>VZUI01038237.1:0-322405 GCA_013401135.1 Cettia cetti | reverse complement strand
TTTTGGGGGTTTTTTTTGGTTGGGTGTTTTTGGGGGGGAGGTTGTCTTGGTTTGTTTTTTTTTTTTTTGGGGGGGGGGGGGGGTGTTTGGTGAGTAAAGCCTCTCCCTGAAATTGAAATTTCTGCAAAAAAGGATAAGGAACAAATAGTCAATTGAACACTAAAAAGAAATTGCCAACTGCAGATCTTATTCAGTTTGTTATTCTAGGACAACGCAACAATGCAATAGTGGAACTATTAGTAAGGGTATTTAATTTCTTGCCTGAAATTGCCTTAGCAGCAGGACTGAAGAGTGACAAAAGGGGTGTCAGTTTTTGGATATTATTCCAGGGAAGATCTGAGGAACTGCAGGCCTGCAAGATTGACATCTATACAGGGTACATCAGTCGCATGTTTAATAAGGATAGAAATAATGTACATCTGGAACTACTCCCATGTCGTTTTCCATGGAAGTATTGCTTTATAAATGCAGAGCTCTTTAAAAATAAAAAACCATGTAGATAAGGGTGACCTAGTAGGTACAGTCTACTTGGATTTCCAAAAAGCTTTTTACAAAATCCCTCAGTAAAGATTTAGCTTTTAAGAAAATTAAACATCTGGGGGATGTTTAAAGGGGAATTTTTGTTTAGATGAATATCTGAATGAAAGACAGAAAACAGAAGTTAGGAGTAAATGTTTAGTTTCATGTTGAAATGAACTCACCAGAAGAATTCTGTGGGAACTGTTTGATACATTTAAAATGTTCTTCAAAAGGGATGAGCTCTGAGGTCAAGTTTGCTAATTATGCTCAGTTACCCAGAATATCAAAGGACAAGGCCCACAAGTAAAGGACTCACTAAGCAATTGGACAATAAAATGGTAAAGGAAATTAACTGATAATAAATGTAAAGTGATGGGCATGAGAAAATTCTAACTTCATCTAGAAAATGGCGGGCTCTGAGATGATCTCATCACTCAGGAACAAGACCTAGGTGTGAAGGTGGGTAACTATGAAAATGTCATATAGATATTAATTAGTGGTCAAAAAAGCAATTAAAAAATTAAGAATCTTTTTGAAAGGAGCAAAGTGAAGAACATCACTATGCCACTATATAAAGCCACAATTTACCAATGCCCTAAAACTCTACAAATTGTGATCTCCTTGTCCCAAAATGGTTTCAGTATATCTAAACAGGTTCTTGGATTTGAGGCCTGAAAAATGTTAGATCTGGCACCAAGAGCTATAGATCTGGCACTAGGTTAGAGACTGTTTCCTAGCAGAGTATTCCAGTGTCAGACCTAGTCTGCAACACAGGCAGATGGAGTTGAAAATAATTAAAAGCTGAATGCGAGGCTTAATGCAAAGTACCATACACACTTGACATGCTCTTATTTTTTCAGGGGAACATGTTTACATCCTCTGCTGGATGGAGAAAACAGAGCTACATTGACATTTGATCTGAAGTAGTAAGGTCATACTTCTATTTTTAAATTATTTAGTGTTGATATGTGTTCTGAAGTGGGCAGTTTGTAAGCTAGGGAGTTTGAGGACTCCAAACCTCTCCTAGGGGTAGGCAGCTGGTGGATGGAAGTTGTGAGAATTACTGTTTTCACAGTAGTTCCAAAGTCAGTTATCCTTTTCAGGTTTTCAGAAATAATACTGTTGGCAGTTTCCCACTGGAAAAAGCAGGGACTGAAAGGACATGGAAAAGAAATGGCTCCTCAGTGAGACAAAAGGATGTCTGAATTAAGATTAACAGCTTGAATGAGTTGCAGTAAAGTTTGCTCCTCAGGTCGCTCTAGTTCACTTAGTTTGCATATAGATGGAACATTCAGCTATGCAATAAATGCTTGTGTGGTGTCTTCTGCATGCAGGTCCAATATCAACAAAATCCAGAATCATGTGTTCTGCTTGTTGCAAAGACAACCGTATATTTTCCCAGTCAATATAAGATATTCTTCTGGATAGCTCATCTTCAAATGTCTGTAATGCTCTGTTGTGTTTTGCTTTCCATTTTAATGAAGTAAAGTATGCTTCAGTTTCCCTGTGCCGTCAACCTCCCCAGTTCTACTGAACCAAACTTCCAGAAATACTTAACTGCCAGAATACAGAAGTTGAAGGAGGATTCTTTTTATTGTTTTACTGTAATTCCATACTTGCCAGTACTGTCTTTTGTTTTTGTCCTATCATTTACATTATGACATATTTGACATTAGAAGTGAAAAAAAAATCTGTGCTAATCAGTGTAAAACCATAACCAGCTAGTTAGAGCCACTGTTTTCCAAACTCCGATCTAACACAAGTAACTCCTTCTAGAGTTCACATATAGAAAAGAAATATGTTCTTAATTTTGAGCATAAGAGTAATCCCAATGACTGTTACCATGTCTGAGATAACAGAACTGCCCAAATTTCTGCCCAGAAGTTTTTATGGCATGGAACCACAATTCCTTTATATTTTCACTTGGTGCATTGCTCAGAAACCATACATTCAGGGTTTGGCTCTAAATTATGTTTTCCAGATTTCTATAGCCTTATTTTATGGGGTGATAATTTGCTATGATATGAAATAAATAACCTTTAGAGGAAGATATCACCACAGTTGTTAATTACTGATCCATGTAAGGCCATGAACATTTGTTTACTAAGCAGGATTTCTTAATGGTAATGAGAATGACTTCTCTCATATTAAAAGTCTTCAGTAGTAAATACTAGACCACATGAAAGAATGGAAAATACAAATAATTTTAGTTTCATGTGTTCTTTATAAGGATATAATAAAACTTAGCTGCTGATTAATTCACAAGAGATAATGGCAATAAGTATAAAAAGCAAGTTCTAAATAGTACATGACCAAATTGACTTGCATCCAAACATGATTCCAAATGCTTTAATTCTGGTGAGAAAAGTAATTAGTACATGACCCCCTTATAAAATTATAAGCTCAAAATTTTTTAACAAAAGGAAGTAGTTGCAACACAATCCTTAATCATGAATCACATTGCCAAAATATGTTATAGAACACAAAATTGTAAATAAACTCCGAAAATAATTGCACTGATTAAGGAAAGAGTCCACTAAGTCCTATTAAACCCAAATACTTGGCTATAAGTAGTCCATGATTCATATGTTTCCAAGGACCAGAAGGATACAGCAATGAAACACACATGGGAGAATTGCCATTTGAGCATCTTTTCCCAGACAATGTCAAAGCCAAAATAATAAGGTTTATGGTCTCCTAGTTACAAGAAATACTAATCAAAATTTCTTCTAAGTGTAAACGGAACAGGTCTAAATCACCTTTCTTAGGTGGCCAACCACTTTGGAAAAAAAACCCACAAAGGAAAAAATAAAGATTTTAAACAGTTTCCTGAACAACATTTTAAGGACAGGTTATATCCTAGGTAAATAGTTGCAATACTCTAGCTTATCAATTCAACATTTTCAGTTAATATTACTATATTAACAAAAAAATAAAGGGCTTGGATTCCTCCTACTCCCTGCACCCTGACTTGCTCTCATAATCTAAGTGTTTTTGGAGAGTAATTATGATCTAAAGAAATGTTTTGTTCTGGAGTTAACTCTTTTATTCACAGTGGAACATGCCTGAATTTTACAGATCTCCACCAAAAAAAAAAAAAAAAAAAAAAAAAAAAAAAAAAAGCTTTTTGTGAGTAGTTGGTGAAAGAAGCCTAAGGAAAATGTGTACCTAATCCTATTAACTGACTTAATTTAGAATTATTAAAAGCCTTGATACACAGGATTTAACACAATCTTTCTAGCAGGGTGTGATGTAATCTATTTTTGTTCCTCAGCTAGCAGATGGCTTACCTTTAAGTAATTTCCAATATGTTAGGAGATCAAAAGCCATCCTTATGCCATGGAGGCAGTAATCGTTTCTCTCTGCTGGGGGTTGCTTGGTACTGTGGTGGGGATATGCAAAAGCTGCTGGCATTTCCAAGCATAGAAGGCCGACATTTCTTCAGACTTTGAAGTTAATAATCCTTCAGAACTTGAAAAACTGAGAGATTTTCAAACCCCTTTTAATGTTCTATATGCCATGTGCTAAAGTAAATATCTGTAAGTAATCACTGTGGACTAGTGTAAGGCAGTGCTGCACACACGAGCACGGGCGGCATGCTAGCTCGTGTGGGGCACTCTGTCCTGCTGTGGCAGCACTGCCCTGGGTATGGGGGGTCTGCCTGGGGGGCACAGCTCACCCTCAGGGCTCTGCTATCAGCTCAATGCACACCAAAATTCTCAGCTGCAGATGGACCTGGAATGCCACAGAGCAGCCCTGCGCGTGGCCTCAGAGCATCCCTGGGCTGTGCTCTCCTGTGCCCAGTCTCTGTTTGTGGAAGCACCATCTCACAGATTCACCCTGAGTGCTTCCTCTCTGCTGAGAGAACAATGTTTTGTTTTACTGTAAACAGGAGGCTCAGCCTTAAAATGCCTGCTAGCAGTTGGGTTCAGACAGTAAAGAGGATTAGGATTGCTCACGACAGGGTCATTGATAGTACACTGCACAGCTCTCAAAGCAGACACATTGAATTGCCTGGTATCTATCCCTATATCAACCTAAGAGAGTTATTTCAGTATAGATAGTTTTAAATCCCTCTCAGAATCACTATGCTCCAGCCATGGCAAAATGGCTATCCTACCTGGGAAAGAAGAGCACCTGCCCAGCAAGGAGCAGTGAACAGGCCAGACCCTTGTTTTGGAGCAGGAGGTTCAAACATTTTGATTAAAGAATGCCAAGTCTTAAAAAAGTTGCCTACTGGGCACATTTCTGGCTTCTGATTGCATCATGCTTATCTGATAAACAGTTTTTGATCTTCTTAAATTAAAAATAGTAGTTAACATTACAGTTACTCTCTCAATATGATTAGTGGTTGGAAATTTCTAATCAACTTCTTCTACAGACAAAGGGTGCTAAAATTAGTACGCAGAAATAATAATGGTAAGGTCTGTATTTAGCTGTTGCTAATACTGACCCATTTAAATATTTACATAATTTAAAATCAGCTCTGAAATAAGGTTATCCTATACAAAGGTTTAAGATTACAGAAATAACTTCAGATCATTTCATATTAAATTAAAAAAATACTTGAGTTAAACATATTTACTCTTGAAATTTTAAGAAAGTCCCACTACTCAGGAGTAAGGTTTCGATGACTGAACACCTGAAAAAATGTTTGCCTTTGCCATCTGTAGCTTCTCCACAGGTGCAGAGAAGGTTTTTATTGTATTTGGATTTATTCAAGACACTCATTCAAGCTAAAAAACTGATCACATACTAAAAAACAGAAAAGCTTGTTTTTTACTTTCATTCTATGAATAAAAATTGAGTGATAGAGATTTGGATGTATTCGTTTAAACTCTTAAAAAGTAGAATGTTGAGATAGCCTATGGGGCATCAAGAAAATGCAGACTATAGTGCCGTAGTTGATTTTAACACATTGTGATAACAAAAATCGTAAGTTTCCAGAACATTCTAATTATCAAGAAACATTTTTACAGCAGTTTCCTGCAAGCATCCAAAAGCAATTTATAGGCAGCTCTTGCACCAAAGAGCATTCATCTGGTTCATAAGGGAGTATCACATACTGTTCTATGAGCATAAGACAATGCAAAAAAACCCAGCAGTGAAAGATGCACATTATGCCATAATATCATCACAAAAATTATTCATAAGACACACCCACAGCACAGCAGATATTGCCTGGGTGGTTTGAGGTGCTCAGCAAAACCATTTGGAAGTTAAGGCAGGTTTGTGCCTGCTTGGGGAGGCAGCTGGGGTTCCATCCCCACAGTGCAGGGAGCAGACCCTGCTGCAGGGTGCAGTGGGACTGTGCTGGGCACAGGGGCAGCCCTGGCTGCCCATCCCATCCCAGCCCATCCCATCCCAGTCTGGGTGCTGGGATGGAGAACGGATGCAGGACTGCCTTGGGTCCCATGGCTGAGGCAGAGCTGTGGCTGCCATGGCCGCACCCCCCGGTGCACAGGGGATCAGGAGGGCTCATTAGCCCCTCTCTGCTGAATTCAAGCAAGTGCAGAAGTCTTTTTTAGCTGTTTAACTCCCCCAGCAGGAGGACTGACTCAAAGAAAGGTTAGGGCATGGCCACATCAGGGTTCCATAGTGAAAAGAAAGAAATTATACCAAAAACATGGCCAGGAGTATCACCTTGGTCCAATTTACTCCTGCCAAGGTTGCAGTGAATGAGGCAACAGTCTCAATGTGTTCACAGGCTCAGGAATCAACTTTGTTTGTCCAAGCATGAATGCTTGGAATATCAAACATATCTGGGTAAGGGTTCAGCAACTGATTTCTAGGAATGGGAAAGAAATGTTGCCAAGGATACTCTTTATGTGCAATTGTAAAAAGCCCCTCATAAATAGTCTGCTATTTGGGGCATACGGTAAAAGTCTGGTTTATTTGGGAAAACTAGAGATAAAGATATAACAAAAGTTGCTGATTACCATTTTTGTATATTAATTGTTGCAGTGAGAACAGTTTTCTTCCATTTTGCAACAGTGTCAGCTGAAGAAGCACAGTCCCCTTAGTCAGGAGCCTGGAGTTCTCACCCCATAACCTAGGGAAGCCCAGGAAAAAGCAACAGGCTCAGCTGTAGATAATCCTGTCTTTTTTCTTCCTGACCTCTCTTCCTGAGACAGTAATGCTCTGTGCATGGTTTACCCATCTTCTCCAGGACTTCTGCAGCTGGAGTGGCTGTGCACCACCTCCCCTTGCAAAACTACCTGCCTCACTGTGCATCAGGATTTCTGACACCCTGTTTTCAAGTGATCTCGGTGTATCCTCCTACCCAGCTACTTCTTCTCTCCCTCTGTGGTTGCATCTGTGGTTTGCTTGTCTTTTACTCATACTTTATACACATCAGTAATTTTTTTCGGCTGTTCACATGTCAGTCTCCAGAACTGAAAAACTATCCGGTTTATCCTTATTTTTAATTTAGGAAACTGAGGCTCAGAGCAGGAATGTGATTTATTTAATGTAAACAAAAGTTTTAGTACTTTGGTTAGTAACCTCTACTTCCTCCCTAGGCTCTCCGCTTTTAATAAAATAAGCCTTTACTTTGACTTCAGTATCTTTCTTATTAATGAGAAACCTACTCTTAGGGGAAAGCTAGAATTAACTCGTAGTCTCACTGGTCAATGCTCATAAAACTGAAAACTTTTCATTCAGGTGGAATCCAATAACAGTTTTAAGCAACTAATAATGTGCTGTGTGACCACAGAAAGAAAAACAGTCAGCCATCCCACATTAGGGAGACACCCTTGTATAATCGGAGGAAATCAAGTTGGATTTTCTTTGGTGACACAGATCTTGCATGAATATCTAGTGTATAGCAGTCCCTTTCAGGTATGGCAACATGGGAAATCAAAAATCTAAGTTAGCAATAGGCATCTGAGGAGGAGTATGAATCTTGTAGCCATTAAAATAGGAGGGAAAAGTCTCTCTGATTTGCACTTGAATTTCTGCTGGGTATTCTGTACACTTTCCACTAGCTAAGATGGACTGGATGCCCAAAGGAAATAAACTGAATGAGTCCACAGTAGGCTGTAAACAGGGAATAGCCTGGATCTATGCCAATTAAAAAAATGAGCACGTCCTCAAGTTTGTAGCTCAGTGTCTAGGATTCAAATCCCTGTCTGAGCACACATTTGCAAAATACAGACATCTTAGCAATGCTTCCCAGGTATACCTGCTGCCTGAAATACGAACTGAGGAGGAAACTCAAGCTGGCATATTAGCAAAAGCAGAAGGTACCAGTTTCTTCCAAGCACAGCTCAGGGAACAGTTATGCACAAAAATCTCTCTGATACATAATCCAGTGCAGGCCAATGGTACAAAAGCCACCGCATCTCATGGTGTCTGGACATAAAGGGCTTGTCAAAATGAATATGAAATGACTACCATGTGTCTGTATATATAGGGAAAAAAAGCATAGCACAGCAGTGACTGCACAGCACTTTCTATATTCCTACTGTGTACCAGGCAAAGATTTTTCAGTTCATACATCATTCACAACTTGCTACAGAGATTCTACAAAGCCAGTACATATCCTTTACACAAAGAAAAGGGGGGGAAAAGAATAGCTTTAGAAAAGAAAAGATTCTGAAAGTATATCTGCTGGATGAGTAGTCAGTGCCAGGGGCACTAAAAATACACAAAACTTAGCAAGAAGCAAAATAAATGAGTAAATAGTGAGATCACCCCTACCCTGTCCAAGTCACTAAGAAGCACAGAGTTACCTGTGATATCATGGTGTATCTACCCAGAGGAGAGAGAGCAAGCCAAAGTGTTTTCTTCCTCTTTCCCCATCAAGTATTCACACCATTTGGTATACCACAGGAGAGGGAAAGGAAGAGAAAACTACATATAAGAAACTGTGTGGGGGAAATCAGCTCCCCCAGCTCCAGCAATTTACAAGGTAGATGTCTCATCTTAGATGAGATGGCTCTTTTAGAGGATTTAGAGAGAGAGAGGCCCCTCCAAGGGCCTTATCTGTCTTCTCTGTACAGAGGTGTACAGATGGGCAGTGCATAAGCACTATCACACTTGCTCTTTAGACAGGACACTCACCTTCTTGACCAGGGATTGAGCTCAAAACCCCTCTTGCTGAAAAAAAACCTCACATTTTCTGCAGAAGAGTGTCTGTATGGGGCAGACAGGGACATCTACAATGTTCTTATTCACCAGTGGATGCGTACAGACAATGAAACAAAACGAGAGTCCTCTGTTGTAAAAGCAATTCAGAAGGCAAATTTGCAGCTAGAAAGTTTGAATTCAGAGGCAAGACAGAGCAGATTAATATAGATCTGGATAATAATTTCTGGTTAGACCCTTTTTTGGGGGGATTAAAAACAATAAAATGAAGAAATCCTTTGGTACAAACAATTTGTGAAGCAGACACCATGCCATGAAGTGAAAATGCACCAAAAATGAACCATCTTTTTACCTTCAGTTTCCCCCAAATTTTGTTAAGAAATTGCAGTAATACCTAGTATCATTAAGGGCTACAGCTAATGCCTGATGTGTTCCTTGAGGCACCATCCTAAATCTACTATTTAAGTAAAATATGCTGAAGAGAAAATTTTGAAAGGCTTCATATAGCATTTATATCACTATGGGTCCTCTGCCATAAGCAGTGGTTAAAAAGTAGTTTATAGATACTATATTACACACAAGGCAGTACTACAGAGTAGTGCCAAGCCCAGACCTAATCTAAGAATGTGTTTTAACTCTGAAATGAATACTGTAAAGCAGACTGCCTGCTAGTTCAGTTTCAACCATATTTTATCTCCTGGGGTTCTGAGCTGATTGTAGCAGAAAAAGGTGCCAAGACAGTCTCTGATAATAAAATATATGGGTTACATATGCACCAAGTTTTATACGCAGTTTAGACTTAAATATCAACAGCATAAGGCAAGCTGGGATGTAAACTGTTTTCAGATGTGTCTATGGGCTTGAGTGGAAAAGAAAATATTAATGGCATTCAAACTGATGGCAGTCAGGATCCAGAAGGTGAGCTACAAAGTTCTGAAGGGGAGCTGCTGTGTTTCTCAAAAGCCATAACCTTGACATTGAGGTTAGCTCAATTTCTCCCTTGCACAGCAACGTGTTGCATTATGGCTGTCTAAATATTCCTGGAAGTGTTTCAGAGATTTTGTGACCCAGATGTGGATTATGTGTAACACTAGCTATGTACATGCTGGAGATGATTACGTTGGGAGCTTTCAGATTCCATTCTGCATGTGTAGCACTGAAAAGAAACTTGACTTGTACTTATGAAATTCCTTTTGACCATAAGAAAAACAGAAGGAAACCCCCTTTGGAGACTTCTATAATGGGAAACAGGAAACAGGGCTGTCGAGTAGAAATTTTGCAGCACAGGAAAAACAATGGACTATATAAACATAAATGCCAATATCAGATACTCTGCAACGGCCTTGCAATAGGTCTAAAGTTGAAAATGTGCAGTGGTTTGTGTTTACATTCAGATCCAAAGATTTCTTTATGGGCTGTTCCGGTTCCTGTTGAGCTCAGGTGGTATTTTGATACTGACAAATGGGCATAGGTTAAAATACAGGGATAATGGTTTTAAAAATACACTATTTATGAGTTTTCAGCATCTTGACTCATTTTTGCTCCTTGTTTTTCATGTCTTCACAGACAAAGTTAAAAGTGAAGTTGAAGCAGTTATTGCAAAGATTTCTCTGGTAGCAATTCCGTGAGTTTCATTGATAGCATCTAAATATCAAAACCAGGATCCTGGTATTTCAAAGTTCCATCCATGACTTTAATTTCTCTACAGGTTTGATAAAAGGCCTGTCTTTTCATGAGCGTTGGAGACTTTGTTCTAGGGACTGTACTGCATCTTCTTTCTTAGGGCTCAGTCAAGGACCCTCTTCCAAGGCTTCCTGCAAAAGAAGAAAACACAGAGTATGCTACAGTCTGGCTGCCTGACGACTGCAGAAGAACTTGATTATTTATTTGGAATATTTCTACAGTACACCAGAGGTCAGTGATGGTAGATATTCTGTAGGCAGATTCTATTTAAAACAATTTAAAACCAGTCAGCAATTTCTAGAGAGCAGAACCACTTTGGCTCTCAGGGAAAAACAAAGCAATCCAGACAGCTTATACTACATTACATTTATACTTTATAGTCTGTGTTACAACAAAATTCTCTAGAACAGAAAGGACTGTAGCCAGAAGCTGCCCTGTTTTAAACTTAAGGTTCAGAGAATTTTACAAAATAATTTTACCACCAGTCATCCTACTGAGGCAGCTTTCTAGCTACTTTGCACTGATGATAAAGAGGGCTCTAAGACACAGAAGTTTTATCCTTGTTCCACAGGTTTTGTGGTACTGCAAATGGGAAAGCAAAGGCCTCTGATTAAATATAAATGTTGATATTGATGTGGTCACTTGTGTCATTAACAACAATGAAACCAATATTTGCATAATTTCAAAGTTTTAAAGATATTCTTTAAAAAATGCCTGTTTTTCTGCACTGCTTGTAAATTGGGACTGTCTTGGGCAAGTGCTGTGAACACCAGATTTAAGCCAGATGAATTCTGCTATTCCCTTTCACTTGCCAAGTACATACAAAACCACAGGGGAGTCACTTCTATGTTTTCATGGTCTTACCCTGAAAAAGGTGACATTCAGCTCAGCCTTCTCTGTAACACAGCCTGTTTTCTACAGAGACAGTGAGGCTAAAGATGGAGAAGGACAAGACAAGCTCTCTCATGCACCTGCTGCAACTACAGAAGGTATTTGAGAAAGAATATATCCTTTTCCAAGAGGGATATTCACAGCCTGGGCTTTCCCTGCATTCAGCAACAGAGTAAAGCAGAGTCCTGCATGCTGCTTCTTCTCAGATTCTGTATGACTGCCATATTAAAAAAAAAGGGATATTGCTGTTGCATTCTCTAAACTGATTAAGACCTGGTGAGAGAGATTGTGTTATTGATTAGACTTACTGAATGTATAACATCTTTTGTCTTTAGAGATACTTCACAGCTCTTTTGGTATTCCTGCATTTGAAATCATAGAGTTGGTATATATCAATATCTTCTACTTTGCTACAGCCAACACCAAAGATTTTTAAAAAGTCTCTTTTGCCTCAAGAACCAGAAATTAAATATTTTTATGTCCTTTAGAAAATTGTCTTTTTTCTCTCAATCAACTTCACTGGAAATGTTTGGATCTGATAATCGGATTACAACCATGTTGAAAGATACACCCTCAAGTGAATGAGTAATGTAATTTCTGTGTAGCACAAAAGATATTTTCCCAAAATGGTACCAACCACTCTGGATGATCTCCACTATCTTTTAATAATGTGATTCAATCAAAGCCAGTTGGTTTAATAAGAACAAGAGTGAATTAACTAAGCAATCAAAACATAATTGTTTATCATACAAATATTAAATTTGCCCTTTCACCCTACCCTTACTCACAGGATGTTCCATCCATGCCTGGGAACTGGCCTCCAGCATCCCTTGGGTATCCTCTGCCTTGGTGGCCACTCCCAGATTGGAGGTCTCTGATAAAGGAGATTCTGTTTTCCCTGGCTCAGCTAGAAGGGTTTCTACTCCCCATGCTTGGGAAAAGATCTTTTATCTGTGATGCTCAATCACACTGAGGCTCATGGTTGATAAAAATCCTCTTCCCGGCTTCTATTTTCAGTTTCTTTCTTTTTCAGAGTCTGTGCAAATGAGGAACTGATTGGTTATGTGAAGAGAGCATAGACAGGGCATCTGCCCTTTTTGTCACCCCTTACTCCACACTGTTCTGGATGGTTCTCCCAAAAAAGTAGTTTAAAAGTGATGATTATGCTGTGCATAATCACACAGACAAGGGTTTCAATTTGTCAGAGTATTCTCTGCATTTCCTAGTTCTGCAGTTCCATGGACGTTTTCCTAAATGTGCTGTGGCTGAGGGAAGTACAAAAATTAACTGCCTCTCTTCAGGATATAAGGTGTAAAATTAAAGCCATCAGAAAGAGGAAACCATGCTTATAACAACCAAAGGCTCAGCTTCTGTCAGCTTAGAACAGAGCTCTCCCCACCATTGTCTGCCCTTGGAATTAGATTCCAGTTGCCGTTTTCTGAAGTATCTCATTGACTACAGCTTAAATTTTCCTTATGTATGATTTGAAAAGCCTGGCTATTCTTTCTGTTCACCCTTGCCACATAATTTTCAATGATTCCTCTATTCTGGAATTAATGACAGAGCATACTTTGTGGTCCTGTTGTACAGATCCTAGGAATAAATGACTTCAGACTGCTCTAGCCATTGAGGAGAGATAGGACCTTTACAGCATAATTCATCTTTCCTGTCTTAAACAGCTGTTTTAGGATAGAATAAATCACCCACTGGAAATGTCTGTCTCTCCCTGTTGATAATTAGGGGACCCTAATGAGTGGCAGAGAATAACCACCTAACTTCAGAGGTATAAGTTGAAGGACAATGGATCTCATCATAAATAGGAAAGCGAACATTTAACTTGTGCTGCATTCCCTAAGTGGAAGGGAACTCCAGACAAATGTTAGCATTCACAAACTGTGTCTTCAAAGAAATGCTGATTTTCTTTAAGGACTGAAGAAAAATGTTATTGAAACTCTGTTTCATTAATACCTTAGAAGTAGAAAGAAATATCCTAGGCAGAACATTAAATATAAACAGGAGGAACCCCGAGGAACCCTGAGCTATATCTCTTCACTCTTAAGAGGTTCCTTTAATTTGCATGGCAGGATTATGTTAGAAATAAGTAAGATAATATTTTGGAACTCTTTATGAAATCAACAGTAGTATAAAAGTCAAAGTGATCAAACCTTTCATTTCAGAACATAAATTATTAGGCATATAAAACCATCTGTCATCTTCCACCCAGTCGGAACCCAGGATAAGATTGCATTCCTTTCCTGGAAGTGTCTGGATCATGAATGCAACCGGATACACTGTGAGAGACCTGGTAAGAGAACCTAAAATGGGACTTCTGGTCAGTAGCATAACTGCTGCTTCTTTATGCTGAAGTAAAAGTCCAAAGTGTGGTAAGAAGTTTTATGAAATTTTTTTCCAAAAATGGATTTGTTAGCCATAGAAGAATGATGCCTCCCAGAAAACTTACTTTGTTCCCTCTGCCCATTTGATCAGAAAAAACCAACTTGTTCCACAAGCAATTTATAAAAAGAAACACAGAAAACTTATGAAAAAGTTTTCAAGAAAATCAAAATGAGGACAAATAAACTCAGAAAAATAATTTTCTACCTCTGTAGGCAAGGTGCTTTTAAATTTTAAATTGTGAACCTTTCACAGTGAAAACAAATGACAGAATAACATGTTTGTAATGTCTTGTACAGATTTGACTTCCAGCATCATTACTTGATTTTTAATTTGTCTGCTTTTAAACTAACCATTATTGCAAATATGTCACTTATCCAATGGGAGGACTGGCAAAGTTGAGAGAAGTGGTGATTCAGAGACCATTTGGTGATGCTGCAAGTGAGCTCATTTTTAGTGTTCAGTGTTGCTTAGACATACAATTTTACCTATTCTGTGACAGGTTGTTCATGTATGCAAGAAGAGGTCACTTAGAGACAACAAATGTTGCAGAATAATTCATGTTAGGAAAACACAGGAGAAGAAAAATACCTGAAAAGCTCACTAATATAAAGTCACACTTGTTTTTTTTTAAAGAAAATTTGTAATGAGTAATATTTTACAGTGATTAGTTTAGTCATTCTCCATAACATGAGATAAAAAGCTTTTCAGTGTTGAGTTTTCCATCCCTCATCCCTGAATACTTCCTTCATCCCTGAATGTCTGGAGTGACTGGAGTCCCTGGTGTCTTGAGAGATCACGTTACATTTAGCAGTATTTTACATGCTGTCCTCATCAATAGAAGCCCTAATAAAGCCATCAGCTCCTCACATAGGCAGTGTGTGCTTTACACTCATTGTTATGCAGAGGGTAAGCACTGTTACTTTTAGATTATTATTGTCTTGAATTACTTTTAGATTGTGACTCTCCTGAAGCAATGCATAAGGCAAACTGCACTGCAAATGGATGCATGTATTTAGCAGCTACCCTATTTATTAAACATAAATTAGAAGTTCAGCATGCACAGACTGAGCTAAGCATTTGAAATATCATCAAGGAAGTGCAGAAGCTAGATGCATAAATAAAGTCTATTGGATTGTCCATAACATAATTGGCACTGTCAATACCTCTGGTCTTCTTAGGTATATCCAA
The DNA here is from genome assembly GCA_013401135.1 of Cettia cetti. Classification (NCBI taxonomy): domain Eukaryota; kingdom Metazoa; phylum Chordata; class Aves; order Passeriformes; family Sylviidae; genus Cettia; species Cettia cetti. The sequence goes on along the minus strand of VZUI01038237.1, from coordinate 307,639 downwards.
TTGCTTGTAACTGCACATCTTTGCTGGTACTGGTTTTTTTTTTTTTTGGTTTTTTTTTTTTTTTCATGGAAGAACCATCTTTCTTCCACCCCCAATCAGCAGTGACTATTTAAAACAAGAACAAATACTTCTGCGGTTTTTTTTGGCTGGAGTCACAGTTGCCCCACTGGACCATGGCTGTGCCCAGGGAAGATCTCTGCTGCAGAGCTTCTCTCTGCAAACTTACCCCAAGGAGGATGTTCTTCTGTCAAAGTGCAAAGAGTTGAAGCAACAGGTGTAGTATCAAAGATAACAAGTCTTTACCACCTTCATCTCTGAGAAAAGCAGAAGCATAATGAAGATAAATAGGAATTTTACAGACAGGTAATCACATGATAACAGATCCTTGTTATTTAATACCACCAGAGCTATTTCAAATAGTGTTAGGACTTGTCTGTGCCCACCAGGATCAAGTTCTGCTTATCAGTGATCTGTAAATGTGCATGGTTCATTAGGGCCCTGAGAACAGCTGTCCGTGTCCGCTCAGGATCAGATTACAGGATATCATTAACTTGGATTCTATATCCGCTTCAAGGCTTTGGTTGCAACTAACTCATAATTCTTTTTCTTCGTTTTTTTTTTTAGTTGTCCTGGAAACCAGGAGAGCTAAAGACTAAGATTTCTGTTTTACCTGCTTCTGTTCAGTATCATCTTGAAATTCATTCAAAACAAAGCTGTAAATATAATGTTCATTATAACTAGTGCAATAAAATACCAGAATAGTTTCATGCCTCTTACACATGTCTGTGCTCAAACTTTATAGTTGAAGTGTTTTAGAGGAGCTACTTAAATCTAATCTCCTACTGCCTGTAAAATATGTAAAAAGGCATGTATAAAAAACCCCACATTGTATATTTTAGAATAAGCTTTTCAGTTTATTTTGGTAAGTTTTATCTGATAAAATAATACATTGGTTTGGCTATTGCTGCATGACTTCAGTATAGTTCTGGAAACATAAGACTGAACAGCTCCTTCCCATGAACTGTACTCTAATTGTGGTATGGGATGCTTGATTTTAAATGCTTCCTAATACAGTAAGAAATTTATAGAGCATATATAGAAAAAGAGGTGGTGTTATTTTATTTTTTTTAGGCAATTTGCTTCTTTCTATTTTTTCCTCTTTCTTATTTCAAGAAGCGATTCAATAATTCAAAGAAAAAGATGGATTCACAATTGATGTCACTGGGAGCAGGAATAAAAAAATCAATCAACAAATTACTCACTGAATTTTATCCAATTATTATGATTGTTATTCTCCCAGGCCATCTTAACAATCCCAAACTGGATTCATGAATCATTTAGGCAAATAACAATACCCAAATTCAGTAGTCATTATGAATAATTACACTAGCAAAAAGGCAGAAAAGAATGTTCTAACAGAGCCATTTCTGTCTACAGCAAATGTGAGTTTATAATATCTTGTTTTACTCATGTCTGCCATTAGGCAATTACTGATTAATATATTTGTTATTAGACACTAGGCCTGGTTGCTCGCTGCTGTTCTTATAAGCAGACTTCTTACATTTATTATTCAAAATCTACTTATTTCTGTACATGGAACAGGATTAGGTTCCTAAAACAGCTGGAATTCCTAGAACATCTTACCAAATAGTAAGATTAATTAATTAAGATCAACTAGTAAAATATTGATGCAAACTGCAAATATCTGGATATAGTATGATGTTTAAGATAGGGCTGTAGGGTAAAAAGTGTTTTTGAAAGAAACTTTGTGGATATTTTGGCCAAAAATCCATCTCTTATAACAGGCCCTACTAAAAATCTAGTTTTGGTGTATTGCCAAATATTTGGGTAGCACTCTAAATGGAGTGACTCTGAAGTGAGGCTGTCAATCCATAACTAGAGACCAAAGCAAATTGATCAGTTCCCTCCAGGAGAAATTTATAAAACATCTGCAAGAGGGGTGGGACTGGTCCCCTCATCATTAAGTAAACACTCTCCCTCTGAGTTCCTCAACGTACTCTAATGGAGTGATGCTTTACAATTAAAAAAGTCCCATGTTTATAAATCCATTTAGATAGAAGCAAAAGCTGCCTGAAACAAAACAATATGTCCATCAAGCTTTGAGGTCTCATTTATGGGGCCCAGTTCTGTTTCTGGGTCTTGATTGTCTCTTGTTTCTGCTGAAAAAGCTTTTCCATAGAGATTTGTGATAGTAGGACATTGAAGCCTGAAAATTTTGGCCATACCATTCAGCTTTCTGTAGCCTGAGTCCAAAAATGTTAATGCTCCTGCTCTGGCATGGATGCTTAATAATATAAGTGAGCTGAATTAAACACAGTTGTGTATGCTGTGCCCTTAAACCTCTGGCTGTGAAAACGTGTTCATTTTTGCTCTGTATAAATGATGTGCTGTATACATTTTCTTAGCAAAAGACAGGCAAAATAATACTCAGATTTTAAACAATTTCAGATGATTTTTGCTTAAAAGAAAAGTGCATTTGTCTTTAAAAAAGGAAGGTGCTGAGGACTGCCTTTGACAGAAACTTCTTAACAGGAACTCTCAGATGCTGACACACTGACCCACTGTGCTTGGTTGCAGGTACTAAAAGCCCTGTTAGAATGTTTCCCTCCAAGCATTCACACTTGCAAGCAGCTGAAATGCCCCTCAGGGGCTGCCAGCACAATCTGGCAGGACACCAGACCATCCCCAAAACAACCAAGATCCCACACACTCCCCTAGGGTGGTCCTGGGCTGGCAGGCTGCAGAGTCCAGGAATAACAGGATGGGGAAACCCACTCATCCTGGGACACTGGCCACTGGAAAAAAAAAGGCCAGGTGGGATCTTTCTGGTCAGTTGCTGGATCTTGCAGATTGGTCAGTTCCCTGATGCTATCCTAACAGGAAATCTTTGGCAAAATTTTCTTTCTGGTGTTCACAGTTTGCCAGCACACGATGGTAATTCAGACTGAGAAAAAAAAAAAAATTAAGCTGAAACCAATTTATCACTTGGAGTATTATATTAAAGCAAAACAAACTAAAAAATCATTGTTAAGCAAATTAGTTTAGCTACAATGGCCTGCAGGTACTGGGATGGCTTTCTCCCAGCTGCAAATGTTGCCACAACAATGGGAAGAGGATTGTGGGTCATGTTTTATATCACAAATTTCCATTCTGGTTGTAATAGCTCAGCACAGAGCACAGACAACACACAGGGCCAGAAGGGCTGCCTGGGCAGTGGTTTAGGAACTCCTGAGCTGTGTGAAGGCACTTGAAAGCTGTGTGAGTGAGTCAGCCAACAGACATCTCTAAGTATTTATCAGCATGACTGGAGAAAACCCATCTTCTCTGCCTTTCTAGAAGTTATCTCCCTATAGTCAGAAGGTGTAAAGGTTGTACACGACATTTGCATGTCAGCCCTTAGGGTGAAAGATCCCAATACTATCACAGCCACAGCACTGAATTTGTAGGCTAAGCTGTGTCTTGGCTATAAAATTGGTTAAGCAATAAAAAGTAAGATCCATGACTTCTTTATTTATTCATGAATCATTGCTTAGCACTAATAGTGCTTATTAATGAAAAAGTATAATATCAAGCCATCTGGTAAGAAAAGGTACAATTCGAATGATTAATAAACTACAAATTATCCCGCTGAAACAAAATACAACACATGAGGTACTGATGGTTTTTCACAAAAGATTCATTATTTAGCCCTGTTCAATAGCTGCTATTGAAATTCTGGCAGGACCTCAGTTTTCTTTTGCAACGCTGGGGAAGAATTAATGTTGGAATCTGCTGGCAGAACAAATCATGGCAATGCACTTGATGTATTTTTCAAAAGCATTCACTTTAATATAGGAATCTTTCTATCTGACATAGCTTAGTGAGTGAGTGGTAATTAAAGGTAATCATTGAAATCATTTAGTGTAATTTTTTTTAAAATTCTTTTTTCAACTGAATAATAGCTCTGCTGTAAAAGGGAATGTTTCTAAACCAGCTTGCTTTTGATAAAGTAATAACAGGAGACATAACAAAATGCTGTGATGAAAACAAAGTCACAGCTCAGAGCCTTTTCTTACAGCTTTTTTTGCAGCTGTGGCCCAAATTATAGGACTTTTCCACACACTTAACTCTGGCTCTAATTTACAATAAGTAGTTTTACCATGGACATCTGGAAATATGTGATTTTTCTTTCATCATATTGATTTATATGACTATAATTATGACTATCATGGTGTCTGGGAAAAATACTAGTTTTCCTTTTACCTGCTTGGACTTGTTATGTTGTGCAAACTGCCGTAGGGCTTTTTCCAAAAAAAGCACATCTGCATCCTGGATCCTTTATCCTGTTGTCCTGTCTGGTTTGTCCTGAGCATGCAGGAGCTGAGGCACAGAGGGACAGGCAAATGTGCCAGGCTGTCTGTGATGATAACAGCATGGGTCACCAGGGGAAGCCAGGCTGGATGAAAGCTTTAGATGTTTCTTTGTACAGGTGGAAACCTTTCCACCCCTGTGAAATCAGGGCCAAAGAAGAGAGCGGCTGCTTCGATTTGTTCCTCTAGTCATAGCGTTGAGCAGATCCAAACCTCCCCAGGCTCTCTAACACCTGAATTCTAGATCCAGATCTGGACACACCATTTATGTTTTGGGCTGGCACACTATCATCACTAGGGAGATTCAGAGACCACAACAGAGTCAGAGCAGGAAAAAGGAAGTTTAATTTTCACTTTCAGTTTATATAGATTTCTAGAAATGAGAACACATTGGAAGACTGTGGTTTAACCTTTTCAATTTTACTGGTTTGAGAAATGTCTATCAATTGTCCTTCCTATGGAGAAGAATGTAAACAATATAGATATTTACTGAAAACATTGCTTTCTTTACATGAAAATGTGTGAGAAATTCTGACTCCAATTTAGAAGGCTGAAAAACAGGGTGACATTGGGCTCATTTCTGAGTAAGCAGAAGCAGTGGTACCCCACTGATCCAACATTCACAGCTACAGTCAGAGACATTAAAACACAGCAAAGACACTCCCCAGTGCGGATAAATTCCCAAAGAAGGGACTCAAGCTGCTGCTTTGGAAGTAGCTAAGGAAGACTTTCAGATGACCCAGTCCTTTGCACCAGCTTGCCAGTCATTTCTTTTCATCATTAAACTCAGCAAGGTTTATTAACACAGTAACTGGCTCACCTTCACCTGTGTAAAAAAATGTCCTATAAAAATTGCATTGAATTCTCTGAAGATTCAAGACAGGAACAATCTCTTCCACTGTGAACTTGTGATCTTTATTGTCTTTAAATCAAGAAGCGCCATTATGAAAAAAGATTGCTCTGGAACTCCTTGGGAAAACTGGTGCAGAAACTGAGGTATGCACAGAGCCTTCACTTACAGGAGCAAATCACTCTGCTGTGAAAGCAAACCATTAGAGTTTACTTGGTTTAATTGACGTATTTGCATGTTTGGCATGAAAGAACATGATGTGGGTTAATTTTTAGTCTGTCTTCCTGTGAAAATGAGATCCATATGGCTTTGCTGCTCCCACCAGCATACATTTTGACTGTTTGTCTTCTGGGCTTGGACATAGATCTATAAAGTTTCTGTGAGCTGAATGGCAACACTTTGTCAATGGTTGAGAAAGATACTGCCCATAGCGAGGGAAAAGAATCTGTGAGCGTCCTCCCCTTTATGAAAAGACACAGAATCTTAGTGTGGGACACTGACCCTTGGGAAGGCAGCATCACTGGTTTATCCACTGCTTACGGAGCAGCCTTCTTCTTTGGGCAATCTTCAAGGCTGTGTTAGTAAGTTCTATTTGCAAGTCGTTAGGATCTTAAACCTCAGGAACTGAGAGCTGCTGGAGACTCCTTCAGAGCCACTTGGCTCAGCAATGTCTTCACATGGGTGGGATTTTATCACCAGGGGGATGAGCAGAAGATGGTCCCTGTGGATTCTGTGCTCTGACAGTTTTCTGTATCAGTTGCTCTATGTCAGTTGTTGATATTTAGCCCAGGTTCCAAAAAAAGTACAGCCATGGGATAATTGCTATTTGTGCAAACCACTTCAGTTTCTGCTGACCCATGCCTTGTCAAAATAATTTTTCAAGATGTTACATATTTCAATCAAGTTCACAATGGGGTAAATTCTCTCTCTCCCTCAAAAAAAAAAAAAAAAAAAAAAAAAAAAAAAAAAAAAAAAAAAAAAGACTGTGCCAGAGTCCTGACAAAATTCCTCAAGAAGGGAGTTCCCACCTCCTTAGATACCGAAGGTACAAATCTTGTGACACCTAAAAATGCTGTTCCACACTGTTTCTCTGTTCTTTACATGTGTGAAATACATAAACTAAGTATAAAGTGGCTGTTTAAAATGGCTAAGGGCAACCATTAGCTTGCCAGGTATATTTACATCACATCTAAAAATGGTTGCTAGGATAACTAAAATGTTTTTTGGCAGAATATGAGAAGAGAATTTTATGAAATGTCTGCTTCTGGACAATAAAAAGGAGGAAAGCGTGATGATTGTACTTCTGAATGTCTGTAACCCAAAAGTTTCCTCAGTCCCAAATCCTAGCCCATTTGTAATATTATATAAATGTCAGGCATTCCATGTCTGAGTAGAAGTCAAGCTAAGGACACATAACATCTGCTCCAGATGAAAGTAATTCATGCTCACAATGTAATTCCACATATGTAAGAACTTCCTCAACTTTCTTTTGCAGTTACCAAGAAATTATTTGAGGCATATGGAGAGGAATGTCAGTGTAATAGTATTGGCTTGTAAAGAGAGTTTGGAATTCAAATTCCCCTTGTGAAGTTGAGGGTTAATAACTCAGTCACTACTGTCTTGTGAAGAATTATCCATTTGTCACACACAGAGATGAGAGATTTTCTTATGCTGAATTTTATATTCAAAAATGTGACTTTGTGTATTTTTCTTGTGAAAAAAATTCTACAGGCTTTAAGTGGAAGCAATTCCACAGCACTGCTCAGTCACAGTGCTCTTCACCAGCTTAGTACTTCTGAAGCACACGGAAATCCAGTCAACAGGTACAGTGCTCTGCAACAGATTATGGCTTACCAGCATGTTAAGGACACACTCCCTCACAACATACAACCTTGCTGGTATCAGCACTTGCAAATTTTACACCTTTTATGTTGCTGCAGTAGTTAAATCTATTCAGTCTTTTCTTTGGCACCCGAGTCAGTTAATCTGGAGACATAAATTCGTAAGGGCTCAATACTCATCTAATAAAAAGTTAGTCTCTGCCCCAGTAGCATTTACTGCATCATCACTTTTCTTACAAGACATGACTTTTTCAACAGCTTGTGAAAAGTTGTGAACAAAGCCTTAATTAAAACCACATTCAGCAGAAAGGTATCTTATATTACGAATGAAGGAAAGATGTGGGTAATATTAAGCAGCTGTTAAAATACACAATTAAGTCAAGCTAATTGTTATTACTGGCAGCCTCAATGACTGATGAGCAGTGAAACGCCTGACTGAACAGGCCTTTGGTCAAACAACTGATGTAGCACAGCTTTTCTGCAGTAGGCTCCTGACCCCCATTGAATACAGAGATGTAGCATTGACAGTCAGATAAACAATGGAATTTGTATGAGTATCAAAAGCACTGTCCTTCCTCCTGTTCTTACTGAAACACACAGGCTGGCTGAATCCAGGCTTGAGAAACCCTAATGAGAGTCCATAGGTTTGAGGAATGGGAACCACAAAGGCAGTCTGATCTCCTGACACAGATTCATAACCTCTTCCAGTAATACCATTCAAAAACTCATGGCTGAACTGAAACATAGCCCATTAAACAGACATTCAGTCTTGATTTTACAAATACCAGGGATGGGTTTTCTGCATATTTCCCCAGAAGTTCTAAAGATTCTAAAAGTTTCAAAATACAGGTGACAAAGCCAACATAAGAATTTCTTGCCTTCCTTTCCCAGCCTCTGAGTACTTCTGCTCACTGTGATGTTGGTCCCTCTCTTGTGACAGGGCAACCCTTTGTAGACCCATGCTATAAAACAGATTGCTGTGATGATTTAAAAAGTCCCCAGGAAACTCTCAATTTGACTTAATTACAGAAGAAACATTTTGTTAACTGCCTCTTTATAGGCTGAGGCATTACTGCAAACTTGGTTTAGTCTTGTTCCACATGAATTGCAGTTACTTACATGCAGGACATGTATAAAATGCCACCTTTCTGCAATGGAAAAGCTTTACAACCACAACAGCTGTATTACTCTCATTCCCTCACTAAATAGAGAGGGAGGAATTTTTGCTGTAATTGTCAATTATTGAATTAGTGGAAGTGAAAATCTAACATAATCATTTAAGTAGCAGGATAAGAACATGGGAGATCTCTGATTTAGAGAGTGAATTTTATGCCATATCACAAACAAAGTATTTCAGTCAACACCTCACTTTTCTTTCTAGATTAGAATTTGAGGTTCTGGAGCCTTCTCTTGGCAAGTCTTCTCTGTGGATGTCCAAGGAGCCTTCTTGCGCCTTGTAGGAATTTAAGGAAGAGTAATTTCCTTACAGAGTCAGGATTTTTTTTTTTTTTTTCAGCATTTGAGCCTACATGGAGAACAGGGGTTGACAAACCAGCTCTGAAACAAAACCAGGCCTCCTTTTTCTCTTGGAGTTCTGTGTAACTTCTGCACTTGGAGGGCTTTCACATCAGCTGATCTGACAATGATACCTGGAAACAGAATGTCCAAAGGACGCATCTTTTGTTTCAGTCTCTGCTCTTTGGTCAGCATGATGACAAGGTACTGTCTCCACAGAGCCCTGCTGTCCATCAGGAACATCCTTGTGCATGTGGGAAACAGGTTGTCTTCAGCAGCCACACCAAGACATAGGGATTTACTCTTGAAGAAACTTAGCCTTTTGTCAAATTCTGTCTCTTTTACACCTCCAGTGAAAGAGGGCTTCTTTGTCCCCATGTCCCTGGAGGCATTCACTTCATGCACACCCCATGGCTGAGAGATGGAAAGAGAATTTTATGTGTTGAGGCTGGTTTTGTTCTGAAAGGTGCTCATATACATGGTGATGGGCATGTTGGATGAACTGAATAGGACAGAGTATGCTTCCAGCTCTGTTTGAAATTGCTTTGTTCCCAGTGAGATGGTTCTGATTGTGCCTTCATCCTGTGCAAAGACATTATCATTCATTTAATACAGCTTGAAGTGCAAAGATAAGAGTGCAGTCTCTGTGTGGGGGACTCATCTAAGGCTGCAGTTCATTTCTGAACTGGTCAGCAAACAAGAGCAGTTACTGGAGGGAATACAAGTGAACAATGTAGACCAAGCCTGATGAAATCTATGGCTGAATCAGTCTCTTTTCTAATCTCTTCCTTTAAAGAAAAAAGAAAGGAATAATACTGGAAATAAAGCACTATTTTTTTAACAATTAACTATTGAAACTGCTTGCTATGAATTGTCCTTCATTTGAAGGCTTTCCAACAAGGCAAAATGTCTTTCTAAAAAAGGTTCAAATAGAATCAGCCTTGATGGCAGTATTCCTATGTTGTGTGGGGGCTCAGACAAGATTTATGTTTCAACACTCTTAGATTCCCAGTTAGTTTCACTTCAGTTGCTCTCCCTCTGCATGGAAGGAAAGGGTATATTGTTTTAATCAGACAGGAGGCAATAATTTAGTTCTTAGAGAATGTATATATTTATTTATATATATATATTTATATATAGCTTTAGTTCTAGTTTTAGTTTTAGTTGTAGACTCATACAAGAAAGCTCCTGTATCTCCATCATGTCTTTGTCTTTCCTTTACTTATGGTGATTAAATTTTTAAGATTCCAACTATTATGACTAAATCCAGCAGCAAGAAGAGAAGGAAGGTCTTTGTTCTAAATCAACTAGGATCAAAGATCAGACACAAATAAGCACCACAATAAAGCATCGTATAAAGATGCACAGCAAGGTCAGAGATTTTGATGTGTGTGTGGCTCAGATAATGGGACTTTGCTGCCTATCATTATCTCCCCAGCACAATCTTAAAAGTGTTGCTTTTTAAATAATCACTTAGTGCTTAAACTTAGGTACATGATGTCATTTTGGACACCTGAAATTACTAAGAGCTGCATTGGTTGGTATGCAAAACACAGGGCCACAGAGGAGGCTTGTTCTCTTACACAATGACAGCAGGAAGAAAGGCAGGAGAGGCAGGAGGCTCTTAAGTCTTACCAATAGCTGGGCTTCACCTTGGAGTTACTCACACAGCAATTCACTCCCTTGCTATCTAATAGATGAAGGATATTTGCTTTATTTTTTTTAATTCTAAAGCACATTAATTTAAGAAAGAAAAGAAGTATGATATTAAGATGGCCTGCACTGGTCTGTCTTTATTAATTTAAGACAGGGTTATATTATGTTATCTGAGAGCTTATCCCATAACACTTAATTACTTGAATAACATCTGTGATAGGCAACTGATTCCAAGAGAATTGTGGTGAAGCCAGGGCTGTCACTGAACCTTCCCCATGGTTCTAAGCTACTGTTTTGGTCTCTTTCCAGTGTTATTTATGGCTGGCTAATTTGACTACCAGAAAGAAAGTTCATAAACCCAGCCTTTAAAAGATCTCTTCCAGATAGCAGATTATCTTGGAGGTAACAGTGCTTCAACATTTTTTCAAAATAACAAGCTGGTCCTGTGGGAGGGTTGAAAATATTTTCCTCCCTTTTGAGGTCTTGGTTCTGCTCAGTGTGACCTGTACAGCTAACACTTTGAGATGAGGGTGTATAGTTTGAGCTTACATTTTCAATCTTACTGCAATTACAATAATTAGAAGGATCTGACACTGGTCTCTGTTTTCTTTCTGAATGTTAATCCTGTTCATTGTCACTTGTAAGCATTGACCAGCATTCTAAATGGGTTCATTAACTGCAATTTTATTAATAGTCATCCCAAAGAAAAGGAACAAGTCTAAGACAATTGCCTGCATCTACTTTCCAAAATCGAAATTCAAACCCCTTTTCAAAAGGTCCCTATTTTGACATGTTTAACTAAAGTACACAATGTGTGTGTCCTAGCCTTCAGGCTTATCTGGAATCTACATCTGAATAATGTTAGGCTTTCAGCCTCTACATTTAAGAATAATTTAATATCTCTGAAAGGTCATGATCTAACAGCAGAACTCAGACAATAAATCAGGGCAGCTGTCACATTCATTTGGTCAGAAATGAATACTAGAATTCCAAAAACTGAGTTCTAAAAGTTGGAAATTAGATAAAAGAAAATGGGATGGCAATAGAAAATGGTTTTAGAAGCAGTATGTGGGGTATTTTATAGCTAATAAATTGTTAATGGAAATTTTCCCTTTCACAAACTGTTTAAAAATTATGGTAATGTCTTATAGTTTTTCCGTAGAGTTGGTTGGGGGTTGGGTTTCTGGAGGTGGCATTGGGGGTGGGGTTTTTTTAATGTTTACAGACAATTTACAACTCATAGGAAGACCTATAGTATGCAGTATAGTGGTATTGGCACTGTTTTATCCTTGATTAGGAAAATATATTCACGTACACTTGAACATTTCCTTACTTCAAGCAATATTATCCAACAAAACATCACAAATGCTTTGGTCTTCTCGTATTGAGGGCAAAACTCATAAGTCAATTCTTAAAAAATGTATCTTGGTGTTCTTGATATAATTTCAAGGCTGAGATATTTCAAATATCCTCTCCTGAACTGCAGCTCTGTTGAGTTCTTTTTTTTTTGTTTAAAAATGAAACTTCTGCTATTGCAGAGCACTTCTTCCCAGAAACACCAGTAATTTTATGTTCCATCCTTAAGTTATTAACCTCTTTTAAAGGAAATGTTTAAATCAATGTTCATGTTTCCATTCTTTTTTGGAATGGGGTGGGGGAGGGGGCTGTGTCAAGATGATGTACTAGTGCTGGCTACACTGAACACTGTCTGCAGCAACAAAGATCATCTGATCATCTCAGTTCTAACAGAAACCAGTTATATACAGCACCTACATGTCTTCTCTGGGTACTGAAACACTGAGAAAACTTATACCCAAAGAAAAGGAGAAAAGCCATTATTTACCGATGGATATGCAATGTGGAGAAGTCTGATCATAAACATATAACTACCCAGGAGACCTCAGTACAAAAAATAAGGATAATTTGCCTTAAAACACAGCAATGTGATACATTAAATGTAGTTATCTACCAGGTAAGTGACTAATGTAAGTTTTCATCAGAATTCCTTGATAAACAATGGAGAAAGATAAACTTTTCCCCAGTATATATCATCCTATTTCAATATAAATGTTTACAGTAGGTGGGATGAATACTCTAAAGATGTATAACTTCATATAAGCTCCATCCAGAGAGACTAGATAATTTGTTTAGACTAGGCACCTAAATTGCAGATAACTAAAATTAAGCGAGTTGGATCTCGTCCTGGATGCCTGGCTGAACAAAGAATATTTCTCAAGTTACTTAGAAAATTAATGCCACAGTACTTAGTGCAGTACACAGTACACAGTACAGCTTCTGATTACTCACAGTCCTTTGAGGGCTTCATAACCTGCTGTGCTTCATCCAGGAACTGCTGGAGAACTTGCAAGCAGACTGTGCAGAAGCTGACACAACAGGGCATCCCATGTTTGTTAGAGAGAGCAAAGCACCTGAGTGCTGGGTCTGGAGCTAATTTGGAGCTCCCAGGTTGACCTAAACTAACCAGGCATTGCTAAGTCATGCTCCTAATTCTGTGCCTTTGGGGAAAGAGGACTTTGCAACAGTAACAGCAATGAACTTCCAATGCCACGGTGCTGAGCAAGCAGGTACTCAGAGCTCTAGAGAGGTGTCTGAGGGCTGCTCTTCCCAAATTTCTGACACCCTGTTACAGGAAACATAGGAGTGCCTCAGCACAGCACTATTTTCTTTAGGGTGAGGTCTTCTGAGGGGGATTGTGACTCAACCTACTCCTAAATTAAGCTTGGCTGTGCCCCTGAGTGGCACTGCTGGCTCAGCAGGACCACCTCAGCCTCTCTGCTCTCAGGCTGTGGGAAATGCACACTGCACATAAAATCCACAATGCAGATAAAGGGCCACTGACAACTAGCTGCAGCTTCAGCTGTCCAGATCTTTACTGACAGTCCTAAGTGCCCAACTGCTGAGGACGAAAACCCCTGAGCTACATGAAACAAACCCATATCCCACTCTGCACTCCTTCTTCTCTCTCTTCTCTGGAAGTATTTAGAAAGAATCTCTAAGGCTGAGAGCTTATTCTATTGAAAGGCATTGCTCTTACTGTCCTGCCAACCACAGAAGTTTTTCTTATTAAAACATGCAGACCCACAGATGGTCTTATTTAACAGTTCAGACATGTTTATTGATTTGTTTTTGTAGGATTTAGACCCTCACAGTTCTTGCAATGTGTGAGGATGTGATGGCAACAATGCCTGCATGGCCCATCTGTCTCCAGAGGGACTGCCTAAGGAGGTCAGCCTCAGCAACAGAAAGCTTTTGCACCAGTGATACTCATTTCCTCATCACCAGGGAAATTACCCATATCACTTTTGCTGACATTCCCCTGGACTCGTGCCAGACAAAGATGAACATTTTCATTCAATACATTCATAGGGTACCCTCTGTGTGCCAGTGTTATAGGGACATTGTTTTTAAATGCCAAACTTGAGCTGGTTGGGCTGAAATTTCCCTTGAGCTGAAGGTTCTAGAATTTCCAAAAATCATTTTTACTGAATCAAAATAAGGATGAGAGTGGGGAGAAATTATTCTTGCCCATGTGGAAAACTATTCTGTCAAGGCTTTATTTAGGATAATCTCATTCTGCCACACTTTACCAGGAGGACTAGAAACCAGGCCTGTGGGAGAATGCCTTCCCATTCAGGATCACAACATGGCCTAAAGTTACTTAAAGGGCTCCCAGGAGCAGAACGGGCAAGGAACTAATGAAAGCAGTTTCCCAATATAGGTCAAGCTTAAAACAGACACATACAGTCCTGTGTGAAAGCAGCAAAGAGAAACATCTCCAACAAATATTTTGACAAGTTTCTTTCTAGTATTTCCTCATCTTTAGTAGCATTCTTAATAATTCATAGAGAGGTAATGAAGACCTTAGACAATGGGATGTTTCAGCCTTATTTTTTTACAAACTTAGTTTTTACTGAGATTAAGAAATAATACAAGGAATCAAAGTTAAAATACTGTTATCAAGATGAAAATTTCAGCTATTCAGTGTGAATACTGAAACTGCCAGTGCAAGCTTAATTGTGCCTCTTTGGTGTGTTTACATTATGATAGCCTTTAATTATGGAATTATGGATTACCACATGGTGAAGTAACCATTTCTCTGTGACATTGCTAGAAATTTGCTGGTCTGACATCAGAAGAAATGGTTGGAGTTTTTCACACAAAACCTCTCCTGTGGAGCAAGACAAAAGGAGGGACTTTCAAAAGGCTGTCCTTGCAGCCTACTGTCACTGCCATGCCTCGACCAGTCCTCGCTCAGCATCTGAGTGTGGATCTTGGCTTAGAGAAAGACAGGGAGCTGTATTTTTTGTGAAAGAATATTCTGAATAAGGCAGGGAGTGTATAGTAAGATAGGAGGAGGATTTTCATCTTGTCAAGAGATAAGGAAGTTTGATACCATTATGAAGAGCTAGAATTTTCCTCCTTTTCCTGAGGAATTTTGTCAGTACAAATGAAGTAATGGGTTTAGAATATCTTGGCAGCCTCCTAGCAGTAAGGAGCTAAGTCAAAACAAAGCCACAGAAAAGCAGATGGACTGGCTGTATCTGCTTTTTGTTCCACCACGTTTTACAAAGCATTCTTGCATGCATATATTATTATGCATGAATTTGCATATGCATATATGCATATTCACTATTCTATTCACAAGGCCTAACATACATGGCAATTTGCTGCAGGGTCAGTCTGTGCTGACTTAAGCCTTATGAAGCACACACATATTTGGTGAAGCCAAAAAAATGGGGAACTTTAAGTTTCATCTGAAGAAAAGCTCAGGATAGCATTATGTATTAAAGGACACAATAAGCCCATTCTGAGTTAAATTCTGATTAAATTGACCAAGTTTCAGCAGCGTCTGTACTTTTATTCAATTGCTGCTTTAAAAAGTGGACTATTTTTGTTTTTTCTGCCAACATAGGCTTCCAGATTTTCTAGCATTCATGAGCATCTTTGAGTGAACATTTATTCATATAGATGCATGTTTTTTAAGATAACCATTGTCACATACATACCTGCCAGAGGAATCACTGAGGAGATGCAGATATGAGTACTTAATTATGTTGATTTTCTACCCAGCTAATTCATTTACTCTTGATAGTATTTGTAAATGCCTTGCCCAGTTTCCAAGGGAGAAAAAAGCTAAAACCAAGACAGCTGTTGCCTGTCTCAGTCTGTGGTAAGATGCAAAACTAGGAAGCAGTCAGAAAAGCAGGGATGTTCCCTTTTCACTTGAACGTGTGGTTACTGGTTATTAGTCAGGTGCCTGGAGCAGGAAGAGTTTAAGAATTCATTCAGCTTTGGAATATCACCTAGCAACAGTGTCTGGGAAACCACTGCTCTGAGGGCTTTTTCACTTTATTTTGTTTTTCAAATACAAGCAAGAATGTGCAAAATCTCACATGAGTCAAAATCTAAGCAAATCAACATTCAACATCCACCTAGCACTGTAACAGGATCCATAAAAATAGGCTGCCTTAAACTAACTACTTCAAATTATATAGAGAAATTATATTCCCCAAACATTTGGGCAGATAAAGTCAGTTTCACTTAAACATTCACTGGAAGTTAGGGGTGCACACAACATGAAACCAGACTTGATTTTAAAAAACCTTCGACATGAAAAAATGCATCCAGGCATCTTACACATCCATGCTGGCATTAAACTACTACAGAAACAGAGGGTTACTGTAAAACAGCAAAATGAAATTATTTGAACTGGAATTTGACCAGGACATGTTTTAAGATCTAATTTATGGAGAGATGCCTCTACCTGAATTAAGGTGCAAGCAAGATCATATGCCAAAGTCAATAGTATGGATTTTATTTAACAGTAGAATGTGAGGCAGAGAGATAGAAAGAAGTAGAAAAGGGAAGAGAGAGGATGGGAGAGACAGACAGATAAGGCAGATCTGTGGATCTGTCCTGTTGGTCCTTCTTCATCTTGATGGGAGGATATTGAGGTCTTTCAAAACTTTTCACTATCTACACAATTCTCTTATTCTATTGGTTAAATGACTCGCTCACTTCCAATGCTAATTAGTTCTTTTGAATCAGTGGGTTGTCTAAGTCCATGGGTTTCTTTAAGGTGGTGGGTTGTGCCAGATCTCACCCCTGCCAGAACTACCTTTTGCCAAGCCACAGCTGACCAGCACAGCTGAGTTGACTTTCTTTGTGGATTCTTTGTGTCCATTATCAGTGTCCCCCCAGCTCTGTTTACCTCCTCTGGGCCTGAGGTAATGCTCAGACAATAGTATCCCCTTTGTCTTAGCTCAAATTCCCATCAGGTACCTCCCGTACAGTCTATACCGTCCAAGTTCCAGGAATTCACAGAGGCACATTGGGGTGTGGGGAGCTAGGTGGGAGAGGGGTTAGAAAGCCCTTGGATGCCATCTGTCCCATAACTTGGGTAATCTCTGTTTGACCAGCAGTGTGGGTATGGGCAGATGCCCCTCCACAGTTTACCACAGTGTGAACCCTTGAGGGGATGCATTCCCAGGAAGAGCTAGCCAGACCTCACCAGGCCTGGAGTCAGAGCCACGCTGCTGCTCCATTCCATGCTTACCTCATGGCAAAGTCCTTCTGTTGTCTTAGCAGCGTTTGAGACAAGCAGTTTGGAAGTCCTTACAACATCCTTACAACAAGTGAACTTCTGCAAAAATTATTTTTATTTTGAGACATAATGCTAAACATGCTGCATAAAGTTTTTGGGATGGGAATGGCTTTCTTCCCCCTTCACTTGTTTTAATAGCCATTGGAATTTTTAAAAAACTGTCACATTTAGATTTCATTTAAAAAACAGATCAGAGCACTCCCACACTAGGTCATTGTTCTGTAGGCTGCTGGAGGAAAGATGGTCTGTATCTATCACATCAAGATCTTCATGTGAGTGCGATAAGGAAATATAGAGCAAATATTTGGTGCATTTTTTCAGTCCTCAAAACTTTAATCTTGCTTCTGTGTAAAAAGTAGGCCACATATTGTGAATGTCTCACCATTATCCCATGGAGACAAAATGTGTAACAGTGTGTTTTGACTTGTATGCCTGTAGGAGTTTCTGCATACTTCCCCTTTTTTCTTTCACATAC
Organism: Cettia cetti; assembly: GCA_013401135.1. NCBI lineage: Eukaryota > Metazoa > Chordata > Aves > Passeriformes > Sylviidae > Cettia > Cettia cetti. The sequence goes on along the minus strand of VZUI01038237.1, from coordinate 290,307 downwards.
ACAGGAACTATTTATTTTTCAAATAACCTGATGTTTTAGAGGGGTTTTAAAAACTACTATGATACAAAGAAGCAGTTATGATTTTGTCTGTATTGTTTATATGGCACATTATCATAATGAATTTTTCAATTAAATGTAGTAGTGATAGCACAGTGACAAATGAAATGCCGAAGCAAATAAAGAGGTTCTTTGAAATGCAGGAATACGTGGAGTCAACTGAGGGATAATAAACAATTCTAAAGTATAGGTTTATGAGAGAGTGCTGGACCTTCTTGCTTAGAAAATTCCCCCGTCCAAACCCACTCTAAAAAAATCCAAACACACCAGGCGGTAATGTGCTTGCTGCCATGGGTTCAAGTGAAATCAAATGCAAGTCATAGTCTCCAACTAACAAAGGAGAAGCTAATGGACAGTCAGTGGAATGTGAGAAAATACATGGAAGTTTAGAGTGACAATCTTCAAAATTGTGGACAGATGCAGCAAAATAAAGAGCCAGTCTTTCCATTTACCTTTTGATTATGACAGCTTGGCACAGTTTTCACATACAGACTGATCATGGAGGCCTGCCTCCCTTCGTGCAGAATAAAGACAGTGGTGCCACCTTCCTTTTGTGAACTGGGCAATTAACCAGTAGTTGTGTCCACACTGACACAGTGGAGTGAGTGGCAATCCCTCAGTGGTGCCCAGAGCCTCTGACAAATCATCATCTTCTACCAGAATGTCTACATGCCACATATCCTCCTTTCCCCAAAATTAAACTTCATGTGACAAGTTAGCTTTATACATAGGAAACCACAGCAATACTTATGTAAGTCTTCAAATATAGGATTTGTCTTGTCCAGGTCGGGTTGTCTGTAGTTTAGACAGCTCTACCTGAGCTCATGCCCTGCAGTTTCTAACATCATCAATGATGAGAAATAAAGACTTTTATAACATCTGCTCTTTACTTGACAACTATTTTAAATAATTTGTATCTAAAAGTGTCTATTTTCCTGTTTTAATTATAAAAGATTAGGTAACTAACTCAGATATGTGTACAGCACTGGCATGTAGTCACATGTAGCTGGCATTGTTTTGGGTATATTTAAAGCACTTAATAGAATTTTTAGAGGTACCTGAGCTCCTATTTGCCTCTTCAGCCACTTTCAACATATATGTGTATGTATATATCAGAAACCTTTGTTTCCTGAGATCCTGAGAGTTGAGCTCTGACTACACTGAATATCCAAATCTCTTGAGGTCAGTTAGTGAGGTGGGTATAAGAGGGAAGGCTGGGTTATGCCTACAATAATTATTGTATCTCAGATTTTGTAATCATATACTATTTTCCACTATGTCACTTGGCCTCTTCTGTGCTGGCCCAAAACCCACAAAGTAATGCTTATTTTAACATCTCCAGAATGCAAAACAATTCAAAAATATGAAGACAAAGAGGGGATATTACCAGCTAAATAGCAGAGTAATAAATATTCAGTGACATTAGAAGGCTTTTTGCAGGATACCAAGGGGAGTTAAATCTCACTGGGCTGGATTGTAAAACAGTTACTCCTTTAAGCTGAAAGAAAGAGAAGTAAACAAATCATCCTGGTGGCATTTATTTACTCATAGCATTTCTCCCAGCTGCATCCCTCTCCTTTAGTGCCTTACTTTGTCAGCTTCCTGTGTTGACTATCAGGATCTCATGGAGTAGTCAAGTCTGGCAAAAGCAAGAGGCAAACATGGGATAGAGTCCCTGATCTTGTTTATACCATGTTTTCACTGACAAAAAAAGTGGAGGGTGTTTTACCTCTTGAAGGTAAAGCTCATGTTAATTTTCTACTGTAAAACAAGTAGACAAGAGAGATCTTGTCTCCACAAGAGACAAGACATCCTGACACCAAATCTCTCCTTTGCCATCAGAAATTTTTCAGGAAAGGCTCTGATGGCCACTGCAAAAAGTCCTACTTTCTGGAAGAGCCACCTTGTGTCTTTACAAGAGTCTTGATAAGGGAATAAGTGTGTCTTGTCATACAGCATCCAGCTTTTTCTTCTTTGGTTCATACTCCAGGGTTTTCCATCTGAGAAAGGCCTCAGGGAGGGCCTGTTATTTTCTGAGAGGTAATTTGGAAAAGACAACCGCAAGCAGAGAAATTACATTCAATAATGTAATTATTGTGTGTTAGTTGTCTTTTTACCAAAACAAATTAAGCAACAGAAACTTCCATGCTTTTGTTTCAGAGAAAGCCAAGTTCTCTGAACTTTACAGGCCCACTTCCTCACTTGTGTGTAGGGCTGCCTGCCACACATTAAAAATGTCTTGTACTGTTAAAATACAATTGGTATTTGAGTCATGTAGAGATGATTTTTTTACTGACTTCAGAAATGAGAGAAGGGTGTGGTCTCTGGGTGCAGATACAGGAGAGAAAAGAGTAAATGGGAAACCAAATACATCCTCCTCCCTCATAGGTTACAGCACATCTGTTGTTCAGGCAGCTCTTGATTGAGAGGAGAAGGGAGAAAGAGATCTATTTCTGTTCCCCCTTGTTAGATGAGGATGTGGATAATATCTCCTTTGAGTATTTCCTATGGAGTTTTCCATGCTGCACACTGTATTTTACCAACATGACCCTAAAGGCACAGCACCTATCTTGCAAAAGTTGTGTTCAGCCGTGGCTGCTTGAACTAGTCAGCTGATTATTTTTTTGGGACAAAGAGGATTAGAGATGATAAAATCTTGCATTTCTGTAGGATCATTCTTGAAGGACCAAAAAGACATTAATTAAGCTTCTCAATAGACCTGTGTGTAGTGAAGCAAAATCCAGTAGAAAGAGATTAAAGGTCCTGTTTTCAAACTTGCTTAACAAAGTATCTTTAGTTACAGCAAATTTATGCATTGACATTTTAAAGCATTTGACAGAGACTTTTACCTGTCCATGCAAGGAGGCTACAGCTGCCCCAGAAAACATCTCAGCAGTAGATCTTCTGGGCCATAACCACAAAAAAATTGCTTATTCCCTCTTACAAAAATTATTCCAAGTCAGAGAGAAGTTTATTGGTAACTGAAAATCCACCTTGAAAATAACCTATTTTGAATTTACCTTTAGGATGGTTTATTTAAAGTTTCAGAGGAATGTGTCAGTGCTTATTTTAGGTGCCCATTCCTTCCCCTCTCTCTGGCTAAATAGGATTTTTGTCTTGAGCAACACGGTCCTGAGGCAGGGGGCTTTGGGGCTGGTGAATCCAACCAAAGGTGTGTGTTCATCTGGCTGGTGAAACCCTTTTGTTGGGATTGTTCCCTTGACCTGCTTGTAAAGTGCCCAAGACAACACCTCAGGATCCAGGCACTCCTGACCCCTTGAGTGTTGTAGGTGGGAGAAAGAGACAAAACATAACAGATAATGGTTCACATACAACCTGGCCTGGAAGGTCTCATTGATTTTACATTCTTCTGAATCAAACTGGCAAATGTGAAAAGAACATGATAAACCCCCTCTTCATAGTGGGTTTTTTTCCCATGGTTACAGTGATCTAATCCTGCATGAGCTCAGTGAAACAGGTTGCATAATGTTTGGCTCCCCATTTTGAAGTCTGTAGCTATTATATTAGTTTCTATGCGATTTATTTCTGGTCTTTCCCTAGCATTAGGTAAAGAAGAGGCTCAGTTTTCCATGTTAAAAGCAATTGTTTTCCATGGAAGGATCCACTTTCTGACTCCCTTCAATCTCATGTAATTACTAACTTGTAAGATTAAAGGATTTCCTAACTCTAATTAATATGTCTGATTACTAAAAGAATTGGTACAGAAACTAAGATTAAAAACAGATAAAAGTATTTCCATTAGTACCAATGAAATGGAAAAATAAGGGAAAATAAGGTGGAGCCTAGAGAAGATGTTTCAAGATTCATTTATCCTGTTTTCAAATTGATGAAAACTAATTCCACCATATGTCTGTAATCCACTTTCTTTCTATCTAGAAATGAGCTTTTTTTTCTGTATTTTCTTGGAATTTCTAGAGTTACCAGGTGCCTTTCAAGCCACATACTACTAAGCAGGCCATATGGAATTTACTGACTTGTCCATGAATGATATCTGACACTATGGCAAGTATTAGCAACTATGTGAACATGGATTTTATATATATATATACATGTATATGTACCATGACTCTTCTTTGCTATCCCAGAAATGCTGCACAATGACACAGCTGCCCTGGTGAACAGAAGCTATCTTATTAATGCCAAGAGAACTCACTGGGCTTTTCATTACATGGCCAAGCTTTTAATGGGATAAACTTCTACTGGCTTTGCTCCTGATTTGCACTGATTGCTCAGACAGCCCAGCAGTGCTGTCACTGGTGCACAGATCCAGGGAAGTGGCACCAGTGTCACCCTGCACACCCAGCCCCATCTGACCCTGGACCTGCTGCACACTCTGGTTTCCCCTGAGTGTTTGACTCAGCTCTGGCCGTGCTGCTGCTGTGCTCAGCTCTGCCCGAGGGCTGCAAAGCATTCACCCAGAAAGTCTAGACAAAGGTAGAAAATCCTAAAAATCTGCTCTGACAGGATTTTCTTTTAGATAAAGGAGACTTGTCCAGGAGACCTTGGCTTGCAGTCTAATTAGGAAAATTGTGCTTTTACTAGTACAGCTTGTTTCATTTGAAGGGTAAACTGATTATACTATACCAGTGCAAAGCAGTCCTGCTTGTCCAACAGACTAAGTGTACTTCATTCCCATAATGTACAGGAACTCCTATGCCAGTAAAGCATTCCCAGTTTAAGTATGGCCTGTGTTTTCAGTCATTCAGCTCCAAAATGGTAGAAAACATCTTTAAAAAAGGTATGGTGAGAATTCAGTCATCAGTAAATGAGAAGTGCTTTAAGATCATCACAGGGAAAGTCCAATTGCATAAAGGATTATATATCAATACTATATAATCTCTTTCAAGGGTTTATGGCTTTTTAAAAGCATGGAATGAAAAATCCTTGATTCTGGATTGCAAACAAAAAATGACTGCTTTTTGTGTTTGAAAATGGTGATTTACTAATTTGCTAAAAACCAAACATTAATCTGTGTAATACCTATGAGACACACATTTCTCAGCTTAAAAATTGTAAAGTGTATTTCTAGTTGTCACCATGATTCTACAGGTTTTCTTCTGTCATACTGGACCAGCTCTTCATGTATTTCAGTTTCTTGTTACTGTGTCTACATATGGCACATACTAGTTCTTTATGAACATGGAAATTGAGGATGAAAACATACTACATTTATTCATTTAAATAAAAGAAACAGAACAGAATAAAACATATAATTATTTCTTTAAAGACTAAAAGCCAAATCAGTAATTTATTTTCATGAACACAGGCTGCCGTATGACATTTGTTTTGTGGGATGACTCATACATTTGAACTTCATACCAAGCCATGAAAGTCTTGTCTGGCTTACAATTTTCTATGTACTCCAAATGCTGTTGAAAGTGTTTCCAACCTCCAGTAGCTTTTAAGAATTGCAATTACCTGAAAGATCCCAAGTGAAGAGTAAAGTGAAAGAATGGGAGAGATCACTGACTGTGGTTGGCAGATTTCCTGTTATTGGCAAGGCCAAATACAGTCAAGAAATAACAACATTTTTACAGACTATGCTAAGAATGTCAAATTATGTCCACTGCATATTGAAAGATGCTAAGTGTAACTCTTGGTTTGCTTCCTGGGATACTGGTGGACTCAGGCACTCCCTCTGCCATGCTCCAGAGCAGCGCCAGACCTGCAGTGACCACTACAGGGTTACCTTTGGGCCACTAAGGAAGCAACCCCTCAGCCTCATCCTTCTTGTACCCACTTGAGGAGGAAGCAGGAGAGACCACCCACTTCTCCTGTCCTGTCAATGCTACTGTCCCTGGGTTCCTGCCTGGCACACATTTCCCAAGGCTTAGAAGAGCTCGATCCCTGCCTCACTGGCATGAAGGACACACATCTGACCACACAACTAGGCTTGTGCTGGGTATCATTGGACAGGACATTGCAATTAACCCCTTTAATAAATGCAGTATCTGTGGGCTTAAGGGGGTTAAATGAAGACCTGGAGGATGGTTTCAGCCTTCATTAGCCCTGGGCATTGGATTACAGTGTTTTTTAAGGCCCTGTTCCTCTCTGTATTGGCAGCGACTTTCAGTTTGAAAAGAGGTCTGCTGTCAGACACTGTAATCCATTCAATAAGAACAAACTCACCTGGTTAAGCCCAACTACATAAACAGATTAGGCAGCTGTCATGCACCAACAGGCATTGTATAATATGAGATGACACGATATGATAAACAGCATATTGTTTGGAAACTTCTATCTCTTTAGGTTGAGATTAAATACTTATGGAACACACAAAGGCTGACTTTTATTTCACCATTGTCTCTGTTTCTCCAGGACAAACACTCATTCACTAATTCATCACACATGTTCCATTCATTCAAGCTTCATGCACACCTTGTTCACTATGGGTCAGATTCTCTTCTCAGCTGCTTTCTTTGCAAACCTTTGGAAATCAATGGATGTAGGAGTGATTCACAAGCAATGAAAACAGAGACATACCTTTTTTTTTTTTAACTGGGAAGAGGCTTTAGGGATTATAAGCATGAATATCAGCAGAATTTGGGCTATGACACAATGACTTTTCAAGAGGACTTAAGAAAAATGGATCAACATCCTCTTGCCATATGTTTTCGGTAATGAACATCTGGTTCCAGTGAGATCTCACTGTGGGATATTTTGTAGTGCAAAAATGTGTTAAGTGACTTTTGCTCAGAGAAAGATTTGGTCACAGACCCTTCATCCTGAGTGCTATATGTACGTAAGGCTCCGGTCTGTACACTACACGTCTGGGGATAATTAAATATCTGCAACCAACCAGGAAGCATTGATCTTAGCAGGAATAACAGCCAGGCTGCAGACAGACATATTGGAGTTTGTTGTGAGATCTGGGTGAGATGGAGCAACACGGAAGAGAACCCATGGCACAGAAAATAGCACAATATATCATGTACTAATGGTATAAATTTTTTGCTGACTACTTAGCCAGTCATTCTTTCCTCTGAAACCGTAGCCTTTGGCAATTAAAGCAAGACAAAAATACAATTTTTCCTTTAGCAGTCACTGAAATTTAAACCTGCTCATTGACAAAATTTATTCATGACCTCTGGTAATTTCTAACTTAATGGACTGAAACTTGAAGGTTTATATGTCTTCTTTCAAAAGTAATGTATATTCTGGATGTATACACATAATGAATACACATTATTGTAGCTCGGTTTAAGGTCTTGATTTCCCTTAGTGGCTAATGATTCTGCCTTTCAGAAATTAGATGTCCACTATTTTTGGAATCTTAAAGCCTTCTGAGGAAAATCAAGTTGAAACAGAGAATCTGAGATTCTCACAGTATAGGCTCTATTTTATGAGCTTTTGTCTCTCATCATCTGGCAATTAACATCTTAAATTGTCTGTATATATGAGTGCCTCAGGCTTGCCAGTCACCCTAAGCAGCTTCTACCCAAGTGGTAGAGACGGTGACTCATGGCTGTGCCTTACAGTTCATTGCCACATAAACCCCTTTTTTTTTAAATCCAAAAACCTATATAATGGGCAAATCCATTAGTATTTAAATCAAATTAGAGCACCCTGTTGCCATTCTTTCTATCCAATACAGTTGAATGGGTGCTGTACCTGATGTAATAAATACAGAAAGTAGATGGGAAGAATGAGGAGAAAGAGAATTAGTTTGGTAGATGTTTCCTGGAGAAGCAGGTGCTCTCTGTACAGAGGGCTGTAAAATAGCCTGAGCAGGAAGGTCTGCAGTGGGCAGGGCTGAAAATAGGCAAGTGGCAAAAATGTTTTCCAAGTTGGGCATTAACAGTCTCAGGCAGCAGAGGGGAAATTGGCCAAAAAGGCGAATTTTCTGGGATTCAGAGCCAGAGAAGACTGAGATGAGGAGGTACAGCAGAGAGATCAGATAAACAGTCAGACAAATCTTGGACTACTTATGTTGGGAGGCCCTGGAAAGGTGTTCAGGTTGTCAGGTACACAGCAGGCACAAGCAAAGAGGAAAAGCTTCAGGAGTGCATATTACTCATGTAATTAGGCCTAGAGCGCACGTTTGATTTTCAAGAGAGTCATAGTACTTTGTCCTGTAGTTTTTTTATCAGAGATAAAGAGATTTTTATGAGATTTATGAGAGTTTTAGATTTTGGAACCAGGTTAACCGTGTCTATTCATCTCTCCATATGACCAGAGGTGTTCAGGATGGAAAGAGCTTCTGGTAGCACATCTTTTTTGAAAGTCAGAAAACTCTAAAACATTTTCTCTATGATGCTACCTAACTGGATTTCTGTAATTTTCCAAACACACAGCCAAGACAAACACTCCTTCAAAATATTTGGCACAGTAGGGATGATGGCCTCTGAGGTGAAGAAGTTAGGTTCTTTTAAATGGAAGTTATTTCTGAAACTCAATAATGCTAGATTAACCTTAGGCATAAATTTTGATGTCTGACTTCTTCCCAATCAAAACATTAAAAAATTAGAAAAATCTAGCTGTGACACAAAAATTGCAAACTGCAAGACCACCAGGCAACGTGGTTTTGTAAAATAGGTGGAAGGGACCTACTGAAATAAGCTTGGAGGACTGAGAAGATTTTCTCTCTTACTGTTACCAGCTGGATTAGCTGCAAGCACAATATGGCATTAGGGGAGATATTAGGTGCCTAAACATAGGTAACCTGTGTAATTTCAAATAATTTCTGGTGAGCTGATAGGTGTATGGGAAACCCATGACTTTCTACGATGAAGCACAAAACCCTAGGGCATCTAAACTGTGCTGGTCAATATGTTTAGGTACTCAAATCACCCCCCAGGTATGTTCCAGTGGAACTATCATGGCAGTTTGCCCTTCATGCTTTTAGAAATCCATTCCTGAATCGCTTCAATGTGTCCCCAAAGGCGCTTAACAGGCCTGAGGTGAACTGGCACAAGGGTTCAGCAGCATAGCTATGTGAATAAATTCTAGCATGCACATTTTATACCCCAAATCACTGTAGGAGTATGCCCTAAGCCAAATCCTACTGTCCCCCACCAGGTCTGGGAGCTGAACCAAGCCCTTTTCCTTATGAGGGAGATATTACCCACTGTCACCCCACATTTGTACTTCACCTGCTTGTTCCAGCTGACCCTTCTCTCATCAGAGATTTTAGCTGTCTCATGTCTGTTTGCTTGCTTAATCACTCTATCAAATGCATAAAGTGCTCTAGCTTTACATAGCCATGTATAATGAGATATAACACATTTTGTTTGGTGCCAGGGGTGGTCTAAGCAAATTTCCACATCTGCCTTGGAAAAGATTAAGATCACTGGAGCAGGTGTCTCCAGTTTGCTGCATGGTGCCTGTGGTGCTGTGAGATGTCCTCTCCTCTCCCGCCCACATGGACAGGATATGTGGCTAAGTCCAGGGCAAGCTCTGGCTCCAGCCAGCTTCCAGCTGCCTTCCCTGTGCTGGGAGCCATCAGCTCTTGGGTGCTTCTGGTGGCACGGCTCAGTATGGCATGAAAGCAATCTTGTCAGTCAGGGAGAGAGGCATTATTACTCAGATCAAAGTCAGGATTTTTTCCTGTCTTGTGTCACAGCTAGAATTATTGCACAGTATCTTCTCTGTCATATCAAAATTTTGAGTGACTTTAACTCAAAATAAAATACTTCAACTAGTACAATTAATGCTTTTAACACATTTGGGAATTTAAAATTTTTATCCTTGACTATGGCTTAAGAGTGGGGGGAAAAAAATGGAAGAGAGACTGAGATTCTAACTTTAAAGCATTAAACCATGTATAAATTGTAAGGATTCTGGACAAGGGGATTATAATGTGATCTCAAATTATTAAAAGGCTTCAACACACTAAGAGAGTTCACAGCCTTTGGCGCTGCTAACACAGAATGTTCTGGTAATTCTTAAACAACTTTTCTGCAGATTCTCCTTTTTTATTTTCTTTGATCATATTTCTGTCTTCATAGAAGTAAAGGGAAAAGTTACAAGCATAACACCAGAATGCCTGGGCAGGCCAGACACTAAAACAAAGAACCCAGGCTTCAAATCATGTCATTTAATTGTCTTCCATTTGCCTCTCAGCTATCAAAATGCTCAGCTATTGAAAGCTAAGATATGTTGTCCTGATGCTTAAGAATAGGGTAAAGTCCTTATCTGGCTTTCCACAGCATTTGCCACTAGGAAAGATCAAGAACCACTCCAGCTAAATAAACCAAAATAATGTCAAACCCAAAATAGCCGAAGTAGATGATCAGTAAGAAAACCCATCACAGTCATACAGCATGGTATTATCTGTGCAGGCAAGCAAAGAGGAAGCAAAAAGCAAGAGTCTTTTTCCTCTGAATTTCCCTGGAAAGAGTGACTATTTTCAGATGCAGAGGACAGACTACTACCTGGGAAGCAGGGATCAGCCAGTGATTGAAGCCACAGCCAGTCAGAGTCTTAGGGAGGCAGCACAGCTCCACTGGCAGGACAGCTGGTGCCCCAGCAAGAGGAAAGATAAGGCAAGATGAGCAGTAACTGGGCAGCCTGAGTCAAGTCCCATATCTGAGGGTAGGGCAAGCAAGTCAGATGGAAATTTCCATCCCAGGCAGTCCATGGGGGAACTAGGGCAAAAGGATCCTGCAGGGCTCAAACACAACTTCTGCTTTATTCGTGGTATCAAAAGAGTGCAGGAACAGATTCTGAAACTCTGCAAAATTCACAGTCAGGGCAAGATGTAGAGGAGCAAGGACAAGAAGACCCACAACCAGAAAGCCCCGGTGAAGCCACCATGTCATTCACTGCAGAAGGCCTAAGCACATGGAACATGGGACAATTTTGAAAAACTGAGAGCTCTTTTTGACATCAGAATTGAAGATCTGGACATATAGTTGTCTTTGCTGTCTTTATCTCACCAAACATCTTGCACAATGACCAAAATGAACACCTGTAGTAGTTTTCTACCTCTTTTCTGCAAGACATTCAAGCACAAGTGGATACCAGCAGTGAAATCTTGCTTCTGTTCTTCATAAAAGAACTGCAGGGTGATCACAAAACAGTGTAGCTTGTCTTTCTATAGATATCATTCATTAGTGTGGCACCTTGCCTTCCTCTGATTCACGGATACATCTTTCAAAATGAAGCCAGTGACAGCATGGACAATAACTGAACACACAGGTGTTTCATTGTATAGTATGCTGAACAAGAAGTACACCTTTGTGGCATACATCTTGTCTGTGGTTCCAAAGCTTAAAGCAAATATGAATAAATTTAACTCTGCTTCACTTCCTAGGGAGGCAGATTTCTCTCTGTTTTGTAGAGAGGTAAAGCTAGGCACAAAGGGCAAGATTTTCAAAGATATTAAAGTGCCTGAAGATGGAGAAATGCCTTTTGGGATTTACAAAACTGCTTATGCAGAGTAGATACCTGCCTCCCACTGAGATCAGTGTTTTGTATCTGTTCAACAGATGCAAATCTGACAGCTGGCTCTGTTAGAACAATATTTGCTGAGGGTAAACCAACTGCACAACAGAGAACAGAGACAGGACCCATTCTCTGCTTTCCTCCTGACATGGAACTGGCATGGCATTCACATGACACAGAGGTCTTGTACTTCTGTCCACAAGGGGCTTTTGTCCACCATCCTTCATGCTGTGCCATGCTTGGCTGCTCTCCTTGCCATAACCTTACCATCTCCAGGAGATCCTACAAGTTGCTCAGGGTAACCTTCCAACTGCCCTTAGCAATCTTGTTAGACTTTTCCTGCAGCAGATATTCAGCATTCAGTCACAGATTTGCCTTCTGTTTGAAATAGTTGCATCATCTTTTAATGTCTGAAGATCTAAATAATTGTTCATGCATCCATTTTAGGTATCTAACCCCTGGTGCCCTCAGAAAAGAATATCCAGAGGCTTCTGGGCTGGGTCTGTGGAGACATCCACTCAATTCCATCACCCAATGATGATTTTCCATATGAAGTTAACAACTGGACTAGGAAGAAAGAATCGAGAACAAAGACTGGGATAGTGTAAAGGTTTATATACCAGCAAAATCCCAGTTGTTTAATGTGTGTGGACATGCCATGAACTCTTTCCCCTCCATACTGCAATTTGACCAAGTCTGTCATCGGGAACTGGAAGGCTTCAAACCTGGAGGTGTGTTCAGGGCACAGCAAGTGTATGTCTGCAAAATCATCCAGAGTATGGGGACAGCAGCCCTTGTTCAAAACAGTGTCCAAGCACCTCCTGCCTGCAGCTCTGCTGACATCTCCTTCTCTCATAGATAGATAAGATTCAGATTCCTTCATCAGAAAGGATTCAAGCCAACATGTCCCATCTCCAGCTAAAGGAAAATCAGACAGGCAGTCAGAGCATACAAGAGGGAACATCACTCTAGAGCTAAGAAGACAGTAAGGGGGACTCCCAAAGTCCTGTCCCTGACCTGCAGCCCATGTACTTTGACCACTGGCAATTTAATGCAGTGTTCAGCTTTGTGGTAATAATTTGCAGTTATGTGTAATTTGAGATAAACATGCATGTCTACATATGGTCTGGGCCAAATGAGCATTTTCATATGGAAAGAGTGAAAACATTTAGACAACTTTGGTGCTGTGCCTTTTTTGTGTGCTTGTGACCATGATTTTGCTGGCTTGAGGGCTTGTGTTACTGACACAGCTAAGGCCGCTCCAACCCACGCAGGCTGGGGCATCCGTGCTGCAATCCTGAGCAGGATGCTTACTGATGAAGAGCACGATCTGAGAGTGAGGAGTAAAAACAACTGAAAAATTGCCTACAGCAAAATTCATTACCTGTGGATTCAGTGCTAATGTTCCAGGGTTATACATGCTGTTCAGTATTTTGTCTGTGGTCAGACCAGATATGGGAGCTCCCAAGAAAACATCTCTTTGCCACAAAAAGACTGATAGTTCATATTTAGACAGAAGGAGAGGCAAATAAATTTAGGAAAACATTGTATTCCTCACTTAGGACTTTTGTGGTAATTGAAACAGACCCCCAAGAACATTGGTAAGAGATGATCCTCAGCACATGCACATGGTCTGGCTCAGCATTGGGTTCAAAGGCAAACATATTGCTGGTGCACAGCATGGCGTGCATGGGAACAGGCTGGCAAGCCTTCCTCCTTTGTTCAGTCACTCTGTAGCTCAAAGGAAGTTTGAAGGACTGAGAATTCAATATTGAAAAATAAGCAAAGGACTTTAATTACATACTCATCACTGTACTTTATAAATGTCAAAGAGACACTGTCAAATTCAAAACACATTTGAAAACACAATTTTGCTATTGATATTCTTTGCTTTAAAACCCAGAGAAAATTTAGGACATATTTACTTTTCTCTGTCAATAGTGTTTATTCATTGTTAAGCATTTATACACTTAATTCGTTCTGAAAAGCAACTCAAGATTGTTCTCAATTCCTCCTCTCTTTGTACCACTTTCTGTTTACTGGAATCAAACAGCAAAGAGCTTTTTAATTTCTTAATCCTTTATAATCATTGAAACTTCTTCAAGGAAAAACTTGCGTGTTTATGTTGAGCTCTCTATCTAGAACTATACGCACTAGAGAGAGTGAAATACAGAAAATGTATTTTGAATTTGCATGACCTGATGGCCACACTGGCTTCCATGTTCCAGAAGACTCTGATCATCAACAGAGAGAACAATTCACACCAAAGCAGGAGGGGAAAACAAATGCCTTACCTGAGCAGGTGATAAGTAATTGAGGTAAAGTAGGTAACAAAATCCTCCTAGAAATATTTAAGCCTTGACTAACAAAAGCCACTCACAGAAAAACACTTCTGGACATAAATTCAAGTGCTAGCACCTGATTTTATCCACGATGCAACATGTGCTGACTCAACATCAGAAAAGCTGTGATAAATTCTTCCTCATTCATGTTGCTTACAGATAATTACAGCAAAAAATCTGTTCCCAATCAGATTGGATTGGGAACAGATTGATTTGATTTGATGACACTAAGAGACATTTAAAGATATAAATTGGGCAGTTTCATCTTCCAAAGATAGAACTATAACAATTTTGACCGTTTTATATAGGGGCAGTTTAAAAATAAGGCCCTTCCTGTATTATTTGCTCTCGGAACTGGTTTTCTGATGATCTCTCCTAGCTCCCTCCCCTCTGCCACCAACTCAGTGAAACAGTTTCTCAGCAGAGCAGGCTGTTCGTGGCTCCCAGCCGTGAGGAACATGTACATCAGGATGTTTCTTAAATCTTTTTATTAAAGATTCCACAAGTATGCCCCAGGCAGGAGACTTAATAATTTTGCTGACGAACAGTACATGCCACTCCGAGGGCAGCACTCCCTGTTATCCTCCCTTCTTGGCTTCATATGTGTCCCAGCATCATCAGAGTCTTCAGGTGGACTTCATCAGTTGTAGTCATCTTATCAGCTAGGCACAGCCTCTCCTAATGGCTTGATAAATATTCTGGCATCCCCATATCAAGAGATTCAAATCATGCTCAGTACTTACTGCTGCCATTACTACAGAGTTACTGCCAATGACTCTTTCACTTATCTCTGTAACCAGAGACATTGAACAGCTCTTTTTATGTCTCCACTCCTGGTCACCAAGGGCAAAATTCATACAGAACTGTCCTCCACCTGGATGGGAAAGCAGACTACCCTTGTGAAATTCTAAGAAAATAATTATTCTGTGTAAGAAATACATTCCCACATTCCCATCCCTAGCATGCTAATGCAAATGTGTACTGCACCAGATTTTTTAATTTCTGACATAGGAACATTGTATGTCCAACTCTCTCACAAGGCCACCTTGTGCTTGCCATGGGCCTCAAAGCATATGTGAGTGAAATAATTTATATTGTTACTTTTGCACTCCCTGCATCCCAAGCTAACTAAATATGTATGATACATATTTTGGCTTCAGTCAGAGGAATATGATTGCTGACTTAGTGATTTACAACCTTTTTCTCATGCAAAGCCTTCATCTTTAATCCTCCTTCCATCCATCTGGGCTCTAAGATGTTCTTCTACAAATAAAATAGTCTGTTTCAGATTCTGTTCTCTAACATCAAATCGGGGAAGAATGAGGTAACAAATTAAGCAGACTTTACTGCCATTTGACAATATTCAAGTGAAATCCTTAAGGATTAACTCATCCCCAGTACAAAAAGAGTTTGCATACAACTTGTAGAACTGTCTAGGTTGCCCCCAGTTTCTCTGAGATAACCAGGGCCATTGAGATGAAGATGTGTGGTTTTCCTTTAAAAAAAAAAAAAAAATGGAAAACCACACATCTTCATATTTTTAAAAGATAAAGTTTTAGAATGGCCTTACATTCATCTTAGGAGGACTGAGAGGTGCACCACATAGCAAAAGAGGCAAAGGCAAAATGGTCTTTGTAGTGTACCTTGATATGGAAACAATGAGGAGATGGTTTGGAGATATGCAGGAAGGGTGAAGCAGAATTGTGGTGTGGGAGAGAAAAAGTGAGATGAACCAAGATAGGAAATTAAAGGAAAAACTGAGTCAGGGAAGAGAAAAAAGAAATTGGATAAGATGGGAATGAGTCAAGAAAAGAACATGTAAGATTGAAACAAAAGGAAAATACAAAACATTGATGAAAAACTAAGTTTCAAATTGAAAATTTTCAAGTTTATGTTAGACAAGCACAATAAACCATGGACCTCAGCACATGACATCATGTGGACACATGCCATGGGAAGATGACTGATGGGTTAATCAGCTGACATCACATGAAGCAGACACATAGAAGAAAATTATATTTAACCTGACAGAGTAATTACTTTCATCATCCCTCATACAGGTCCCCTCAGGCAGAAACCTGATTCCCAGACCAAAAGATAGGGAGAACTATTACCACAGACAGAAGTATTTCTCTCCCTTGTTACCCTCTGAGGCATTTCTTCCATTCTTCCAGTCGGAAAACCATGAGAACAGAATGTATTCTATGATCAACATGCAGCCGGGATGAGTATTTCCAGCACTAGAGAATCATTTAATAACATCTGCAATCAAGATGTCTTGGGAGGAGGGTTTTTTTTTTTAAATCTGCACCCTCTGCAATCCTTGTGGTTGATATAGAAAGCCATTTATATTATGCTGGATTTTCACTTAGAGACTGAAAACAGGCACTGGTATAATCAACCCTTCCTTTCCTTCCAAGTATTCCTGTTATGATGGGACACAGCTTTGAGAGAGGGAAAAATATTGCAACTACTGTATGGGAAGTTCCCCTAAGTTTTGACTACTTTGTGCTCTACAGATGCAGAGCCCATTTGAACACTGGTAATCATAATCTGATGATTTGAAGCGATAACAATTGACATATATAGTTCAGTTTGAGTTCTGGTAGCGTCTTTTACTTTCATCAGAGTTTAAGACCTGTCTTTGATTATAACTACATTAACTAGCAAGGGAAGTGATGCATTATTGTAAAGTTCATCAAAGGAAAAAATACTATAGTTTCTGTGCACAAATAAGCTATCTACAGTTTTTTCCAAATTCAACTTGTATTTGTCTTCAGAACAGTGAGATTAAATCAGCTCATGTACAAACATCTACCTTAATGATGACTTTGGTTTTTTGACATCTTCCAACTGGGGAGCGTCCCACACGTATTTGGGGCTTTTTCTTTCGTGCAAGGTTTAAGTGACTGAGTAGAAGTACCATAACACTGAGGCTGCCCACATATTTCCACCACAACAGCCTCGTGCACAGCCTCCCATGTTTGCCTGGTACAGGTGCTGGATAAGGAAACACCGTGCATTTTAGAACCAGTCTCAGCTTGGTTCCTCTCACTCACCACGTCCTGTGCCTTGTGCAACAGGGATACCTCATCCCCACTCTGCCAACTACTCCCACATACCCTGGCCCTCCCAGCTCTGCCTGCACTGCCCAAAGAGATCTTCAGCAGATTCTCCCCAGCCTGAACAGGTGCCACAGTGGCTTGACTTGAGATGCAGACAGACAAGGAAATCTTACCTAGGTAGAAAACACCACCAACACCAGAGCAAGTCAGCCAGGCTCTGGGATAAACAAAATTCAGATTCTTTCCTCATCCTCCAGCTTTCTTCAGAAATTCCTTCTGAATAATGAAATAGTGAAAAACACCCTTCATATGAGACTGCTTGTCTTATCAGACACTACAGAACTACAGAATAGTAAGATCTTCTTTGATGCCCCCTTCTACTACCTGCTTCTAAGTTTGGTCTTTATAATCACACAGATCAGCCTTTCAGAACTGGGAGAGAGGGGCTCAGAGGCAAATTACAAACCACAGCAGGATATTTTCTCCACGTAACTGTTCTCAACCTCAGGGTGATCAGCCAAGCCTTTGGAAAGATGCATCACCAGTCAACACGTAATGGCAAAATCTGACAGTACAGAGTGTTTAGCTGTTTACTCAGAGAATATATTTAAATAATGAGTACATTCAAGAAACCATGCTGCTGCTGCATTCATGGAAGTAAGAGCAAAGACCTAACTTTGCCAATAAATTATGTGTTGCAATTTCTTTTTCCTCAGAGCTCTGTGTGTTCCATGAGTAAAGAGCTAGTAAAGAAGCCCTTTACCCAAACAAGTGATAACAGTAAACAGAATTTCCAGCTCAGAATTCAAATGTATGGACAAGCAGAAGTATCTTGTTTGCAAAATGTACAAATACAGGCAACAGAGCCTCTTCCAGAAAAGAAAAGGTATGGGAAACATACAGGACACTCAGCACACAACTATCCTTTCATCAGAGAAGCTATTTCCAAAAATTATGAACTCTAAGTTAGAATTGTATGAGTATTTACTGGGAGAGAGAACATTTTCTTCACTTATTTTGGCTTCAGTTTAGGTCTCCATCCAGGATCCAGGTGTAACATTGCTGAAATTCTCTGGCATTTGCTTGAAGGCCTGAAAGGTGCACTCTCTTTCCTTTTCCTAAAAACATCCACAATGAGTTTTTTGTGGGGCCTTACACTCTTTCCCTGTTCAAAACCTGGTTGCTATGTGAATTACTTGGTTCTGACACCTCAGATTTCCTACACAGCTGGTAAGTGGAATTCACCCATTTGTGATTCAAGAGGTAGCTCCTAGAGACCGTCAAAGTCTTTTGAATGCAGCAATTTAATGTTTTCCAAGGAAACTGCTTCTTAGACAGTTTTTCACAAAACATCTTGTTCCTTATAGAATTTTAGCCTCTTTCCTTACCTTTTACTTATGAGTAAATTCCCTCCTCTTCTTTGCTTCTAGATGTCTTCTTTCTAGCCTCTGTATAGGCAGTCAAGAGTACTCTCTGTCTTTCCCTATTACTTTACCTCGTTTTCTCCTTTCCTTTCCTACCACTTCTCACCCAGACCAAACACAGAGGGAGAAAGTCACTGACAAATATTACCATTTTGTTCCTTGCCTTGCACAGCTCTTCTTGCCTGGGGCCGTGCCTCGAGCTGCTGGCACACGCTGCACAGCAGAGCACACATCAGTAGCCAGGGTAGTTCCCACAGATGCTGTGATGCCTTCAGCTCCAGTTTCATGGAAAGGATATAGATCTACGTTGCTGACATAGTCCTTGTGAGTGCAGCTTCCAGTGTCTCTTCAGAGACATATAATCACCCTCTGTTTCCCTTCTGGCCTCTGAAGACACCCTCCACAGTTTCAATGACCCTGAACTTTAGCTGAAACACTGTGTACAAAATCTTACTGTTCACCTTCCCCTCCTACTTCACAGATAAATATGATAAAATAAGGTGCCTAAGGTTCACCTCTGATAGGAGCTATCTGTCCCTGCACTTTCAAAGGTGACCCTTGTTCCGTAAGTGTCTTTATTTAAGAGACTACTTCAAGATTTGGAGTTATTTTTTATGCCACTCTTGTAGATTGTGGTCTGTATATGCTAATGTCAAGTCATTTTTCCCAAATAAAAGCTTACAGAAATTAGATTGTTTCCTTATGCCAAAGGACATTCAGCATCGTCTAGCCCATTTCATTGTACTTCACCATTCAGCTACAACTGTGGTTCTCATTTATATAATCTTCCTGTGTGGCCTCTCCTATGTTTCCTTACATGGCTGCTATCACATGCCTGCCAAGCTGGGCTCTACTGAATGTCTGGTGCTAATGGAGTTGAACACTTTCTGTCATCCAGTGGTACATTGGCTCTGAAAATGAGAATATGGATTGCTTAGGAAAAAAATTATCTGACTGATTATTTTTAGTTTAGTCTTCTGCTGAACTGAGTGAAATAGCTTGCAAAAAGCATGATTACTGCTGAGCAAGAACAATGAAGAAGTATTATTTGTGTGCAGGCTTCCCCACAGACTCTATCTTTGACGCCAGCTTAAAATGTTCCCAGTCAGTGATGCATGGAAAATGTTCAGGATGCAGTAGACAGTTCTAAAAACACAGAACCAATCACCTGGGAAACAAGAAAAACAGAAAGTCAAGTCAAAAAGTATTTCAGCTCTTGTACAACCACCCACCTCTATGCGAGTGGTTAGCAGCCTGAAGCAATATGTGTAAATCCTTTTTAGGAGTTCCAATTTTTTCTTTTTTAATGTAAGGGAGAGAATAATTTCCTCTCATATTCTGTGTGTGATGTTTAAAATCTGCTGTGCATTGGTAAAACTTACAGACTCCATCCCATATTATTCAATATAATTTTTAAGTTGATGTTGAAATGTGTTTGGGAATCAAGAAAGATAGAAATAAAAATTAACTTGACAGAAAAACTCAAACCTTAGGCTTTGAGAACAAATGAGAGGTATGCTTCCCACACTTGGCCTTGTCACAGGGAATGTGGAGCCCTGCTAAATAATCAGTAACAGGGATTGCAGTTCTAGAAATTCAAACCTAAGACTGAGGAGAAGGCAAGGTCTGAGCTATTTCAGATGCTAGCTTCAGAGCCAGTTACATCTCCATTTCTTAGACTGCTTCAGGAAACCATTTCTCTTCAAGTAATAGTATTAATTAGCATTCTTTAAAAATAGAAGTTTCAAATTACGTACAGAACAGGTCCAGAGAGAGGGGTCCTTAGTGTGAATGCTTCAGTTTGCCTGATGCAAATCTTCATGGAACATTAAAATATCTCTGTGACATTCCATACAGGTAATTAGCTGAAAAGAAGAGATGAAACTGGTGTCAGGCTACTGCTTGGGCACTGAGAAAACTGGCTATCAGTGCACCAAGCTTACCTAAGACTCTCTTGATCTTGACTAGATAAAGGTGTCTGGCTGTCTTAGAGCAGCTTTCCTTATGGGAAAGAAAACTGTGGGAAGGAAAAGGATGTTGTGCATCTCAGATCTGGGGGTGGAAAACATATTTGGGGTGAGTTTATGTTTTTCTGTTACCCTAGACAGAACCAAACATAGTCTCAAGAGTGATTTGTATGCATCTGCATGACCATGTATGGCCAAAGCTTTAAATCATTCATTTCATTCCTGGGCGCCTCTGATTCTGGTATTTTGGGGCCAGTGGAGAGGTTATAAGTACTGAGCCCATCTGATAATTAGGCTCCGAAGAAAGCCATTCATTTGAATTTCCCAGAACGGAGACACCTAAAAATCATGGCACTTACGGAAAATATGAGTTTAAACGTATAACAACTCTGTTTCAGTTTCTTTCAAAATGTGTGTACAAATCACAGTAGAGAATTACCCCTTCATTAACACCAGTAAAAGTAACAATAATAAAACCTCACTGCTGTTTCTGAAAGAGAATTGCTCAAGGTTAAGAGAGGTAACCTTTGAACTGGTGTATGTTTTCAAACCAGAAAGATTAAAAGGTGAAAGTTGAAAAGTATATATTTTAAATAGCACCAGATGGCTGTGGGCTGAGTTCAAACTGCTGTGCAGTTAGAGCACATGCACTCCCCAGGACCCCACGGGTGAATTACAGCCTCTGTGTAGGCTGAGGGTCTCCATTATCTGACATATACCTATGCCTGCTCAGTATTCAGCCAGGGACAGCTTTTCTTTCTTAATGACTGTTGGATGAATAGGGCCAATTCTTCAGCCATGAGAGCCATTCCCAGAGTCTGTGATGGGAACTGAGTGCATATCCAAGGACAGAGATTAGTCCACAGCCCAATGGTTTTCAACTTTTTTTGCTTTGTAGATTCCTTACTAATTCACTTGGAGAAGTGGTAACCCCGGTGAAAATTAACACATGTGGATTGCTAAAGAGTATTTATGAGTTGGTTTCCACAGTCGCCTTTTGCAAACAATTTCAAAGTTCTCTGCAGACCCCAGACTGAGACCATCTCTGAAAAAAGCCTCTTTCACATTCCATCTAGCTCTCCCTTTGCAAAACCTGGTAGTTTACCTTAAAAAAATCCTCTCCCAGTTTCACAACTACCAAAATGAATGCAGCTGTACAGATTTGACTTTGCCTTGCACGCTGATTTAAAGGTTAACCTAATTTCTCTTGCTTTTTAGTTCTCACATTTATATGTCAGCAGATATTTGGTTTGCTTCCTTCTGCCCTCCTCAGTCATTTTTCTCTAAGACAGCTGTGCAAAACTAGCCATAAATTATACAGTAATCACTTCTTTTTTCTGGACTTATGGTGTGGCATTATCTTATCAGCTTGTTATCTAATCTGAAATAATCTTTTTCCATATGGGAAGCATTCTGTATGTTGATCAATTAGATTTATTGCCTATTAAATTGACGGTTAACTTGGAATAATAATCACAACGAGAAATCCAGATTTCATGCTATGTGGCCTCAATTCTTTCCAGATCAATCTTAATTCTCTGATTTCTTATAGTCTTATCCTTGCTTAGGCTGTTACAGATGTCTCCTCCATCTGCTGCAGTGACCCCTTAAAATATGAAGTCAGAATCGAGAGTAAAGAGCAGCATTCTTACAAGCTCTGCAAGCTATTATACTTTTTTAAATATTCTTTTTTTTTCTCCATACTTATTTCATTTTTGTGATTCTTTGATTGCAAGCACATCGAAAAGAGTCGACTTGTATCACCATGTTTGTATCTCAGGCAACAGCAAAGTCTTTGAGCACTAAGGGAATATAAATATTAAAGAAGGAGAAGAATTATTCCTAGGATGAGGGCCTTTTTTTTAAACTTGTCTGTGCTCTCCATTACTTCTCTGATATGATAGGGTTCACTAGCAGGTGAACAATGCAATTTGAAGCCATAAAAGGAGCGCAATTTTCATTTAATAAAAAAAAAAAATGTTGGAAGGAAAGCTGTGGCCTTATTCAGAAAACAACACAGATACAAAGAACTATTATTTCCTGCAAAATGATAAAATCTGTGAGTATAGAAGTGGAACTTTTATACCTCAAAAAAATCACATTATTTGCGAAATTAAAGGTGTTTTCTAGTTGTTTTGCACATCTCTTCAATTCCTAGCAGTATTTTGTAGTACATGCATTAGGCTTGTCTGCTACATAGCCCTATCAAACCATTCGCTGTATTTTATCAGCTTGTGTATTAATTTCACCAGTTCTTGTCACACAGAATTAAAATAAAGTAAGGAATTCTATTTTTATTTAGAACTTTTGGCAGCCCAAAGTAGTCCTTACTTTTGTATTTGCATAGAAGTATGATTATTGTCACATCTAAACAATCTGATTTTAACCCTTCACCTTCCCCAATAATATAGTTATTTTGGTAAATCCACTTATTTTGCTTTCAGATGTTTTATTACAAGAATTTTCATGCTATAGTGAAGCATGTGACTTTCACATAAGTGACTTGTTTCTGAGCATTTCAGGGTTTTTCTCTGTTTTATTCACTGTGGTTGCAATGTGTTCTACATGCCAGTGTAGGACCCATTGCAAAAAGGGAAGAAACACAGAAAGTGTTTTCTGCATGCCTTTCATACAAATTACACTTATTGATGGTAGGAGATACATTTACTCACAGAAATCCTACAACTAGTTTTTGTTATTCTTCTAGGAAATGTTCTCTCTCACACACATAGAAAAAAACCCCACAGGAACATAAACATCCAAAACAAACCAAAACAAGAACAAGAACAAAATCAATTCTAAGCAGCCAAATCATTAAAATCACAATTATCAATAAATCCATTCTTCCTTATGATTTGAACTTCTGTCAGTGTTTGTACTGGGGTTAAGGATGGAGTAACTCCCCTGAAATGCAGTTTCACACCCAAAATAAAACTACAGTAAGATCTTAATAAAGCCACAGTATGGCTTCACAGAAGTGAAGATATGTATGATACATATTTTCATATGATTTTATGTACTGGAACACTTCAAGGTAGAAAATTCATATGTTGTGTTATTCACCTATTCCCTCTAGAATCTATTAACTAAATCTCTCCTTTGGAGAAGGAAAAGGCTTATGCCTTAAGATTAAAATAACTTGTGTAGAATAGTAATCAGAGAGTTTGGCTAAAGTTAGCATGCATCCCTCATATCACAAAAGTGGTTTCAAGGTTATCCAACAACTGAAGTAGATAATGAACTAGATTTCATTATCTGACCTTCTAAAGAAATCAGCTATGTTAAAAAGGATAGCAACATTGAATTCTATTGTCAAGCTCATTTTTCACATAACTATATTGCTAAAACATCTAAGACTGTTTTCAAAATGAACATGCCTTAAAACTTGTACAACTTCATTTTTTCCCCTGACTTTATGTATGCAAATGAAGACAGACTTGTTAGCAAGCTGTCATTTACTGGTAGGTGAATCCTAGATACCTGCTATGTGAACCCTCTGACATCAACATTAGGCAAACTGTTCCCCAAGGCTATATAAACGTTGTTTGCTTCCTTTCGTTAAAAGAAAACCATTTGATACAGCTGAAGAGATTTTATACAGCATCTTGTGACACTTCATGTAAATGCTTTAATTATTTCAATACTTCATGGCTGCACCAACATCACTTTCTTTTAGTGCAAGATAATTTTCTTTTCAAGGCTTCTACAGCTTCAGGTTTACAACAGGACTGTACCAGAAGTCCTCCTTGCAAAACTGTGTGCAGGATATTAGGATAACTAGGTTAAGAAGATGATTGGTCATTGCATTTTAAAATTCCTGCCCAGAGCTTTGATTTTTTCCTGGTTCCGGCAAATATGTAGTATGACAAATTTCCAGTATCCCCATGTCAAACTGCACTACATCCTTGATGCTGTCTGCTTGCCACAGAAGCTTCTGGTAAAAGCTTTATGTCTCCCTCATGCAACACCTGCACTTCCAGACCAGGAGATAGAACTGTGACATTTCAGATGCTTGAGAACAAGTGGTGGGAAATAAAAGGTGAATTTTTCTACTTTGCACACTGTCCACCTCACCTGTGAATTTTTCTACTTTGCACGCTGTCCACCTCACCTGATGGTACCAAAATTAATATTTATTTTTAATTCATACTTTAATGGGAGTTAAACACACCAATATCAACACTTGGCTAGCGTCATGGGCACCTTAATTTATGTGCATGTGTTGCCTGTTAGATTAATCTGAATTTTTCACTGGCACAAGGTTGAAGGCAAATTGCAATGACAAATTTGAAGCCTAATTGATTAGCATTACACTAAGTAAATGGTTAAACTATTCATCAAAAATACTAAAAAGAAAAGTGAAGTAAACACAATGAGAGAATCACAAATCATTGAGTTTGGAAGGGATCTCTGCAGATTATCTGATTGAGTCCCTCTGCTCAGAGCAGGGTCAGATAGAGCGAGTTGATCAGAATTATGTCCAATTGGGCTTTGGAGATGCCCAGAGATAGACACATCCCAACCCCTCTCAGAAACATGTTCCACTGTTTGATCTCTCTCAGAGTTAAAAAAAGAAGTGTTTCTTGTTGATATTCATGTCACTTGCCTCAACCCAACTCCAGATGAGCTTTGGCTTCCCTTGCCCCATACCAACACACTTAGACAGTATCTTTATTTTCCTCCTTGGAAATCCAACTCTGGTTCCATTGCTTGTAAAATTTCTCTTTATGTTTGAGTTTCATCAGGAGCTCCTTGTTCATCCATACAGGCCTCCTTGATTTCCACTCACTGGGTTGGACCCTTCTTAAATTTGGTGGATCCTTGAAGACCAACACCCTTCCAAGAGCCTCAAATACTGGAATTAATCTCTTCTCCAAACTGCCATTTACTATTTCTCTGAGATATTACTTAGCTATGACAGGTGGCAATAGATCATATCTAGCCTCTACTGGAGATTGTATTTCAGATAATATTTTCTGAGGCTCCAGTCAGCCTCAATAACCAAGGCAACATCTAAGTAGGTCTTTGTCTTTAATGCCATCTTCCAAAGCAGATTTATAACATTATTAGAACATGTGGGGGAGAGAAAGAAAGGCAGGCATTCACAACTCCAGCACCTCTCAAGGGTATACTCTGTGTTCAAGATGGATCCCTTCCCTCCTCTCTTGCCTTTCTTTTGTTTTATCCTTATCTCTGGCCCTTGGGAGTGCAGGGTTAAGATTTACAAGAAGTATAACTCCCTCTTCTCTGATAGCTAGCATCAGATTTTCTTCTTCCCACAGCCTCTTGGAAACCTACCTGAGTTTACATTTCAAAAATATTCCTTACTTAACACATTCCTTCAGCTCCACTGGCTTTCTTGCTCTTTGCAACAATTCAAGACTGTTACAGTAGGTTTTGAATCACACAACATCAGAACTGTTAATTTTCCATACTTCTCTTTGGCTTTTCTAACATCTAGGTCATTGTGAGTTTTCAATATGTTACCTCTTGACAAGGAAGATGGCTAACATGGCATCTAAGTACTTCATCAATGTAACTGTCTGGAAATTGTATTGCACAGTGACCTATTGCTTGGGTGAAGACAAATCGTGACTCTCCTGTTTAAGGAATACAAATTCTAACTCTCTGTCTCAGAATGGCTTTTTATTGGGTTGCTTAATCAAAATCTAAATACATAATTTTTAATACATTAATTTTCTCTAATTTCACATCAAAGGGCCTTTCTAAATGCTGTTAATTGTCTTTGAAGGTATTACATGATTGGGCTAAGCAAGCCACAGTTTTGCTATATTCATTTAACTAGAGAAGTGTGTCAAAGAAGGAAAGAAAAGAGAATGGGATTATGAATATTTTTAGATGACTGACATGTTTACTATTGAAATTCATTACATCTCTGATTTTTGTGACTGTTAGCTTATAAATATCGAATGTTTTCATTTCTTATGACTTTACTACTAATCTCCTATTATTTGTTTTTCCTCTAAGCCTTTCTCTTACTGTTGCAGAATTGCTGGCAAATCCCCACTTTTCAGAAAGAAAAATAAGCACATCTATTTTGCATTGCCTCAAAAGTCTCATTACTTATTATTTTTAATAGTATGACATTTAAATCTGTCTTGTGACAATGAGGATTTTTTTTTTAGTCCAAAACACTCATTTGATATGTGACCTCATCTTAAATAGTACTTGTTAAAGATTTAACCACATATGAATTAGTAATGGTAATAATGTAACTATTATCATAGTACTTTTGAACACTAATTGTAGGTCAGGTTGTCATTATATGAACACAGGATGTAAGGATGATCTTTCCTCTGAAAACCTTACACACTCAGTCTATGACACAGGTGGATTAAAGCAGATGTAAAAGGCAGCAGTGAAATAGTGGCAGTGAGTGTGGCAGGTACAACAGCAACAACATCACAATTGGTAATTTTTGTAGGCATCCACAGAGAAAAATTCTTAGGTGTAGAAATAAGGAAAAGGAAGGGGATAAAAATGTTCTAATGGCTAAAATAATTTCGATGTACAAATGAACTCAAAGAGAGGAGAGGGAAGGGAAGGGAAGGGAAGGGGAAGGGGAAGGGGAAGGGGAAGGGGAAGGGGAAGGGGAAGGGGAAGGGGAAGGGGAAGGGGAAGGGTTAAATGATTGTCATTTTGACCTGTAAACCAAACATCCCATGTTTCTCCTTCTATAGGACAAAATAAAATCTTGGACATTGATTACACAGCTGCAATCTCATGGCAAAACCCCTGGATTCAGAGCTGGGACATCTTGACATCTGTCCCATGTTTAGAGCCTTAGAGGAATTTTACTCTCCTGAGCTTGTGAAAGGTGTCTGAGTTCTGGAGCTTTTCATGGCTTCTCTCCTGCTGCTATAAAATGAAATACATGATCTCCTGCAATACCAGAATTTCAAACGGTTTTGGAGTTGCTCCTTTCTGGAAAGATGAACCATTCCTTGAAAGGTGGCTACTGCATTCTCCACTTGTCTGCATGATTGTTTCAATTGAATGATATCCCACTGTTTTTTCCCCATAAAATGACTTCAATATGCTGCATAGCCCAATAAATTAAATGGGATTTATCACAAATAACCAGAAACACACAACTTCTGTGTGGACGCTTATCTTGTCCATCTTGCACAGGAGTGTGTATCTGAGGAAACCTGTGTGTCTCTGTCTCCTTGCCATGCAAATGAGACAGGTGTTCCCAGTATGGTCTTCAGACCATTTGTTCATTGCTGTTTTGCTTCCACATCCACCCCTTTTCCTTCATTTTCTGGCACTACAGCAGTGTTTAACAGCAGCCATTGAGGGCTCCAGACAGATTTTTCTCAGTGAAATACCTTCTATGGGGTAGGAAGCCAAGGGAAAAAGCAACAGCAAATGGACCAGCCCTGCAAGTTCCTCCCCAACACCCTCACCTGCACCCAACCCCATCACTTTTGCTGCCACCAAAGCAAGCCAGCTCTGAATGCAGAAGTCCTAGCATCTGGGCTCTAGTACCAGCCTCCAAGCTTCTGGGCCAGCTTTAGGAATGTGGTTTTAATATTCATTGTTCACTTTGTCTGCTACAGATGTGCACAGTGCAATTACTATAATGCTTTGCACATGTGGTGTTATGAAATGTGTGCCTTTAAAGTCATGCCAGTTCTTTTTTTTTCCTGTAACCCAAATATATTATTTCTACCTATGTTCCAGTTACTTAGTTTGACACACATTTAAAAAAGAACACAAAAAAATATATTATAAAGATTAAACTAACAACTATGTAACCAAAGTAGAGCAGACTCATTTTCTTCATAAAAGAACAGGGTTGTTTTTTATATTTGCATGCTTGGATTTTTTTTCTTGTGCTCCTGCTTCTCAACACAGACACAGATGCTCACACAAACATGTATCTAAATAAAAAAATACAAGCATGTAAGGACAATTCCTACTGTATGGAAGGAAATAGTTCCTTAGCCAGGAATCCATGCTCTATCCAAACATTCTCATCTCCAGAAAATTATGTCCTCACCTTCACGCTTAACCATTTCAGGTTATTGTACCCAATCATAAAACTTCATCCCTTGCTCTGAAAACAGTCAGTCATCAGAGGGTCACTGGGCCTCATCAGTACTTTTTGGTTTCTCACTTCCCTTGGGATACAGTTAAAGTAGATTGTAATTGGATGCCATTTGAGGACCTAGGTTGCTCTGAAGCAGTATGGGATCTCTTGGGATAACAGTGCTTTCCTGAAAAGATTAAGTGATCGATGTATCAACATGGGAACACATGGAAAGCCTGAATGCAAGATACATAGCTGCATCTGGCCAGAGTCAGGCACAGATCCCTTGAAAGAGAAATTAATTGCTGCAGGCTTAATTGTGTTTCAAATTATCCAGTCTGTTCAGATCCCTCCTTAAGACCTTCCTATCTTCAAGCAGAACACTCACATCTAACTTGGTGTCATCTGCAAGGTGGCTTTGGTCTATAGGTTTGGCCTCTTTCCAAGGTGAAAATGGGCAAGCAGTGGGACACAAGACATAGGTCTGTTCATCCTGGTCTCTTTTCAACACAGACTTTATCTGTGTCAGTGATATACCCTGTACCTGAGAGGGATATGATAGAGCACTCGCAGTGGCTGCCTTCCAAGGATTTAAAGGCTGACATTGAATTAATAAGACAACTGTAATAATTATGTTTAGATGCTTTCACTGATCCATATTGCTTAGAGATGCATCACTGCCAGAAAAACTAGCAGCAATTTCCAGTCTTAATTTCTTGAAACAGCAAGAGAGAGACCTTTGACAATACATGCACACACCTCAAAAAAAGTGAATGTTACTGAATATTTAATGATGAACAGGGCCAAAATCAAGTAGGCTAAACAAGGACATATGATCTCCGACTACAGACAAAAATTAGCTCATTCATTAAGAACTTCATATTGAAACTTGGCAAGAAGAATTGCAGGAAAGTCTGATGATACGCAAAACTAGGCATTACATCTTACAAGGAAGGGAGACTACAGTCACAGCAGCAGATAAGCTGCATCAAGGTGGCTGGGTCATTATTACTGACATAAAAAGGCCCCAGGACACAGACCTGCTGTTATCCCATGATTATCCATACTGCTAAATATGAACACAGTACCTAGAAGTTTTGGTCATGCCTTTGGTGCATGATCCTCAGTATGGCTCACAAGTGAACGTGGGCCAAGGACCAATCCCCACAGTCAGTTCGGGTGCAGCCACTGGGGCTTGGAGGGCAAGAGAGTTCAGTGCTATGGGCATGAGCCGTGCCCTTTCAGTTGTTCAGAGAAAAGGCAGGATGTATTTCACAGGATGTACTTTATTTCCTATAGTATAGATGTAGCTGGCAAAACCTTTGGCACAGGAGCCAGTGAACTCTGAAGATCTTTGGTTACAAAGAGGAGAATCCTATATATCTAAAATAAATTTAATTATATACCAGTTAAACAGCAAACCATAGTGAACCTCAATTTTTTTGATGTTGTAGTTTCATTCAGTCAATTGCCTAAAACTTCAGCTCTTTTTCTGAAGCACATCCAGGCTTTTTTGCTCTGGAAATCTCAGAGGATCAATCTCCCTGAGGAGATTCTCAGTACACCTTCATTCAGACTGGGCAAGCACATCTTTCATGCTGTGTTTTGATATTTCCCCATCTTCTGGCTGAATGCAAGAAGTAGGAAAGCTGCTCAGAACTTAATTTAAAAGGTAAACTGAGCTCTTTTGAATTTCAAAAAGTCTCAGGATGGATCTTCTTTTATCAGAGCCCGCTTATCCATCCTTAATTCAGAGAGAAACGTAGGGGTTCAGATCAAAACTTTTTGATCTGGCTTCAGATGTTCTCAAAGTTCAGGGGTATCTGGATCTCAGGTTTTGGTGGGGGCCCACCAGTGATCTCCGATTCCCATCTCCTACCAGTCTATTCTCTTACATGTGCATTTCTTCTTTCTAGCTTCCCTCCCCCTCCATTGTTCTTCCAAGATTAAAGTTTTTCTATTATTATGATTATAAACATATTTCCTATAAGAGATAAGTAGCTCCCCAGTGTATCTTTATTAATCCTAGTTAAGATAACGTTTTGAAAGCAGACAGGAAAAGAGATTTATAAGGAGCAAGAGAAGGCAGTTGCAGATCAGCACAACAGGGGCAGAATTTCCTACCCTGTTTGGGCCTGGTTACACCGAAGAGTGGGTTAAAAATTGCCCTGCATGTGAAGTCACATACTAGTGTACATGAATCCACCTTGATGAGTCTGAGAAAAAATTATAGATCCCAGTATGGTCAATACTGTAATCTTGCTGTGCACTGGAAGGGCCACTATTGTATTTTGTCTTGTGTGCAGACCCTTGTATAAACAAAGCTCTTTATCACTTTAAGGCCTCATATTGAAGTATGAATGTAGCTTGTGGATTCAAGAAGGCAAGAGAGTAAGACCTCAGGAATGGGAAACTCATGGAAGTGCAACAATAAGCCAGCACGTGTGCTGGGATTTGCTGGGATTTCTTGGTTAATACCAATATTAATTTCTAAATACATAGAGAAAATCCAAACCATATAGTGTTATCCCAACACTCTGAGATTAAAAAGAACCTGGTTGGGATGGGCAAAAGGAACAGACAACATACACAAAGCCTGCAATTCAATGTTGATCTATTTTCAATCTAATAGTTTTTTAAGGTCTTTTTGTTAGTGCAGCTACAGTGATATGACACAGTTCGAATTGCACATCACAACTAAAGTGACGTACACACAAACTTTATAGTACTTATCCCCTTCTCTGGTCTTACCCTCAGCCTTCCACTGATGCTTGATGTCCAAAACCTAATGGTATCCATTTGTGCAGGGCACAGAGAGGATCAACACAAGTCTTAAGTATTCCAAAAGCTTTGCTAGGAGCAGTATGATGTTGGTGCTGAAGGTTTCTTCCTCCCTCTCTGAGATTTGCTAGGGGGCATTTTTTTGTTTGCTGACATGCTGTTCACTTTGCTCTTTCATCATCAATCTGCAAATCCTCATTGTGTCTTCAAGTACCCTCTATATATGGTGCCTTTTAAATACATGGGACATTTCTAGGTTCTTATGGTTACTCCTGAGACTGATTTACATGACACCCAAGGTTGCATTTATGTGCTGAACATTAACTAGCCCAAATTTATAGCCCTCGGGTCCTCTGTATCTGTCTTTGCCTGTGCTAACAGGTGTTAAAACTCAGGGTTGTTCCAAGCTAAGCAAAAGCTGTAACCAAGCAGGTAACACCCCACCCCCCACTAGGTAACTGCTGTTACAAGCTGAATGAAATCTCCAGGTGGGCCAGGACAAGTCCAGACAAACCCAAAGAGGCTTGTACTGATAGCCTAATGCAAAGCCGCATCTCTTATAAGCAATAAGAACACCAGATTTACTGAGAGAAAGGCTACAGATAATTTTTCTCTCTGACTGGGCTTTACTGCTTTTTATGACTTCAACTTCTCATGAGAACCTGGAGAGATTTCTTCATCCTTTGGAAACCATGAAGAGTAAATAAAATATACTGTAACCTTAATACAGTGGAATTAGAGCACAGTGATAGAAATGAACCAATTGTAATTTGTTCAAATGAGAAATTCTGGTTTGGAAAAACCGAAGAAGCTAAATCTGATGAAATATATTTTTCTGGGAAATGTCCTAGAAGACTTAGGAAAACCTGATCTAAAATGCTTTTAACAATCAAGTGAAGGAAATATTTATTCTCTCCCAGATATGAATGCTGAGAAGCACCAGCATGGTGGAATATCTTAAAGTGATTCATCCTATTGTGTACTTAATTTTTTTCCCTAAAACTGGGAACATAATCATCTACTCAAAATGGGAGGATTACCTTTTCGATACATAAACAGATAAAAAATAATTTCATTATTAAAGTACTGAGAAAATTAAATCATTCTCAGAGACTAGATGAACATTGATAAAGCCTACTTATTCCGGACTCAGCTTGTGGGGCAAAATACTCTCTGATATTCACCACAAGCAAAGATTATGGAGAGCATAACATATTGAAATCTAAATTAATCCTGCTTATTCACTGATAATATGCCCTGATCCTGGGGGAATATGCCTAATTTATTACTTTTTAAATTGTTTGGATTCCTTTAGGATGAGCAACTCCCCAATTTATTTTCATTGGCTAACTGCGTGGGGAAAGGAGTAATTAAATATGAATAGGGATTATTTTGTTTTAAAAGAGTGTTGCAAAAAATTCACATTCAGCCAGTGCTGTTTAAATGGTATATTTTTCATACTGCAAGGAAGTATTTAGAGCACAGACTCTAGAAATTAAAATGAAAATAAGATACTTTGTATTGTTTCCTAGCAGAGAGCTATTGTCCTCTGAGTTTTCCTCTGTTTCTGATGCCACTCTCTACAGCACACATGCAGTACAGCCTGGAAGAGTTCTGCTGGTACAGGAGGAGGGAGGGGATCTGTTCCCAACTGCTGTCATATTCACAAAATAGAAAAAATGGGAAATGACATAAAATATTTTTCCGTTAAGTGTTAAAGGACAATTTAGCCAGGGGGTGTTACTTGATATAACCCTTGAGGCTGACCTAGTTTTTAATAAAGATTCTTAGCCCTGGCTGTGGATTGGCACCCTACCATGTGTAACACTGTGCTCATAATACAGTGTTAAGAAAGGCACTTTGTCAGTTAACAAAAAAAAAAGAAAAAAAAACTTAATAAAAGAATAATAAAATAAATTACAAAAATGCAGTTCCTGACCTAGACAGTCTTTCTGCAAAGGCATTGCTCCTGTCTGAGCTCACATCTCCTCCAAGGGCTTTTGTGCATTTCGCTTTGATGGAATCTGGAGGGCCCCTATCAGTCCATCAGTCACAAGGTATCACCTCCTTACTTTATTGATGTGCTCATCATATTTGTGTTGCTGCACTGGATTATGTCAGGTCTTTAAAGGGGTGAGCATGCAAAACATGCAAACAGTCGGTGCTTGCATAAAAAAGCAGTTGTCACTGTAGTTTGCACTTCATTCTTATTTTTTCTCCAATATTCATCATTGATAAAACTGTACTCTTCAACCTATATAAGAGATTCAGGTGTCCAGCAGTCTAATTCTCTCTTTACCTAATAGAATTATGCTCTTCTACCTTTATTACAAAACACCACTGTTAGTTTGGCAGTGAGGAGGCATTAGACAATTGCTTTGTATCTGTCTCTGGTCTTCAATAAAACCTTTATGGAAATCCTATGAAATTTGGTCATCTTTTATATTATCTGCCTATAGACTGCCTAGAAAGGAACAAAGGCTTCTCACTGGATTTGTCTACTGTTCCCTACTACTGTTTGTAAGTACTAACTATTCAAGTCAGCATGAACCTAGGCATGACAAGGGAAAATCTTTTCCTGAATTTGACCTGATGGATGATGTTTCCCACTCCAGAGGAATGTTCATTGCCTTTCACAGAATTTTTGCACAATGCACAACATGTTCCTCTATACAGTCAATGAACCAACACTGTCTGCAGTAAAAGGGAGAAAACAGACATGCTTTGTCATACAGCCTCTTCGCCTCGTACTCTGTCATCAAGTGCAACAAGCTATGAAGTCCAAATTAACACATATGTGACAGATAAACCTTTAGGTAAGGACTAAGACTGGGTGGGTTGGGAGGTTTTTGTGTGTGTTTGTTTGGAGTGGGCTTTGGGGGTTGTTTTGGTTATGGTTTTGGCAGGTTTTTTTGAGTCATTGGATTTTTGCCTGGGGAGATGTGATCCCTTTCCAGGTTATAGCATTAGCTTGTGGCTCCCCGGGCAGAATAGACTGTGTCAGGGATTATCTGCTTCCCTGACAAATGGTGGCCCACTCAGGGCATATCTCTGGGAGCCCTGTATAAGGAGCAACTTGCATCCTGAAGATGCAACAACTCAATGTTGAATTTTGTTCAAGGCCAGATTTACTTCTACATCTTTCCATGATAGAGGACCAGAGGTTTGAAGGTACTCAGACACACATCATCTAAGCTCCAGAACTGTGCAGATGGGATGAAAGGACGTTCTACACATCTTTCCTCTGCATCTAGCCCTTTGATATCTGTCAGTTAAAGGAGAAATAATTACATTACATCACTTGCAAATGAAATATGAAGAAAGG
The DNA here is from genome assembly GCA_013401135.1 of Cettia cetti. Taxonomy (NCBI): domain Eukaryota; kingdom Metazoa; phylum Chordata; class Aves; order Passeriformes; family Sylviidae; genus Cettia; species Cettia cetti. The sequence continues at coordinate 255,884 of VZUI01038237.1, read as the reverse complement.
TGAATGCAGCAGCAAAGGACTTTGAATGCATCCTGCACCATACTGAAAGGTCCATGGCCTATTTAAAACCATAAAATAGTCTGGGTTGTAAGGGATCTTTAAATGTCATTTAGTCCAACCCCCTGGAATCTGAAGGGTCATCTTCAACCGGATCATTCAAAGCCCCATCAAGCCTATCCTTGAATATTTCCAGGGATGTGGCATCTCCCACCTCTCTTTGAATAGTCAAAGATGCAGACACTGTGGAAGGAATAGAAAAATGGACCAGGATCCTTCTTTAAATGTGCCCTTCCAGCTTCTCACAATGTACAGTTCAGGGAATTTCTGAGCCAGATCTCATAGCTATGTGTTTCTGGTGATGAGCATTTTCCTTGTGTTAATTTGACTCCTTACTTTCCTGAAAATAACAATGCTGTGGTATACTGCAGTAAAAGTTCAATGGGTTAAATACACACTTTGTACAATGATCAGGGCATGAAGGTTTCTGGAATCAAAGACCATGATTACAGCAGAGGTAGAGAAAGATGCATTTTTTGCTTGAAAATGTGTCATAATATGTATATTAATATATTTGATTACATTTTATTCACACAAGCCAGCCTTTATTGCCTAATAAAAACCATAAAGCAATTTAATGTTATGCAGACAATACAATTTTCAAATGTCTCAAAAAGATTTGTGCTTTCATATTTTATTCTGCAAAACTGCATAAAACTCATTTTCCTTCTTCCAAAAAATGCAATTTCATTTGAAGCCTGACAGTATGGGAAATCTTCATACCAAATAGCTAGCAAATGGTTTTGTTAAACTTTCTGCAAGACAAGAAAACACAAATTAGGTTTGCAACAGTTCATCAGTTATAGTTTGAATCTGCAAAATCCAAAATAGCTATTTGAAATTCTGCCTTTATATTTCCTGCACAGAGTATTTTTGTCTTTGACCTATTTAAAATAAAAATTTCCCATATAAGCTGTAAAACATAAAAGCCGCTGTTGACTATCCTTGAACTTCACACAAATTCTAGCCACAGTGTATTAGAGGCTTACTGCTATGATGTAGGCATCATAACATGATTATAATAAAAGCTGTTGAGGTTTGGGGTCAAGGTTCCCCAATGTTCTTGTTTTGACAAATGATCTTTGCAGCATTTACATATCATAAGCTGTGTTTAGAATTAAATGCTTCAATTAAATCAACAACTTGGTTTTGCCCTCTGGGTGATAAACAACCAAAATGAGATGTGTTTTTTCTCTGTCCACAGCGAAAGGGTTAGAAAGAGAGAGGGAGCAACAATAAAGACTGTTGAAAGGCCGTTCTGATAGTTTTTCTGAAGTTTCAGTTTTACTCTAAAGTTTTATTCTGATTGGCAGTCTTGTGATCTGTCTTACCAATTATTGGAAACATTGCCAACAAAACAGAGGTTGCATAAAAACCTTTCCCACACTCATTTCTACCATTCTGGTTCAGTGAACCACATTTTTAATTTCCTAGCTCAGTTCTGTCATGGAGCTGTGTTTTTACCATCCTCAAGGCAATTCCAAGATCTTCCCAGACATTAAAGGAATTTGAAGCTTATTGTTTATTGGAGACTTACACTCCAGAGAGCAGCAGAAAGGAGAATAACTCCAGCAGAAGAAATATATTCTGCTTCCTAAACAGCCTCACTGGTCCACCTACTGTCCTCACTGATTATTATAGTGCAAAGATACTTTTATTAAACATAATGATATTAAATGGACCTGATGCGATTTAACACATTTATGAGACTCTTTCATGTCTCACTGTAGGAGGTTGATATTTAAACCCTAGTCCTCACTGAACCTGAAAGCATTAATAATCCCCTTCTCTTTGGCCCATATGTAGGCTCATTACAGTTGCTCTTTATAGTTATCTATTTTCTCTTAGGCCCTTATGCAGAGAGGAGTCTCTATAGAGGAAAAAGCTTAAGCACTTGATTAACTTTAAATACATTGAAGTCAGTGCTCAAATTTAAGCAGGTGCTTAATACTTTCTTGAATCAGGGCCTCACAGCCTAGAGTTTCTGTTTCTGTAATGGTTGAAAAAATAATGGCCTAGAATTTGCTTCTCCACTCAACTTCATTGATGAAAATCAGGAGAACTCCATTTAGATTAAAGAGATTTGTTCGTCTTTGCTTTGTATTTTATAGAGTCATCTAGAAAAATGAGTGTCAAACATTACTATTGGGGAAACCAGACTTTAAATAAACTTTGTTTTCACTTTTGTCACAATTATAGAAGACACATGGTTGAACATCAGGGAACATCAGAAGCAGGGAACATCGGAAGGAAACTGCAACTCAGAGGTGTTGGTGGAACACCACCATAACATAAGAGAACAGGATGAGTCTAAAGTGACTCCTCATGGCTTGACTGAGTGAATTGCTTCAAGGCCATTGCAATGAGGTGGATAGAAGGAGACTGGGCAGGGACAGAGGGATGTATAGGCAGTGATGAGTGCCATGAGCAAGACATGATGTGTCCTCCATCAATATTGATAGTCAGACCTCACTGTTGGCAGCATGCATATGAAAGAAGGCATGTGAAGACCACCTTCCCTACCTTCTTTCCCTCTAGCTGCTGTATTCCTCTCACTCAAGAATGAGGAGAACCTTTGTGTTTCAAGGGAGAAATACCTAAAATCCTGCCTACATCCAATTCCTTTCCCCAAGTATGTGATGAAAAATACCCTGCAGAACTCACTTAAACGTCTTCTTGAATCTGCCTTCATTAGGGACAAGAAATATCCTTATATATCCTAATTTGTTTGGATAATCCCAGTTTCTGGGAAATAAAAAAGATCAAGTGGCTGTGCTTCCTTGCTTATGAATCATGTCAGCCTGGTCTCCATGACATTCTGGGACACAAGGTCAGTCAAGAGTCATCCATTTCCTCAGACACTAAACTGAATCTGAATTCCAGCAACAGCCTCTATTTATGATCTACAGCCACTGGTAATCTGCAGACTTGTCTGAGGGTGTAGATCAAGCCTACACCTATGAAATGGTGCCTGACATTGCTGGGCAAGACCTGAGGTCCTAGACCAGGGACTAGGATGCACCTATTGCCAGAGATGTTTGATTGGCCCATGATTGTAGATGTACTCCAGAGTTTCAGCTGCCCCTCTACCTTCAGCCTTCATTGCTGATATTTAATGTATGATGTGAAAAGGATTTCAGGCACATTTCATGTGATTTGAGGGTAATTACATAGCAACAAGAGCAAATGCATAGTCTCCCTTTTTCGTCATCAAGAGTGTCTCTGGGGTTTGGTATGGGACATGCCAGAAGAATATTCACCAACAGGACATTACCCTTCCTTCAGACTGGATGGACTGAAGCCATGGGGCCAGTTCTTTAACCATCATCAAACAACTCTATTTCACAGTATCAGCCAAGCATCCCAATTAGAAGCTGGCATCACCTGTCACTGATAAAAAGGGATTTAAGAGCATTGATTTGCAGGCTAAATAAAAAGACAATGACAGCAGATGGGAGGAAGGTTTGGGGGATTATCCTAAAACTTTGATTATTCTCAGGACTAGCCCAGTACAGCGTAAGTACTGCCTACAGAGTCTCAGTTTCAATGTAGCTGTAGCTCCCGGAGCAGGGAATATGACATACAAAATGCAGAGCTAACATTATCACTGCCTATGCAGAGCACATGCATCTCTCACAGCGAGAAATAGTTAACAGACATAGAATGAGCACATGCAGAGCTGGTAGATATGCCCAATTGAATGAATCAGTTTATATATTTAATCCTTCTTAAACAGGTTTATCCTCCAAAGAGTTTCTCATTTCTTCCTCTTTTCCATGATTTAGCAGCCAGCAATCTTACAGCCCTACTGTGCTTAGAAGGGGGCTCCAATTTTTTTATTTCTAACAAGGTTTCCAGCAGATTTTGAATGTCATACAAGCATTCTATTTGCACATTAACTTCTTTCAGACTGAACACATCCGGAGCTAAATTATTATCCTTGAGATCCATAAAGGCAAAAGCACCATCACTGCCTGTTTGGTGGAGGAAGCATCAGTCCTGGGCAAGATTTAACAGCCACTTTTCTTCTGAACATCTTCATTTGAGAAACATTTAAATACTTAATTCTCTTATTTCCTGATAAGGAAACTTACCAACCATTATCATTTGATGGGAGACCTAGAGCCACATGTATAGGAACCACCCAAAAGTTCAAATGTGCATGGTTTAGGCAGCTAAAGTGAAAGCAGTTGAGCTTGGACTCTAAAATCTATAGATTTGAAAACTTAGGATTCTGTGAGAAAAAAAGCTGAACTGAGAATGGCTGTGAAATTCAAGCATTGTACAAGAACGTAACAAGATTAGTTGTTGAGCATTTTGGAACAAAGAGCTAAAAAGGAACAGTATTGCAACTGTCAGAAAAATCAGGAGTAAATTCATTGGTAATTCACAATAACTCATGGATGACAGGGGCCTGCTGCAATCCCAATAAATAAATGGAATACTTATCCTTTGACCATGCTTCACATGACAAGAGTTTTAGTGGGAAATTCTTTATCTGGTAACATTTTATGTGCAAGCTGATTCAATTTTCTGCACAGACGTGCAGCATGCTACTGAAGAAGCAGCAAAAGCCAACAAAGATTATTTCAATCTGCAGCTGGAATTAAGTGGATCATCTGTCCCACTGCATGATGAGCTCATCATATAGCGGGAAATGAACACCATGCAACACTGCCTTGTAAAGGCTTGGGATGGCACTTTCGTCCAAAAACAACAAACAAAAATTTGGCATGATTTCTGTCATACATAACATCATCATCATCAATCACTTAGCTCAAACATCAATATAGATAATTGCATATCCAATGACATACATTCATGAAAAGATACAGGCCATATGTTGGTTGGAAATTATTACACAGTAAAATCTGATAGTTATTTATACTGACCTCTGCCATTTTCTTGCAAAAAAACCTCAATTATCCTTCCAACACAGAGATACGTTTGGTGTGATATTTGTCCATGAGAATTCAGTACATTTTATGAAATAATCTTGTAATAATATTAAACACGTTTAATATACTTGGCCATATGTGAGATGATGTAAATCATCCATGTCAATCATCAGCACAAGTTCTGAGGCACCACAGGGATCATCCTGGTTCAACTGACATCCTTAGTCATCTGATGAGACATACCAAATCCTATAGTAAAAGCGACCCCACAGAGACACTTATTGCAAACCTCCAACAAAGGATTTTTGGCTTAAAAACCTTAAAACCAAAACACAACAAAATCAAACTAAAAGCCCTCTACTTTGAGAATGGAATAAAAAACAATTAAAATAAAATTTAAAAAAAAAAAATCCAAAGCAGAAGAAAGAAGTTGTGTAGGTATTACAATATTACTACAAAAACTTGGAAATAACTGTAGTTACAATTATAGCAAAAAGGGTAGCAGCAAAAAGAAGATAGGGTACAAGAATACTTCCATCTCTCATGAATCAAAATGATGCTCAAATCTGGGATTGTTAACAGTAGCTGCAGCAGACAATCCTGTGGTACAGGAGATGTATATAATCAAGATGACTAATGAACCAAAAAGCAAGTATGAAACAGCTGTTCAACACACAGCCATGTAATTCCTGAGCTTCCCACCTTCATGATCATATCCACACATACATACATCTCTCCACTAACTCAACTTGGATTTTACCTGTTGAGTACTAATGACCTGCACTTCTTGCCTGCAGAGAGAACTCAAATGCTTACAGAACACTTACAGGACTTACAGATTCACCACTCCTTTGTGGAATTTTCCATTTTACTCATTCAGACCTCTAACTTAATGAAATTTAGGTAACTGATGTGTCAGACTGCATAGTTAAACTACTTGCACCCCCCATAAACCTGATGGGAATGATAAGTTTCTCTGAAGATATGCAGGTGTGCATACTGTTAGGTTAGATTAGGTGTTTCCCTCTTTCCATTGACTGTGTCAGAATGAAGGAATCTCCAGATATTAATCCAGAGCCATTAAATGAGAATTTTACTTCAAACATGAAAAAGAACATTTAATACTTCTGTCTGCTCTATTCACACCTAGTTAAACAGAGTCTCAGTAGACTTCCTCACTATGCCTGAAGAGGAAAAATACTATGTTAGGGTCTTTCACCTACTATTTGGCCCACAGCAAATGACAGATAAACTGCTTTCATCCTCACTGAGTCCACACCTCTTTCTCCCAAAAGATTTCTGTAGTTGCCAGGCCATGGGAATTTGTAATGCTCCACATTGCCTGCTAAAGCAGAGCCACTGGCAGACTGGATGGCTACAGACAAGACCAGAAGCAGGGGCACTACCATGTACCCTGACTGATGCTGCTGAGACTTCAGCATAGCAAAGAATTTAATCCCTTTTCATGGAATAGCTTTCATTTTTGTAACCAAAGACGACTGCAAGAAATTCATAATAGAAGTACTACATATGGAGTATTTCTACATACTGTGTGAAGTACAATAGTTCTCCCTTTTCAGACTACTGCAGAAATAAATCCAAATTAAGTGATTTTCCTGTTCTTTCCAGGGAAGTTCAAGATTTCATCTTTAAAATTATTCCACCATGATCTCTCTACCTTGATATGGTGGATAGTGTCACCCTTCCCATTAAAGCACAAAAAAATCTAAGGACAGCTGCTTTATAACAAGAGTCAGAGGTGCTGCAAATGGGAAAGTGAAGTCAAAAGTCCTATTGTTTTGATAAAAAATGAAAACTTAATTGAGAAAGAGGAAACATTTTAATATAAGTATTTTTTTCTAAAGGAAAAAGACACTTTGAGAAAAACGACCCTCCTATATCAGGTATTTTACTTATATTCTACATTTGTTATAAAAGCAACAAAAATGAAGGAAATAACTTAGTTTTCTCCTGTTCCAAGGAAATCTGAATAATTTAATGAGAACTGTTGTCCATGGACAAGCATTTACTATGAAGAGTACAGAACGGACTTATCAAAACTTTTTAAGTGTCAAATCTCTGGTGCCCAGGAATTTAGATTCTTCCAGAGTTAACTGAGAGTCATGTCTTGTACTGAAAATGTATTAAATAAATTTCTGCCCACTCTTGCTCTGAAAAAAACAGAAGTTACATCTGTAATACTTCTAGGTATTGAAAAGCTGACTGACCTTTTTTGGTTTTGGTAGCCATGTTTTGAAGGAAAATGGAATTGTATACTTGGCAATGGTAAGGAATGCAACAGGTATTTTCAAATGATGACTCAAGTTGCTTTAGTGCTAAAAATTTTGTAATGAATCCTTGCAGTTAGATATTGTATTCAGATAAGATTTTGGCTTTATTCTTTTATTTCTGTGTTTTTAGAGGTGAAGAAATCCAAAAAAGTAATGAGGACACACTTGAAAAATCACAAATTAAAATTACTGTTTGGCATTTGTCTAAAAAAAGCTACTCAGTAAAAGCAGACTTGGAGCTGTCTGTGTTTCAGCACAGTTTTGCTCTCCACCCCATGTGAAAGGTCTGTGTCTGAGACCAGACAAGGTCACAGGGTTAGAGAAAGCATTGCCTGCCATGGCCACAAAGCATTCAGCTACTAAGGATGAAGAGCAGTTCCCTGTCCAGATTTATAACCTCCCCTGCTGTTTCAGCAGCTGAACACTGGCATATGCTCCAAAGGAAAATGGTCTCCCACATTTCAGGCTGAAGGGGAAAAAAGTGATGCAATGGGGAAAAAAAAGCAGCAAGAAAAAGCCTGGTGCTGAGCACAAGAAAATGTTTTCAGAAAGCGAACTGTCTGAAAACAAAGGTTAGCTACACATGTTGATTCAGCACGGTCAGGGTTGGGTGAATTAATGAGATGTCAACAGTGGTTTAGCCCTGCAGAAAAGGGGAAATTCTAGTGGAAGCAACATGCTACATGTCCATCATTTGATACCTTGGTTAGAAAGTATCCTTAAGCAACTGTAGCACTGAGAACATGTGATAGTATATGCAGCTAATGATATAGAATATTTATTTGTTTGATTGTTTGTTAATTGGTCCTTGTTTTTTTGTGACATAGGATAACAGCAGGAAGGCAAAACAACTATAGAGGCCTGCATTACAGTCACTGAGTGGAAAATACTTTAGGGAAACAGGATTCTAGTTTTCCCTAAAGCTTTGGTGGACATGGGACATTCTCTTCCCCAACATCTGACTGCAATTTTGCATACTCTCTAAAGAAGAGATAGCAGCTTCAAATCCCTGCACTTTACTGAAGATCCAGCTCATGTCATCCATCATTCAAGTGGAGTAACAGCACCAGACTACTAGGAGCTCTGTGCTATGAGAATGAGGAAGTGGTTCTGGCATATTCATAATTTTCCTTCATGGCAGCTGATATACTGTGGAAATTTCCATACTGTAGAAATGCTGCCTAAGAAAGGCAAAAGCCATTGGTATGAATAAGAATTAAGTACTGAAATATACCATTTTCAGTCCTATTTTATAGGAGCTGGGGAAATAACTCGTGCTCCCCTTGTATTTCCTCACTGTCTTCTGTAGTATTCAACACTCAGAAGGAAAGGAATAATTTATATTTAGCACAGCATCTATTCTAAATCTCACATATTAGCAAAGTTAACATAGACCACTCCGCACCGCTGTTTGCACAGCTGGATATGTCAGATAGAATAGTTTCATCTTTTCTAAGATGAGCTTAAATCCACAGTGTCTTTCTTATTTACACCAATCACAGCATAACATTGTTCCTGTAAAGGTTAGTTTTAGTGAAGCCATGTTCTTAGTGCAACCCTACAGGTGCATAAATTTCAATAAATTGCTTCAGCACACCCTCAGATCTGAGTGTTCACTTTCAAGATACAGGATTTGTCTGATTATAAGTAAAAAGTCATTTACATTTGAATTTTGACACCTACAAGTAATGACTCATTAATGGCATCTTACACTCCTCTGATCAAAAGGAATGCCCCCTTCCATCACAAAAGAAATCAGTTTACCAGAGTCATAGCTGTGTGGAATTAGGAACATGGGCTTCACTTATACAGAGACACAAAGTCAAGCCCAGAGACTTTTTAAAGGTTTGTTCTTTGCAACAAAAATTAAAAATCTAGGAACATCACTTCCACTGTCATGAGGATACCTACTCAATCTTTCTCCCTATACCAGCGTGAGATGGAATGGATGGTGAAGGAGAAAATGTTGTTGTGCTTTACAGAGCACCGTGCAGATAACAAGGGTGGGACTTAGATCACAGCTTAGGACAAAAATTGTCGGGTGTGTTCAGATGGTTATCTACATGTCATCTAGAGAACAAGCTCTCACTGTACTCCATGGAGATTTGGTCAGGACAGTCAACAGCCTCTCAGGAGTAGCTCAGCTGATGAGCCACTGCAGCAGAAATCTGTACCCAAACCTGTGTACCTGGTGCCAAGTGGGATGCTCACAGTAACCCAGGACACCTGTGTGGAGGTAGTAGATATTGCACATGTATCATGCTGCTGTATTAGAGGTTGTGGCCCATCATCTTTATTTTGGAAGAACTTTTACAAAACTGAGCATCTCTAAGTAACTTCCTCATAATTTGGGTGCTGTCTATTTTAGAATGGACTGAATCATCCTTTAGGCTGCACTGGCAGTTTTGGGTTGATCTCTATCAGCTCCCATGAGAGTTTAGTGTGCATATTGAGTATATTCTACAGATGTCAAATGTCAATGCCATAGTCAGCAAGCTGAATCCTGTCCTAAGGCGCTGTGTGCTGCAGACATGACATAACTGTGTACTCTTAATTTTCCATTATTCATGGGCAGATTGCCTGGTTTGCAAAATTCACATCCTTTACAGGTGAGGACCTACCCAAGCAGCCTCCATTTGGAGACAACTGTGGTCCATCAGAGCATATTACTTTGCTTTCATGCCCATAGGAGGTGAGACTCTACTGCTCTAGAACCTGAGCTACATGCTTGTTCACTGCTGTACCCCAGGAAATACTCTACAGAACCCAGGAAGATGGCTAACATGGTTCAGAGCCAGCAAAGGTGGGTCTTATCTCACTTAGGGTGGCTATCAGAGACAACAGGACCCTACATGTACCACCATGGTCAGGTATTGATTGCACTGACTCATGACTCCATTAGCATTTAGTTACTATGCAATGATGTAGCATTTAGACATTATGCAAGTCATTACACCCTAAAAAGTTATTCCAAATCAGAATTCATCTCCTAGCTCATGCAAAAGTCCTGTTTACTTAGACTGGCTGGACCTTTAATTCCACAACTTCCTCTGCTTTTTTCTGTCTTCACATTAATCCTCCCCACCCTTCTACTACTATATGCATCTCTTTTCTGTTTTGATGACACTTTTGCTACGGCCTTTTAGTTCTGAGGTTCCCAAAATGGACACACAAACATCCAAGAGGATTGTGTCCACACTGTATGAATCAGGTCATTAATGTTGATTCCTGTCACTATCTTGGTAGAATTTTTTAAATTAAGTTGATTTGACATAGATTTTTACCTCAGTGATTGTCCATGAGTATTTCAAAACTAGTTTCCTGCAGGGAATATTTTTTAATTAGCTAAGTCTTTCAATTTAAAAGTTAATCTTACAAAGCTAATTTTGAACACAAAAGTTCCTTAGGACAAAAGAAAAATGGCCTTCAAACATCACATAACCCACTAGTTCTTCTCTGTTCACAAAAAAGCAGGATGAGAAGAGCAGCATTTCACACCAGCGTTTGGTGGCAGCCTCTGTATCCTAAGGATGTATAAGGTGTTTCACAGTTAATTTAGAAAGTGGCCTTCTTTTAACTTCAGTGTAAAGTATTTGCACAGCCAGGATGAACACAGTAGATAGGTGGATAAGAAGATATTTCTAGAGTGGAAGAAAGAAAGTTTCTTGCAGTGACCTTGTGAAGCATTTCATGTTTAGATTTGATTCATAATCAGGAATAATCATGAACTCTTCTCATATTCTTTATCTCATTATTTAAAAGGAAACATATCAAATGTCAAGTAATTGCATCTGTGCCAAAAAGTAATTTTATATTTCTTGTTAAGTGAGACAGAATAATAATTTCTCTCCTCTTTCCAAATGAAATTTGATGATAGAGCATGAATCAATGAGCAAATCAATATACGACCATCTTCACTAACAGTTTAAGAGGAACTTGTGGCAGTCCTTACACAAACTCTACCTGGCAAAAAGTTAAAAAACAAACTTACCATGCCTGTGAACCATTAACTTGAAAAAGTCTCTGGGTATCTCAAAGGAAACTTCAGCAAGTCCAATAGTGTATGATCAGCAGAGATGGGTAATCGAGATGGGACAGAAAATGGAGCTTCCAGCACAATGGAAATAAATTTTTAGCCACCTACTGAGGCCTGTGAAGCTGGCAAGAGTTGGGAGAGATCAAAAACTCAACAAAGTGAGGTGCTACTGTGCTTGAATATATAAAGTGATGCCTACTGAAATACCATTTTATGGTTTTAAGAAAAGAGGCAAAATTTATCAGAGATACTGAGTACTTGACTGTAGTTTAACATATCTCTCAGAGCCTTACCTAAAACATGAAATCAAATTGGTTGGTGAAGCAGGATTGATGAGTGCAGATGAAGTGTCTGAATGCTGAATAATGTCTGCAAGTGACATGACAGCTCACTACTTATTGGGGCAATGGCCCAAGAGGTGTAGTAAAAATAAACACAGTCAGCAGTGAGGCAGGAGGATGAGGACAAAAAATAATACAGTTTCAGAGATACAAGTGTGGACAGAAAACAATAAATTAATTCAACAGAAACCATTTCTAAAAGAATGAGGGCCCTAAAAGGTTATTTTAACTGATAATCTCCCCAGTACAGAGACCTCATTTCCTTAGGTGGTTATAGCAAGTGGAGAAAAATGCATTCTTAATCCTGAACTGAAGTCAACTGTGGCAGTAAAAATACTATTAATGGCAGCAACTTTGATTCAGGAGGAGAGATAAAGTTGAAGGATAATGAAAATGCCAGACTGGTCATGTCATGAGTAGCAAATCCATAAATGTGTGATCTGAATAGTGCACATCTGAAGGAAGAAACTGGGGCAAACTTGAGCAAACATAATTAGGGAGTAATTAAACCCTACCTATAAGATAAATAGATAAAAATGTTGCAATAAAAAACCTCACTGCTTTACATTTCCTCTATTAGAAGAAATATGACAATATATTATATCAATTTTAAACCTGTTACTTCACTGGCTGCTAAGAAGTGCTCAAGCAGCCAGGTGAAAATTACCAGCAGGTGAAAGACAGGGGAGCTGGCAGGGAGCTCTCCAGGCCCTGGGGCGCATTTCCGGGGGAGCAGGAGGGAGAGGTGTGGAGGAGAGGTATCACCAGCCTCTGCTTTGCTGTGAGCCATTCAGGAGGGTGCAGGTTGGAGCAAGTCTTGGTTTCAGCCTTGCACACCTCAGGTCCTGCGAAGCGGGAATCTCGGCCAGCCAAGACAGCATAAGTCAGGGGCTGAGTGCCAGAGCAGACTGCTCAAGATGGAGCCATCTACTTTATGGTTTTGGAATTATTTTAAAGACAGCTGGCAAGGGAATGCTCCTAAATCCTCATCGTGTTAAATTAGCTTTTTCTAACAGGGCAATCTCCATTTATAAAATGTGGTTTCCCTAATAGCCCACTGAATAATCCGGGGGGGGGGGGGGGGGGGGGGAACCAACATATTCCTCTCATGCTTGAGATTCATGCATCAAAGCAAAAGGTGAGGTTTGATGAAGTCAATCTGCACAGTATAATGAGTACAACACTGCATCAGCAAGGTTTCCTCCAGGAGATAAGTACAGTCAGAAAATCATTATAGCAGTTGCTGTTAATAAGAGGGAGGAAGAATGATTCACAAACAAGTCCTGTAAGTTGCCTACAGGAGCACCACAGGGAGGAGTCCTGTTACTCATTATGCTGTGTGTCAGCTCCAAGGAAGCCAGAAGAACAGCAGAACAATGGTCGTGACGTCTTGGGTGGCCAAAGCTTTCTTACATTGTTTTCACATTCACTGTGCACTTGAAATTTTCTCAGAAAAGGAAGGAAGTTTTTGGGCCTACCTGTAAGAGGTTTACTCCACATATAAATGATATCACTTGCACCTCAATAACATATAAATATACATATACATCTTCACCACCCCACAGAACACAGGAGAAAATATCTTTTTTTAGCACATTTCCAGCTTATCGTTCAGAAGAGCAGTAAGAATACATAGGCTTATACTATGCTTGTCCCCTATTCCTTTTATTTGTATTTAATTTTGCAGGGACAAGGTTCATTTTGTAGACAGTCCCAAGAAGGAAAATTCTCTTATTCCGCATTTTGTTATTGTAAAGGCATGTGGAGTATGTTGTATGGTTTTTCAGGCTGTATGGAATGAAGCAAAAAGGAGCTTTCAATCTTTTAATGCTCCATCCTTAGGGAAGAGGCATAGGAAAATGGTCCATGGAGATCCTATATTATTATTTCAGAGATTTTTATTTTTCAGGCCTGGTCAGGTTTTACGACCTGGCATATTTCTGAGAATGCACCTTTAAAGCACGAGGCTTATAATGATTTCTCCTTACACTATTTATCTCACTCTTCCAGTTGCTGTGCATTTATCCCCACACAGACAGAAGCATGACAGGAGAGGAGAGGAAACATCAAAGAGGTTTTGCCAAACAGAGGAATATGGATTTCTCACTCTCCTCCCCGAAGGATATTTTCAAGAAGATGCAAGGTTTTGCAATGCACAAATATATGAGCAGTGCAAAGCAAAGAGGAAAGGGTGTAACATTCACTGAGGTTCTACTGAACTAGCTTGGACTGTGTGTAGACAGGGAGAAGGATCTGGGGCCTGGCAGTTTGCCCTGAAATGCACAGAGATTACAGGGTCTGCTGTGATTCCCCAGTAACTTTTCTTCCACCTACTGCAACCCAGAAAATAATTTGTTCTCAATCCAAAAGGGAAAACACAAAACAGCCAATTCCCATCTGATTTTTGCAATATCTAGACTTGCTGGATGACTTGTTCCCTCCATTTCCTTTCAGCTATGTAGCACAGCAGTTACTTTCAGCATCTCTCTGCTGGAACACTGGAAGGGAAAATAATAGACATATTTCTCAGCTATCCCAACTCCTTTCTTAAAATACTCACACCACAGATTTTTCAACACAACTTTTGGCAAGGTGATACTGTTATTTATATAAGAACATAGTCATTCTGAGATGGGATACAGGGCTTAACAAAAGTTATTACACAGTGTGGTGGCAGAGGAAGACCACTGAACACAGTCTACTAAACAGTAAACTGTTGGAACTTACAAACGTTTTTCCAAGTCACGAAAACCAGAGATTTTTACACTTTAAATCCACCTGTAATAACAGGTATCATCTTAAATGGGAAATAGAGAAGAAAATATTTTATACTGAAAAAGGATAAGAATGTATTTTCAAATGTATTTTCAAAGGTGCTGAAGGAGTTAGGTGCTCAAATCTTATGGGATGGTGTAAGTAGATTCTGTAAGCTCTGCTGCAAATCACAGCTGTAATGTCCATAAAAGAAGGTCTATTTTGCAGCCAAGGCACTTAATTGGACTTGGTAAGTTTGGGATTCATGCCTGGCTCTGTCTAAATCTGCAAGCCATTTGCCCTCTCTGTGCCTCAGTTTCTCTTTCTGTGTAGCAGTACTGAGGCTGCACAGAGAAATTCTCAGGATGCAGTTGCTGTAATGTGGGGGACACATATGATTATTAAATTTATAGCAATTTTTGACAACTAGAAGGAAGAAGTGGAATTGAATATAAGACTTACTATATGCACAGAAGAGTATTCATCATGTTATTTACTTAGAAGAATTAAAGCAGTACTTACAGCTTACCTGGTAAAAATATCACATAGTAAAGATTTCTTCAGAATTTTAAATATGGCAAATCTTTCCCCCTAAACAAGAAAATCTTACTCACTACTGTGATGAAATAGCTTCACCCTATGAAGTATCTAACTATCTAACTGTTCTAGATACTACAAGTATCACTATATCTAACTTCATTTTAAAAAGTCAGGGACACAGACAAAATGGGAATGTGCATGATGATGTCAAACATTATGACCATAGTGTGAGAGTGGTCACAGAACCACTGCCTGGCTGCTTGGTATCACTGTAAGTACGGCTGGGCAAGCTCAGCAGAACAATAAAGTAACAGAAATTTGCGCTAAACTCATCTGTAGACTAAGCTAAACGCAAACTGGGACTTCAGGTCTCTTAGTTTTGCTGTGATGCCCGGCTTTGGGCTTCGAAACCATAAAAAATGCAGATTTGCCTGATAGTGGGTGCATCAGGTGGGAGTGGGGATGACTCAGCCCAGCTGCCTCCTGGGTGTCCCAGTGAACACATGCTGAGGAACCAGCTCTTGGGCCCTCCAGACAAGACAGCACCATCACTCAACCCTCCAGCTTGCTAACCTGAACCTAATCACTGACAGAAGGTCTTGTCTGTCCTCCTCCCTGCAGCCCTCCAGGGAAGCTAGCCCGTGAGTGAACATTCATTGAGGGATACTTTCTAAACCTACATGCTGCTCATGAAGGAAAGGCAAAAAGGTTTTCTTTCACCTTTGTTAGTCTTGGCTGCTAGGCTGTTGATACACTTTGGTGCTCTGGTTTTATTCAGGCAGACCTCAGGCTCCGCCCTCAGGGCTGCTTGGCAGCAGGACTGACAGAAGGAAGTGCAGCAGTGCATCTGTGATTTGAGGGTCATCACTTGCCACAATGCCACTGAGGCTATAACTCTCCTGGCACCTTCAGTAGATCTATACCTGAATTCTTCAGAGGAAAGTATGTAGAAATCTGTTCAAGGGAAATAGTGAAGAAAAGTAGCCCACAGGAGAAACCCCTTAACCAAGCCAATCCAAAACCAGGGGAAAGATTTTGCAACTACTCAAGACATGCTGGTTTCTCTGCTCCATTAATCCCCTTTACTTGGGTCAGCTACATCCCAAGAATGGTAATTTCTTCTAAAATTTCTATTGATATATGCACACAGCTCATACATGCTTTCATTATTTTTCACTTTCTTTTTTTTCATTTTTTGTTCTGGACTACATTAAAATAAGTTTGTCTTCACTGGAGACATCTCTGATTACTCACTTCTAGTTTAGTTCCTCACTTGTGTTCAGAGAGGAAAGTGATTCAAACCAGAAACCTGAATCTTCAGTGAAAATTCAGACTTGGGACTTCAATTGCCTTCTTAAGTAAATGATCCTGCAACCTCAGACCTTCCTCCAGAGGAGACATGGGGATCACCACCATCATGGTTTACTGTCAGCTACCTGCCCTGGTGTTCCTTTTTGCCTTAACGTGGTCCCAAACTTACTACTTAGCTAAAACATAAGCAAAAGGGAAATCTTGCCATTTTCTCTGTGTCCATGTTAACCAGGATTTAAAATACCTTTGCTTCTGTAAGGAATTTAAGCCATTCCTCCAGATCCCTCTAGAAGTGCGGTGTGTTAAATTTCAAAGGCACATTAGGTTTTCTTCCTGTCTCTGGTGTCCAAACAGGATGAATCTTCATAAAAGGATGTCCACAAACGAGAAAATAGGACCAGGTCCACTGATACCATTAGCTTATGCATGAGAGAGCTGAGCAGGCAGTTTATCTGCTGCTTCCTTGTATTTAGGCCAACTCTAACTTTTGGCACCTGTCCCAGCATAGATGAAAATATTTTGGGTATTAACAAGGTATAGCTAGAGTTGAAAGCACAAGAACTGCAAGAGGCACCTTATATTCCCTACATGTTTTTCCATCTCAGCTGGTCTCAAGTAGGCCTAAGTCTCACCCCTTCACTCCACTAAAGTGGTTCAAATTTGAATGGAGAAGGGAAAAAAAAGCAAAACAAAATAAAAATACTATAAAACTGTAGCCTGTAGATAAACAGTTATTAAGATTACCAAAACAAAGCACTTGAAAGTAGAACATAGCTTTGAAGGCAATCAGTTCTCTGGAAGATGCAGATGTTTCTTAGAACTTGCTCAGAAATAGGTACCAGTAGTTTTGAGTATTCTGGCAAACCAGTATAACCTTTGCAGATTCCATCAACTGGGCTGCAGCCCTTTTATCTGCACTGCCAGGACCAGAGCCATTCAGTCATCCAGCCACAGCTCTCAGATCTTCAGCAGGAGACACCTCTCTGGAGCTCCTGTGAACATCCAGTTGCATACCCTCCTCATTTGTGAGCACATTTCTGACTGCGTGGAGATCTCTGCACTGTTCTCAGCATGAGCCACATGAACTCCAGCTGGTCATCCTGATGCTGTTTGGGTTTTGCCTTCTTTTTCTTTTTCTTTTATATGTTCTCTGTATCCTTCACACATATATCTGTAATTCTGTCACCTATTGTATTAGTTGCTAGTTTTCCCAGTACTTTCCCATGGGCTTTCCGTAAGCAGAGAGACAAAACGAATTCCAGACCTCCAAGCCCCAGGAGGTAAAAGGCTCTGTATTCTCTTGGTGCTCCCTGGGAACCAAGGCCAAGAACAACTCTCTAGATACATTCTCATGGACAAAGGACAGCTAGTGCAGAAAGGGGGGTTGCAGAGAAGGGGCTTGATGTGAGGGGGAGTTGCATCACCACTTGTCCTCCTAATTGGCGTTTTTATCAATTACGTTATTTTCCCAAAAATCTATAAAAATGCACTCACCCCTTGGAGAGTGGGCTTTTGTGGACATCTTTCCATAACTGCTCCTGAAGGCCTTAAAATAAAGATCCCCTTTCATACTACCTCCTTATTAAAATTATCTCGAGTTTCATTTCTAAGTTGAGCAAAAGGCAACAATTAATACCTCCATACACCTCACACATGTACACAGAGACAGGATTTTGTCCAACATAGAATTGTAACTGTGATACTCAGGCTTCCGTTTGGAAACCCTGTTCCCAAATAATTTATAAGTAACCGGCAGAAATAGATTGATAAAAAACATGAGAGTAAAATAAATTACAATATCAAGTTAATAAAAATGCAGAAGTACTCGTGCCTGGCAGGAAAGGATCGTGGGGTGAGCCCACAAGATGGAGGATTATTTTGTGGGCATGTTTGGAGGTCTTACGCACCTCGGGGCATCCTGGCAGACTCCATTGAGGAACTCCAGCAGCAGGATCACCTTTTTACCTCTCCTGCCCCCTTTATAAAAAGACACAATCTCCTCCGTGTATTTATGACAGCCTTTACTAGCTGCATTGAAACAGTTCACCTTGAGATTTGGTTTAAACACAGCAAGTCCCCTGAGTTTTTTCCACAGCTGTTAAGAAAGAAAAAAATTATTTGAACACTCACTTCAGGAAAGCTGCAGACAAAGGCATTGCCTCTTCCCAGATGTGGATTCTGCCTGACTTTGAAGTGAATCTATTGAGCCATATTGAGACCATTCTGCGTGTTCTGTCATTACATTAAACTGTTAATTGTCCTACTTTCCAACATCATGTACATTGGAGTCCTTAAGATAGACTGCTGTGGCAGGTTTTTCTCTCTAGTTATCTTGTCAATTTAAAAAAAGACATGTATTATGTGAGAATCTGAGGTCTTGAGTATTTTTACCTGTCCTGTGAAAACTTACCATTTATTCTAATGGAGGCAGAAATCAGGCTCAAGATGTTCCCCTGGCGTGAGGAAAAGATTCACAGGTGAAAAGCATAAAATAATAACATACACAAATACTTAAATCTCTTAAATTTTAACAGAACATAGCCACTTTACTGGGAAGCTACAGCTGCACTTCGAATTGTTATAGTGCTTTAGCTGACCAATTCCATACTGACAAGCTCATTCATGTCTGGAATAAACAGGAGCATTTTTTTCATTGGTTAAAATCTGTAGATAAATGTAGGGGTTAGTTAGTCATATGCTAGTTAGTTCTCTGGACTAGTAGAACTTTTCCATAACACTCTGTCTGCTCCAGTCCTGTTCACGCCCTCCCAGGTTTAATACAGCACAGTCCACTAACAGAGACACTGAATACCACTAATAGGGATTTCAGGGACACTGAAATAAATCCCATGTGCCTTCCTCAGCTGAGATTAGAATCTACCCCTAAATTTATAGCTCATCATTAGCTAAACATTCAAGTTACGCTTTCATTTTTAACTAGAAGGTCTGTTATGTCCCCCAATCCTCCTGGCTGGTTCACAACTAGAGAAATACATAAGAGGTCAGAAAATTTATTTCACTGCTTCAACAAGAAATTAATATAATTGATTAGTCACAGAATCTCAAGGCTTAGATCCATGCTTTGCAGAAGTCATTCATAATATCCTGAAAGTTGAAATCCTGAAATATCATTTCACTGCAGTGAATAAGACCAAATCAGCTATTCGCTGCACTCAGTAAAGATACAGTATAGTGAACAGAATGATAAGCCTAGCTCACTGTTAGCACTGTAACGAAAGCAGCAAACCATGACAAGGTTAATCCCTGCCATTAAGAGTGACTATAACACACCTTGTTGATATTAATAAGGTCTTAGAGCTTTATTTTATAAAAGGCTTAATAAGTCATAGTGGGAAGTTGACCCAAATATGCTGCTGATGCTTTTCTGTCATCGAATGATATGCCTACTTTGCTACTGGTAGAGTAGGATGCTCTGTAGATCCTGTTTCTTAATCAGAGATTAAAGCAGCTATCATGGTTTTAGATATGGAAAACTCTAAGAAATAGAGTGTGTCTTAACAGAGTTTTATAATGCCATTTGAGACCTGTGCTGAAACCCACAGCACAGCCTACGGATCACACAATCAGGATCACAACCCCTGCACCCCTTTTTTCCTGCATTTCATTGTTCTGCTATAAAAATGAAATATTGTCAGCGTTACACTTTTACTTAATCCATTCCTTTATTGCTAATAAGATGGGAGGATCTTTAATGGCTACTCCACTGAAATCTAGCAAGACTAAAACCCCTAACAGAGAAAAACATGTGCTTGATTAGTTACTCAAGAAGAATAAACTATCAAAGATCTTAGCAAACTGCTACTGAGGAGTGGTTTTATCTGCAGAATTTAAAGGTAAAATGCAAATGTTTCCTAGCAAATGGTGTATTTGGTGCTCTTAGGGTTTTCAGTGTTCTTAGGGTTTGAGTGCTTTGTTGATTTTTTCCCTGGAGTCTTACTGGGTGTTCTCTTTGTTCACAACTGTTCCACAATGCAAGTAGGCTGCAGATTGTTCACCAGCAATTTACAGGATGTGTCAACAAACTGGCAGCTAAGATCTGTTAACTGGTTTTAACCAAGTGCATTCAGACACGTATTCTACTGGGATTTCCACCTGTGGTTAAATTACTGGTGTATATTCACACCGGTTTTAAGGTGCAAGAACAAAGTTATTCCTGACTTGTACACCACCCGCTAAAAAGAGAGCTTCCCTTAAGGAACAGTGAAGCCAAGTTGTCATCCTTAACGAAACTTCCCCAAAAAGTCATCACTTCAGTACTGTAGAGTAGTAAAGTAAAACCTTGTTAGAGTTAGGCACTGAGAAGAACAGCAGCAGAAAAGCAGTCATATGCTACCAAAGCTCCTTTCTGCAGTCTTATCCTAGCTCACTTGTATATCACCCACTTTCCTTCTTTAATTTCTGAGAGCTCTATAGACATGGTGTATCACATAATGCTTAATGTGATAGGGTGCAACTTGTGGCCATGAAAATACCAAATTTACTGCCAAGTGAAACACCTACCAACAGTCATGAGTATTTGGCTGTGAAAATGAACAAAAAAATGAAGATTACTAGAGCTGAGAAGAAATCTCAGGTTGTGGTTTTTTCTCTGTGTTTTTGTTTTTAGGCAAGCAACTTTCTTGGTAAGCTTAACCCAGCAGGTAGCTAAAAACCACCCAGGCACTCACTCACATTTTCCTGTCCCCAGTGGGTTTGGGTACAGAATTGGGGAAAAAAGAGTGAAATCTGTTGGTTAAGATAAAGACAGTTAACCAGGACAGAAAAGGATGAGATAATAACAATAATAGAATTAGAATATAGTAAAGAAGTGATTGCGCACCACCCAGCAATTGATACCCAGCAGTTCCTGAGCAGCAGCCTCTTACCACTTTCCCCCTAGTTTATCTGTTTAGCATGATGCCACATAACATGGAAATTCCCACTGGCCAGTTTGGATCAGCTGTCCTAGTTGTGCCTTCTCTCAATTTCTCGTGCTCCCCAGTTTACTAGCTGGTGTGATAATAAGAGAAGCTGCAAAGTCCATGACTAAGTGTAAAAATTGCTTAGTGACAACTGAATCATCAATGTGTTATTAACATTATTCGCATACTAAATTTGAACCACAGCATTATACTAGCAACTAGGAAGAAAATTAAGTGTATCCTAGCCAAAACTAGGACAGTAGTTGAAAGTAGAAAAGGTTCAACTTCTTGGTTAACATATTAGATGTAAAGCTAGCACACAAAGGTGACTGGATGACGTTAGTCAGGGTAGCATTTTCTCACATCCTAGTCCTGCATGTTTGCATGCTCTTGCTCTTGATGTGTAGTTCTTGATTTCTCCCCTCCCTAACAGAAAGTCAGAAGCTCCTTTCTGTCTTTCTAGTCTTTCTAACTTCTGTCTCATCACTCCTGTTCTAAGGTAAGCAGGTTATAATTATGGCCTTCTTATGAGAAAAAGGCTTATGAAGTGTATTTTTAAGCAGTTTCTGAAGGCTGTGTGATAGATCTTTTTCTCCAGGGGAGCCCACTTCAGCTCATCTCACAGTGCCATTAACATAGAAGCCCTAACTGCCCCTTTCTTGGGACACTCAGGGAACAAATCAAGGGCTACATATACCAGATGTAGAATGGCAGCTTCAATGCCCTTTGCTTCATTGGCTTGTTACTAGCAATCTTTGATTCTGTGTGTGTGAAAAATTGAGTGCAAAATGCCACAAATCATTGCCAAAATATTTATGAACACAAACAAGTAACAAGGTTTCTGATGCTGTTATCATGATGAGTGACACCATGTATACAAACTCAGCACAGCTCACCCAGTGCAACTGTAATTTCTGTTCAAAAATTATTCATCCCAGTGGAAGGTCATGCCATCTCAGTGAGTTGTCATGAATTTCTCAGGCAGTATGTGAGTATATGTTTGGACTTAATGAAAAATGCCCACTTCCATAAGTTAATGATAGAGGTTGTTACAAGGTCTAAGCAAAGCAATTATTTTAAACTACAAGACAACAAAACATTCCCTTTGTTTTTCTCAGAGCTATCCTTGACTTTCAGAGCTGGAAGACAGCTAAAGGCAAGAGAGCAGCCAAACTAGTCAAGGAGGAGCTGCAATTAGTTTCTAAAGCCCCTCTGAGTATATTCGGAGTGCTTGAACACCCGTCCTGAGGCTTTGGTGAGGAATAAGGTACCTATCTATACATTTTAAACAGGATCTGCCCCCAAGTTCACCTTCTAAATCAAAGGCCAGTCCTGGTGGGAAACATGCAGGAAATTAGACAATGCCAAAGATAAGGTTATAAAGAAAGCTTTGGGGGAAACAACATAAGCAGCCAATAACTGAAGACCACATCTGCCTGATGGAAATCCAGTGAGTAAGATTTATGTTTCCCAGACAGTGCAGAAGAACAAAGAGAAATGCTCAGAGATATGCAGGTCCAGATAACTGGGAACATGGGTTCCAGCCTGCACATGGAGGAACCCAGCAAAAAAGAGAAGGCTTCTTGCCATACCCAGAAGTGGGAGCAAGCAGGGAGAGAGAAATATGTTATTGTGCTACCCTTCTGCTGTGCATAGAAGTAAAGATTTGTTGAAAAACTTTTTCCTCACAGATGCTTTATGCAGCTGTCAAATATTTGGGTTGTTGTGCTGAACCAGACAAGAGAAACAACCCCCAAATCATATACTAAGAAGGTTCTGGCTTAAATGCAGACTGCTTTACTACCCTGATGGATTCATCATGTCTTGCTTCTGCTCCAGCCTTCACCAGTGTCTCTTTCACCAGGTGAAATGGGTACAGAGGTGTGCAATGGCAGCTTGTGCGCTCTGTATCCTCTCCATGGGTTCTGATTGTATCTCAGAGGAATCAAAAGCTCAGCTCATTAAATACATTCATTTGTTTGGTTGGTTCTCCTGCTCCTCCTGGTACTGGATTTCCTGTCAGCCCTGCAAGAGTGATGAGAAGGGTCTCCTGAGGCAGCTTCCATAGCTATTGCTGGCAGCCTTCCTCACAAGTCCAGTATCAGGCTTCCAAGGGTGAGAAGAGAGAAAAAGAAGTGGAAAAGGAAGCTCATGAAAAACATTTTTTAAAAAATTCAAAATAGGGGGAAAAAGAGTAAAGGGAAGAGCAGAGAGAGTTGTGTGAAGGGAAACTAAGAAAATAAGATACCATTCTATTTTAAATTCTAGTCTTCTTTGTAATCTCCAACCTGTTTCTTTTTATACATTGCAGAATTTCTGTGACACAGAATAGCCAATACAATACCCTTGTGCCTTGTGAAATAAGAGCAGTATGACAAAAGAAGTAGGATAGGGCTTGTGTTGGGATGCAATAGTCTTGGAGAATGCCTATGGCTTCCAGACTATCTCGCAGAAACCTGGAGTGTCACATTTGCTCTTCAGTCATTTCTTATAAATTGAGTACAAAATAGCCCTTCTCTTGTCCAGAAAACTGGTAATAACACTTCTTCTTTTTTTCTTTTTTTTTCCCCCCAAAGTTTCTGATATGGTGTGACACGGAAGAAGTAAACTCATGCCTGCACTGGGGACACATGGGTTCTATACAAGGTGGAGAATACACATACATGCAGATTGCAAAGCTGGATCACTCTGCATGAATTTCACCATCAAATACTTCTTAATGCCCCATTTCAACTTAGATTGACTAAGTAGTCAAAAGTCTGATTTTATCTATTTTGATGGAAATCTAGCTAATTTTTTGTGGTAGTTTTTAGGGGTTTTGTGGTACTTTTTAGTTACTCCAAAAATGAAGGTAGAAGTATTTCCTCAAAATTTCACCCAGAAATATTTCTAGATGAGATGAATATAATATGGTTTAAAAAGTTGACTGCAATGTTAGGTTGTGATGCCCATAAAAATTACTTTAATTCCTTTCTTTGATCTTCAAAGTCAGTTTGTCATTGGTCTATCAGGTTTTTTGTTCTCTTCCCAGTATTGATAACATACTGAATTTTCAGTAGATTACAAGGTTTTTTCTTGTTAATCTATTTTCTACTGGTTTAATGGATTTGGGCATAACAAATTCAAAATGGTCCTTTTCTCAGGCCTCAAAATATGTGCTTAAAAGTATACAAAACATCTAATCATGCTGCTCCACAATTCCTATTTAAAAGACTATTTTTCCCTGATGTAAAAAGGAAACAGTTAAATATCAGCATTCATATCAAATTAATCTTACTCCAGCAAATTTAGCACAGATTTAAATAATGAGATATGTTACACTTTGGTGTAAAAAAATCAGAAAACTGATGAAAATTGCAAAGTTGGACAGTTTATTCTAATTTGGTAATACTGGTCATGCAAATCCAAGTCATTTGGAAAAAATTATGTCAGAGAAAAACTCATAAAAGCTGCCACTATTCAAGCTGATATAAAGCAAACATAGTAAATATAGTGCCATGTATTTCTTAAAGCAGGTCATATCTCAAAATTTACAGCATATCTCAGGTCATATCTCAGGAGATTTGCTACAAAATTACTGGAAGGTTTGTAGCTGTAGCTTGATAGGACGTGCAGCCTTCCATTCTCTAAGCATTGTGTGCCTGACGGAGGTTCTGTTGACTTGAATAGATTTTCCCCCAACTGGTACCAGCCTAAGTGAAATAATCAAGCTCTGCATGTAGACATTCTGCTGGTTAACTAAAAACCTGAGGGAGAATTGAGTGATAGCATTCATCATATTTTCTCCACCCCTAAAATGTTGCAAGATATGATCAAATGCAATGCAGGATGCTTAATCTTATTTGCATATTTTCCCATAATTTTATTCAAGACATTGGAAAAAAAGTTGCATGAAGTAACTATCTCTTTTTGTGGATAACAAACGTAGACTATTTGAAGGTGTGTTCAAGGACAGTTCTGCTCATTTCAGACTTCCTTTGGTGGTACAGGCTTTGCAGTTTTTCCAGCCTCAATTGTTATGCAGGACATTGAAAGTTATTGAAAATTTCATAACATTTGTACTTGAGAGACATGAGAGTGTAGTATTATTTTGGTTTAAAATATATTAATGCTACAGATTATCTTTTTAAGTGTAATTCATTTCTGGCTTACTTGTGAAGACTTGCAGAGTGGCTAATTACTGCTTGGAGGCAAAAATTGTGGCACGGAGGTCATTAGAAAAAAGAAAGATTTAGGGAGTCCAAAAAAAAGGTGAAGGTTTGAGGGTTTTTTTAGATCTGGTTACTTTGTCCAGAAGGTGATACATTTTTATAGCATGCATAAAGCAGAAATACTTATCTTGAAGCAAAACCACAGTATTTTCCTTTCTGTTTTTAGAATCAACTGTTTGATTGCTCAATAATATTGTTAGACAGATCTTTCATTGTTACTAGTTTTTATTGCAATGCTTTCCCTGCCATTGAACTGCAAAATTTAGGGTTGTGTGCCTTAATATTTTAGGTAATTCTTGGCTCTCCCTCAAATTCTGTTGATGATACATGAAGAAAATTTCCTGAAGAAAATATTTGAAGCTATAAGAAAAATTGAGGAAAAACTTAAGTATTTTTTATGTTGTAGTTGCATTAGCTTCATATTCCCTCAAAACAGTCTTGAATTTAACACCTGCCATGTTAATCCATAACATTTCCTCTCATCAACACCATGCCCAAACTTGACTGCCTCCTGTTTCCCAGGAAACCTATAAGAAACTGCTAGAAACAAAAGCACCTTGCAAAATCTGATCCATCAAAGTGAGTCAGGTTTTTAGGTGAGCACCTCAGCCTAAACCATAAACCAAGAAAACAAATTTGTTATCTCAGAGTCCTGATTAGAACTGGGATTTGCTACTGCCTGCTGAAAGCTGGTAAAAAACAGAGGCAGAGGACTATCAAATCAACTTAGTTAATTGAAATCAAGGGAAAAGCATTTTCTCAAACATAAGGGAGCCCAAACAACTTATTTTTAATGGGAAACATAAATACTCATGTATCTTGGAGTAAAATAGAGGTGCTGAATTTTGAGAATTTAACAAGAAAAAAAAGTATGTTTCTGGTTTAAGTGCTCAGACTCCTACCCAGAAATAATAATAAAAAAACCCCCTTGTAGTAGATATTTATCACTTCATCTGGATTGCATGTAATTCACAGTCGGCTTTTTTTTTTTTTCCTAATCTGCTTCACACAAAAAGACATTTTTCTCCACCTTTCTCTATTTAATCCAAAGTTTAAATCAAGATGGTTTACCACAGCAGAGAGCCCTGCCTTCATCTTAAAGCACCTGCTTGTTTCTCAGGATTCCCCCCACCAAAAAGTCAGTTTTCAGTGTGCTGGGCCATAGTCCACCCTCAGTAAACTGAAAAAAAAAAAAAAAAAAAAAAAAAAAAAAAAAAAAAAGGCTATTGATTGGAGATTTACCTGACTTCTTGATATCTCGGAGTAGTTACTTTTTATTAATTTGATTAGTTTAAGGCTTAAGCCTGTATGAAAACTGGGTTCTAACAGGCTCTGAAATAGGCTTTGCTTTTATTAGGCACTTGCCTCTCCCATGAAAACAGATAAGCATTCACAAATACACACTTCCTACATTACTAGGGTCTTTCTCACTGCTGCCACAGTCTCCTCCATTATGGGACTGTTTTATGTATCAAAAAGTCCAGGAGCTTGTTGTCCTCTGTGATTAGAGCCAAAAGTAGAGGTTTAATATAAAATTTTAGATTTAAATATAGCATGGAGCATTAGATCCCCATCATATACTATCAGTTTTCCATTTTCTGTTACTTAGAGAAGTCAGCATGACTTTGAAAACACAGATAAATGTGCACAGAGGACTTTCAGTCACTAAATTTGTTTTAATCTCTGAACATTCCAGACTTGGATGACTTGCAAGGATAAGAAGAAAAACAGCTCTCTGCTGCCACTGTGGGAGAAAGGAGAAGAGCTAATTTGGGCATACTTTATTTATGTAAATTAAATTCAGGCAAATATATCTATGCTTCCCGTTGTATTTTTAAAGGGATATTAAATGCATATGAAAATATATTTCTTAAAGGGGACTGAAATGCACTCTGTACCCACATAGCACCCCAAAGTTGCACTCCCATGCACCCAAGAAGTTGTAGGCAAGTGGGAAAGAAATACCACCAAGATATTACATCAGATTTTCTGTTAAATTTCTAGTGCCTTGAAGCTGAAAAGATCAGGGAAAAAAGTTATTTACACAATCACTATCACTAGGTTGCTTGACAGATTAAACTAAACTTCCTTGGATTGAATTATGTATTCTGACCTGGTTCATAGACTGAAACTTCATTATAACCTGCTTTCTGCCTCCAGAGCTCATCTTCCAAACACATAATGTTAATAAAATTATTTTTCTCTTTTTAGTGTCAGTACCTCCCACTGACTGTTAAAACCATTCCTTACCAACCGTAGCTCATATTCTCAGAGGTACATGGAGTTGTCATGTTATTACACACACAAGACTTTATCCCCCCTCCCCATTTTTACACATATCATTTATTTCCCTCCTCCTCTCTTTCTCTTCCATGCAGCTCTGAGGGAACCAGTTCCACCACTAAGACCTCAGCGATGTTGCACGTGGAGGGGACAGAGTGCAGAGCACCAATCTAATGAGTGATGTACGTGCTCAAGAAGCCAATGCTCAGCTGAGCAAATGCCTTCACAGCACAGCTGTCAGCCAGGAACTAAAGATTCATGTTGGGCCAGAAAAAAAAGGTAAAAGATATGGAACTATGCTTTCTGCACATATTCAGTACATTTGGATTAAGCCAAGAGCTTTAAACAGCCCTCAAGTCCAGATGGTGAGAACATTAATGCATGTATTGATGTAGAATTTTGAACAACAAACCCAACAACAAACAGCTGTTTCAGTTCAGGGGATGTGCTGGAATCCCTCAAGTTTTCATTTTTATCTTCTTGCCTTGTCCCAGGAAGCACTGGGCTTGAATTCAGAAGGCCAAGCTTATTTTATTTCCTTGGCATGGAATTTACATCTATGCCCACCCAAATGAAAATTTTTGTTTATCAAATATGGAAAGAAGAGAGAGACTCTAAAGCAGAACATATATTCCTGTAAATTTTTCAGGGAGTACACAGGGGGTCTGCCAGAAGCCTTTAAGCTCTGTTATTATTAAAATAATTTCATAGGCCCATGTATCCAGCTGCCCACTCTCTTGATTTTATCAAGAATCTCCCGGTAGCAGACACAACATTCTCTTCTGGCATCTGGAGATTACATGACAATTTCCACTTTCATTTATAATGAAAAAAGCTCCCAAGCTCACAAAGAAGATCTTGAAACTAGGAACAAAATATAAGCAGCAAATATAAAGAAGACATTTTTTAAAATTGATTTTGAAGTCTATCTCACTAGAATCCAAAGGCATCCCTTATGATTTCAGGCTGGTGTTTACTGCAAACTGTTAGGGCTTAGCTCTGAGGCTGGCTCTGACCCCTGCAAATTTGTACAGGGCTGGGATTTAGGATCTTGGCTCTTGGTCTGACTAATCTATGAAACAAAAGACATGTAATAAGGAAGAAAGTATAGCTAGGGAAACAAGACATTTAGTACTCAACGAGGGACAAAGCCAAAAGGAGGGATGAGCCCTCAGCAGAGACAGAAATGGTGTCAATATCTTGGCCACAGTACACCTGGCTGTGGTCCTCACTAGCTATTAATCGCTTTGGGATTCTTCAAGATAAAGAGACTTCAGTTATCATTACTGAAACATGCAGATCTGTTTTCACAGCTGGATGCCCTGATGCCCACAGCTGGTGCTGCTTGAAGCAGTGCTCATTCAATCCACCTGCCAATGCAACTCCACAGATCAGCCAAATGCCAGGATTGAAAGCAGTGCCTATGCCTTAAAATTAGTTTCATTGCAATTTAAATTAGATATATTAACTTGATGTTTGATGTCCTTAGTGACAGTCTGAAGGACATCCCAAAAAAGAAAACCTTGTCCAGACAACACTGGCATTTTATACATTGACAATAAATCTCCCCATATCTTAATTTGCAGTATGAGGAAAAATAGCAAAACTTTAAGAAAGGTAATTAATTTCTACACCGATAAGAATCTCCTTTGTAAAGCAGAAAAATATTTCACTCTTTACAGACTAAAACCATTCTGAAAAAGCTTATCTCAAACCCCCTCTCCCCATTTCATTAAGTGCCAAGGTTTTATCAGGCTGAGTCAGGTGAAGACCAAGGGGCAGGAGAGCCCTTCACAGAGGAGATAGGTAAAAATGCATACTTCCTATTACCCAGTTTGGAGTAAAAGGGAATTGGCCTGCCTTTAGCCTTGCTTCGGTAGTTTTAGCATTTGCATGTCTAGGAGTGACCTCTTTTGTCCTTCACAGAGTGCTGACTGGAGGGGGTTGCTTTGGAGTATCAGGAAGGCATTCTTCCAGCTAGGCCGGTATAGACCCTCAGCTCATCCCATCTTCTTCCTGGTGCCACAAAGGCACAGTTAGGGCATTAGATTTCAAAGTGTAATACTCCCATTAAAGCACTTTACAGAGCCATCTAGCTCAACACACTTGCAGTTTCTGCCCAAACTGGAGCTCAGTGCACCACCACAGAACCTGGAGATGGAGGGGGCAGTGGTTTACGATACCACCCTGGTGGAAACTCAGTGAACTCATGCCCTGGAGCAACTTGGAAAATAGCTGGTGAATCAGTTTAATAAACTTGCAGCCTGTGTTGTCTTTAGTTGCATGTGTTTGGATCAGTGACTTACTGTTCAATCCATTTCTAATGTGTTACTGGAAACTGCACTTATATTTTACCTAGTTTGAAAACACAGCTATGTACTATATTTACTGCCACTCAGCACTTCTTCCCTGGATCCTCATCCATTTCCAGGCATGCAATAACCTCTTTGCCCTTGTCCAGTTTGAAAGTTAACAGACCTTTAATTCAGTGAGTGGCAACAGCAGAGTCCTGCCCCTCCCCAGCACAGAGCATAACCAGAGACAGCAGGCAGGGCACAAGTCCTGAACAAGAGCTGCTAATTATCTTGTGGTCACTCATAAGCAGCACTGATGTCAAACTTAGGAACTTCTGCACCCACAGATTCTTTGCCCAGCCTTTTAAAGGACTTGATCTCCTTCCTAAAGGCTTCCAGGACTCAGCTTCTCAGCCTGTCTATCCTTTGCTATGCTGACAACTATTTTTCCCTCATCCGTGTATTTAAAGCAGAAGCTAAGAATGCAAAGGTTATTCACTTCCAAAAGCCTCTCTCCATGGACAGGTCTCTGGTGTGTCTCATGATGACTAGCACCATGCTGGCATGCAAATTTGCTAAATGTAACCAAGGAAACAGGGTCCTTACTTAATACCTTACACTTCTCAGAGCATTTGCTGGAGGCAGAATAGCATCTCTGATATCTGTACACTGTCACTCACCTCTGGGAATGCAATTTAAAAATAATTATATATGTATAATGAAGTATAGGAAAGAAATGTGTTGTATGTAAATACAGCCTGACAATCCTCTCAATGAATGGACTGATTTCATCAGGAAATCTGATGGAGCAGAATAATAGTACTGATTTGGTTTTTATTCCCAGTGGAAAGCAGAGTAGATTCACAGGAAATACGGCACTGCTTAGGCCACCTAGGTAAATTTTTTTGTTATAATGTGTCTGGTCATGTGGAAAGGTCTAACATCCTGGGAGGGAAGCAAGATTATAGCATGTGTGAACATCAGTGCTATCTGAAACAAACAAATGAACAAACTTGAAATTTTGAGACAGCCTGAATAATAGAGGGGCTGATGAAAAGAATTATGAGTTAATGAATAAAAGCTTGGACCTGCCCTGATCTGCCAGTCATCCATAATATACTCAGACAAGTGCCTGCTGAAGGGGAATATCTGGGACATGAACCAAGGAATATGAATTGTGAAGGAACTCAAAAAAGGGTGAAGCTTATTCCTGGGTTTGGGAGATGTTCATGGTCTCTGTGGAAGCAGCACACCTCTCATAGGTTTTTGTTCCTCATGTTTTCCTCCATGCTAGCATTAAGCCATACTCAACAGTCCACTTCCAGCCTAAACACCTCTAGCACAGCCATGCCAGAACAGGATATCAAGAGGAAAACACTCACCTTTGAGAAAAGCAAAATTCATTCCTTTTGGGAAATCTCTGCTGTAGATGCTATGTCAGTGTCAGTCAAGCTAATGAACCTTTGAGAGCAGTCAGGGCACAGAGCAGGGGCAGGAAGCCACTGGAGAGTTGTGAAGATACAGGGTCAATGAGCAGTTCTAGGGTGGAAATGGGACAGAGTGGACTGTGCTGGAGTCAGCAAACATAGAGGGTAGAGAGGAGGGGTGATTATGTGTTGCAAACTCACAGAGAGAGTTTGGGCCTTTCAGAATGAGCAAATTTTTAACCAGAACAATTAATAAGTTAAAATAAAAAGCAGGATCCTCTTGTCTCCTCTCGATCCCTGACATTTATCTCCTGCCTCTCTGGGTTCTTCATTAGTTTATTTAGGTTTAAAGATCAGGATTCCACTCAGCTAGTCCTACACCCAAATGTTAAAAAACCTTTTAGACAGAAGCAACATTCTACCACTTACTCAACGGACTGTAATATAAAGAACTTCAATCTATATCAGTGAATGGGACATGAATAAATGAGAAATACACATAATATCATTGATGAGGAATGGAAACATTTTAGCTGTTTCAAGTGAATTGCAAAAAAACTGACCATTTAACACATTTTGAAGGAGAACTGAAAAATCTGAACATCTCCCCAGAGCTTCTGGAAATGTATCTAAAGTGTCTCAGAATGCTTATGGTAGGAAACTGTAGCAGATGGCTTTTTAGGTGGGCAACCCAGCTAGGGTTCAGTGAAGGCCTGCACGTGTGGCGCAGTTAGAAATTGTGTTAAGGTATGCAGGCAAGATAGTAAGTTAATTAAGAAGTAATTGGTATTGCTGTTGGTCTGGACACTATAGCCACCTTCAGTGTAAGAAGTAAATAATGTTTAGTTACATTCCTGAGTGCTGAACACCAATGAGGGAATGCTTTGTATTGTAAACAATATTGAACTGTATAAAAACAGCCATCTTACAAGCAATAAACCAGAACGTACGATAACCATATTGGTGTAACTACGTTATTCAGTGTCTCCTCAAGGTTTTTGGGGTACTTCCCCCTTCGTTTCCCCTTTCGGGAAACATCAGGGAAAAATGTCTTTCTATGGCTTTCAAGATTTCCTGATTTCCTTTAATCCAGAAGTACCCAAAAAATACCTGTGGTATTTTCATAATTCCACTTTTTCTCCCACAGATTCCAAAAAGTGGCAACATGTGAGAAAACATATATTTTAACCCTATTCCTAACCTCAAAAAATTTCATACTTGAAAAGTTAAATATTACTTTCTGTTACAAGTGTCATTTGTGTCTCCTTTTGGCTTGTCCATGACTTTTGTGACAATCCCAACGCACTTTACGCCAACTGGACTTCTGGAATTTGGTTTTTGGACATTGTGTTTTCTTAATTCATTCTGTAAAAGAAGGATGTTACATGGAACAAAGATACCTTTCTTACGTGGGTGTTGACATACTTGATGACAGCCTTCAGAGGTCCCAATCTGTATCTCAAGCCTGAACAATGGCACAGCTCTGTGTGACTCAAAAGTCAAGCAAGATATACTAATTTTGAATGTGTCAGTGCTCAGTATCATACTGAGTGAAATCTGGCACAAAACCTAATGTGCCAAAAGTTAATTGGAAGGTTTGTGAAATCAAATTGAGCTCCAAGTTCTGCACATTCATGACAGAAGAGCCTCATGTGGCATTATGATGTCATTGAGTTCCATCAAGACTGGGTGCAGACTGACTGAATGTGGAGCAAGTGGAGAACCTCTTCCATAAGATACCATTGATGCCAGGAAAAAATACAAGAAAGGCGGTGTCTTAACTAGAGAAAACATAATAGACATTAGTGATCCATGGGTTCAGGTTATTCTGTGACAGTACAAAAATTACAGCAGGCAACAATTGGACATTGACAGGAGAAAAATCAATAATTTTATAAAAACTAGTAATCCCAGCATCATTGTCACTACGAAAATCTTTAAAATACAAGACAGATAGACACTTCAGAAGACTAAAGCAACAAGGAGCATTTTTTTAACTAAGACAGACATATATAACGTAATTAATAGTACCAGCAATGCCAAATAGGTTCTCTTATTTACTTTACTTCTTAATTTACCTAGGGCCATAGTACAAGAACATAAAAGTAATGAAGGAAATGTTAGAAGTTGAAACAATTAACACAGATAAAAGCAAATACTTTTTACAAAAATATTTATAAAATAGCACTTTCTCTTGAATGATTTCAAACCATTTTAATGAAGTTAGGGGCCTCAGACTTACAACTGAGAGGACCATACAAGAAGATTATTTGCAAAGACCATACAGAAAGTTTGCATGGTAGTTGAGAGAAGAACCCATTTTCCTAATTTCTCATTGTCTCTAGACAACTTAGAATTCAACTGTAGAATTGTCACAGGACATTGTTGAAATAAGTGACAGAACTTTTCTGTACCTATTAAGAACTTTATATGAATAGTAAATCAGAAGATAAGGCTCTTCTCAAGGTACATCTCCTTGTGCAAGCATGTACCTGATTTTGAACACATGTATACCGTAAAAAAACAGGTAGGCAATCTCCTAAGGAAAGAAATTCAAAGGAATCAATCTTATGGGATTAAGTACTTTATGATAGTAACCATAAATAAAAGCTGTTTAATTAATTAAAAATGCAATAGGTATTTTTGCAACTATTAATAAACATGATACGTGCTGACTACAACACTGTGGAAGAGTGAGACTGAGAATGACCCATCACAAATACTCCGAGTAAAAGCTAAAAGAATTAAGTTGCTTCCTTTTGCCCACATACTAACAATAATAAGGGAAAAAAGATTGTTATCTTGTGCAAGCAAAAAAGCGATTGAGTATGGAAATTATTTAAGCTTTGGTGATACACCATATGCTTAAACCCCCTTTTAAAACCAGTACTCTTCTTACAGTAAAGAAGCTGCTAAGGAAGAAATTAAAGTGTGTAATTAATGTTACAACATTACATTAACACATAAATAATTTCTCTGGCAGGTCATACAATTCACATGCATATTTTATTAAACTGTAAGAAATAATTTTCTGAGTGACCCTGATCTTCCTGCATGCTTTGAAGTTTGAAAGCCAGCAGTATAGCCCATAAGTTTAAAGAAATTTAGAAAGAATTGTGAAGTTAAAAGGTACTTTTGATGTTTGTTCTTTCTCTTCTGTCACAAGGGCATTCAATACAGAAGGAGTAGAAAACATTAATGCCTAGGAAATTTCCATAGCAATCACGCTCATTTAACTCTTTCTAATCACTTAATATAAAAGGCTGGAAAGTGCTATTTGTTTAGAAGGGGTATGAAGATACTGCTAGAAATTTCCTATCTCGTTGTCCACAAATTCTTCTCTTACTGTCCTTGCACACATTGCCAGGAGTTACTGCTTGCCATGGGAGTAAGCATCTTCAGCTCTCCAAGTAGCCAGCAGTTCCTCATGTCTCTGGAGGTCAGATTCAGAGAATACCTCTTTGCCTTAGAAGCATCTCCAGTATCTCTGGTTACACAAAAAAGGCATCAGATTGCCAGACAACCTCCCCTCCTTTGTCCAAATAGCCTTATCCTCACCACCCAGGCAACTGCATCCACAAACATGCTGGACTGCAATGGGACATGTCTTTAGGGAGTAATTGTGGCATGTAGTGCTCAGTCAACTTTTAGTTTTTCTCTTTTAAATAAAGTTGAACGCTGAAATCTAGCTGATAAATGGGGCCAGGCTGGCAGTGCTGTGAATACCTTCCTTTTGCCTCACTCACAATTCTTCAAGTCTAATAGGAGCTGAGCCCATATTCTGGTGTGTAACTGAGGAGAAAGTGCAATTTCAGCAGTAAATGAACACCACCTCTGCTGAAGTTCACTTGAATTCCCCCAAGGACAGAAATTCATTTTATGACTGATAAATCTGTATCCATTCGGAACATTTCTGACTAGTGGCACCAGCAGATGGAAATACACTATGGAGTAAATGCCTCAGTGGAAATATTTCATCTTTAGGTGTGGCAATGCCAAAGCTTTGTAGCAAACCATACACTTGACTTTTTGGTGGTTATTCTTGGAAGCATTCTACGTTTTGAGCTAAGAAGGCAAATGCAGCTCATGAAGGAAAATATCTCACAGGGAGATTTCAGAGAAGAATAAGTTTGAAAAAGTAATCAAAAATGCCTCAGCAGAGGTTATAAACCCGGATCTACCCTGTCTCCTGAGCACAATGTTTCAAGCAGTCCCACCCATCTTGTATACTTAAGTGCAATTTCCCATTAAAATTGAAAAATCAGAGATTAAAGAGGTCGTGGGTTATTCATCTCCACACTGAACTCTATCCAATACTTAAAGACAGCAAGGAACACACCCACAGGCGCTTGAAATAATCCCAACGTGTATGTCATATGAAATACCATGAGATTTTTAAAAGCACATTTAAATCAATTAATCATAATTTTATAAAGGAGATTTCTCAGAAGTATTGATTTAAATTCCTGCTAAACTGTTAAATAAAATTACCTGGCCACCAAAGATGAGGTTTTAAGTCTCCCAGTTGGTGCAACAGTCTCTGTTTGCCAGCTGTATTGTAATAACCAAAAAGTTAACATCTCTGACTTTATAATTATTTGAATTTTAATGAACAAGATGAATTAAATCTTTCAGCTTAGCTGCTTACACTGTGAACTAGCCTGAGTTCCTGAAAGATAAGAAATATATTGTGCTTATTCAACAGCTTTTCTGTGTGGAGAAAGGAAGCCAGGTTTCTGTGGAATTTAAACTAATTATTTAAAAAACTTGATAAGAGTAATTATGAATATGAGTTGGAGAATTAACTATTGCATTTGAGATGAGCTCCAAAATGAGAACATAGTTCTTTTTCTATGTCAAGGGACAGTGTACTTTTTTAAAGGGGAGTGTGGTGTCTGTCTGGATGTTATATATATATATATATATATATATAGATATAGATATATATGCATCAGAATATTATTTCCTTGTAGTCACAGCAATCTGAAAATACAGCTGAAAGACTATCAAGGAACACATAATTTCTGCCAGTTTTAATTCTTATTTCCTTTTTTGCTGAAGCCTTTATCACCCTCACTGGTATCTACATTTCACACAAAAAAATACTGAACATCTTTTATGTTTTTCATTTCCCTCAGAATGAAAGGGATGTTGGTACATTGCTGCAATTTGCCAATAACACAAGCAAACTAATTTGGAGATAAGTAGATGGTGAAGCTGGCTCATTTCCAGCTAGTAAATTCATTACCAGCATGGCAGATCTTGCAGCCAAAAGTATCAGATCATCTACACACAACAAAATAGAGAAGGTTATGAATATTAATATGAATCCATTTTCCTTTTTGAATTCTGCATTCTGCAAGTAAAACAGACACAGGCATATCACATACATATACACATACATACATGCAGACACGTGCAAAGACTGACTCTCTTCAGCTACATGGATACTGTTCAGCATGGAAATTGTGTAGCCCTTAGTGGGGGATTAGCAACTACTTAGGGATTTAACCTCATTTCTATGCACAATTTCCAATCAGAGCTTAAATAAGGAGATATTGATGAGCTAGATATATTTGCAGGTGTTTCTATCCAGTACTGCTTTTCTCTTCCTGCCTCCTGCTTTTCTGTGTTAAACACCAGGAGCAATTTTTTAAACAATAAGAAATGTAAATCTCTACAATCATGTGTCTTTAAACTGTGCACACTGCAATTCTTCGAGTGAGGCTTAGTATATTTTTATATTGGTGGTTTTTTCCTATCACTTATTTTTTTCCCTGTGAGATTTTTAGCTTGTTAAACACTGAAAAATGGCTTCATACCCCAGAACTATAAAATAGTCTTGGAAGAGTAAAAGAGCCTCTCTGTTGCATACCTTTAAGTTTGAATATTTTGATTTCCTGTGTAATTTCAATTTCGCTGTGAATCAGAACTATCTACAGTAAACAGAAAGCGGAACTGGAGATTGCTGATATTATGGTCTGCCAGGAACAGGAGCTGTTATTGCAAGTCTGAGGAATTTTATACCTCTCTGATAGCTTGTATACCATCTGAATCTTATTAAACTGCTTGTGCCCGAGCTGGAGCCTGGAGCCTTACTGAGGAACCTTAATGCTAGGAACAAAATAGACCTTAATGAACCACAGTTTCAAAAAGAAAAAATAACAAATTTGAATGACTTCTTGGAAAGGATTTTACTATCAGCAGTGATTAACAAAATAAATAATGTGCCAGGAAACCAACTGTGGACTGCTACATTTGTTTGATTCTGCCTCTGTTTTGACTGCCTGACTGGTCTTTGAGCTCCTTTATCCCAAAATGTGTGCCTCAGCCTGATGCCAAGAGTAACATCCTTGTTCCGTTCACAGTATGAAATACAGTAGGAGGTCGGCATTAGAGGTACCTGGCCAAACTGACATTGCATATACAGTAAAATTATCAAAAAGGCAGCAGATCAATGTACAACAGAAAACAGATCTGTGAAACACAGGTTACACAGCAGAAATATAGAACAGAATTGTTCCTTCCCCTGCTGTAGAAAATGGTCAGCCACTCTTTAGCTGAGGTGGCACTAAAACTGTAATTTGCACTCTGATAAATGTTGTTGCGGTATTCTGATCTGCCCCAAAAGACAGAGAATTGTATAAACACAAAAGAAAACACTCAGGAGATTTCCTAGTCCATACCTCTTTATCAAAAGTGAATCTGCAATCCTTACACTGTTATAGGTAGAATGGTTGTCTAGTCTTTAGAAGACTTAATGTAAGAAAGAATGTATTTGTAAATCTAAAGAAGACCAATCAAACAGCTCCTGACTAACAGATCATTAAATAATCAACTTTGATTTGATTTAAAATCTTAATATAGTTTTGCCATCTTTCATTCATTAAGTTTTTGCCATTTATTCCCTGAAAGTTTCCATAATTCATACTCCAGGTGTACTTAAAGATGACAGGTCACAATTTTACTGAGTCATTTGTTATGATGATAGAGAACACAGATGTGCTGATTTTTTAAGCTGCTTGGAGTTCTAGACATTAAAATCAATAAAATCATAAACCAGGTTGGATGAGCATTCAGTGAGATCAAGAGAAATGGTCACTGAAGTTGTCAGAGGATGTCTCTGTGTGTGTGGACACTGTAAATGCAGGCACATATAAGTGACATATTGAGGGCAGGAGCTGGACTGTAGGAGCAACATTTTGGGGCTGTGCATTTCCACCCACCATGGTGCCCAGTTTTCAGACACTGTGGGACCTACCTGCAACAAGGATGACTTCAGGCAGCATCTGTGTGATGTGCCATCACACCTTCAGACAGTCTCTGTTTGCCCTACATATAGAAAGAACAAGGACAAAAGTCTAGCATAAAAGCCATCAGGGCTGAAATAATTTTGACCCTGGAGCAGTAGGTTCCCAGCATGCCACTGTTATAAATGACCAGCTACAACGTTGTTGGACTGTCAAATGGAAAAAAAAAAGACCTTTTTGGGACTGACAATTTTCAAGCCCTTGAGCACTTTACTGTTTAATAAATGTGTTTGCAAATACTTTCAGAGTGTTCTCACCTATGGTTTATACATCTGCTATTGTGATGTAGCATCAAAATAGTAACAGACTTGAATTTTAACCATTGCTCAGATTTACCCTTGTGTGAAGCGGAGGTATAATTATAAATTATTTTGCAGCCTGGCATTTTGTGTGATTACAATATATCCCTTCCACACCTTCTTCAATCAATTCAGTTTACAAGCCCACATATTATCGTTACGGCTTCCCCTGCTCCAGCTTCCGCCTTGCACGGCAGAGCAGAGCGTGCTCTGGCTGCTGCCTGCGCAGCATCCGCAGGGGCGGATCAGGGCGCGCTCCTGGGGCGCGGATCCGCGCTCAGCGGCAGCCGGGGCTGGGCACGGGGGTGGCACAGGCACAGGCACCCCCTCCCGGGGGGCTCAGCTGCCTCCCCCGGCACGGACATCGAGGGCTCAGGAGCAGGGAAGGTGAGATGGCTTCCTGCTGGGAGGAGGAGGAAGGAGGGAGCCACCGGGCAGACTGTGTGCCGAGAGGCTGCAAAGAAGCAGTTCAGAACACCCAGTAATTTTGGTAAATCTGGG
Organism: Cettia cetti; assembly: GCA_013401135.1. NCBI lineage: Eukaryota > Metazoa > Chordata > Aves > Passeriformes > Sylviidae > Cettia > Cettia cetti. The sequence continues at coordinate 216,409 of VZUI01038237.1, read as the reverse complement.
CACCATTTTGAGCCTTAATCTATTCCTGATCATAAGCAGTGAAAGCACAGACATGCTGGTGACAGGGGTGAGAGGGAAAAAAAAAACCCAACACAGGCAATTATTCCTTTTGGTGTTAAACATCCCATAATCACAACTGAATTGACAGTCAGACTGGCAACCCTGGAGTCAGAACTCAACTAGAGTGTTGCGATTCGGAGCTTTTTCTTTGCTTTTCAGACCAAACCCATATTTTTGTCAGTAAAACAAGCAGATTGGACTCAGATTTATAGCAGCATTATATTATTGAGACAGAGGTAAATTTTTAATGGTTTTTAGTTATTTGCAGTCACAGTTCATTTTCTTCATGACTGGCTGCAATTTGATTATCTAAATGTCTCACATGACAACATATAAGCCATTGGATAGTCAAAGTTTAAAATAAACAGTATTTCATTTTCGATGTGAGTTTTAATATAAAGGAATAAACTTTGTGGTGCAGAAAATGGGGAACAGGGATTCAATGAATACTGACAGGCAGATTTACTCAAATTTTCAAAGTGGTTAATGGGGATCTTCTGAATATTCCTTTTCAAACTAATAATATATTACAGAATATTCTAAATCATTGTCTTCTATTAGTGGCTTTCATGACTCTCTAATTTTGCACTTCATTGAGGAAGTGAGTATTAAATATCCCCCCTGGTAAGAGCAGTACAATCCTGATTTACATTCTATTTGCACTCTTTCACATTTATTTTTCCAAACATGATATTTTCTGAAATGTTGCTTTCAGTGCCAGTTTTACCTCCTGGCAAAGTCAGGGTGCCCTGGAGTGTTTAGATGAGGTGTGCCCCAGCACTGCTGTGCAGTGCTGTGCTGACAGAGCTGCCTGACACAATTCTCTGCCATTTGTGGGTGTGTGCTGAATTATGCGACCACCCACAGAATGGTGAGATGCTTTTGAACAAGAAAGAGAACCTCTCCCTCTTATACAGCTTTATATTTGGATTTCCTGGGTAATTACAATGAAGCTGGGAATCAAAACCATCATCAGAAAACAGAAAGGGATTTCTGATCTGTTATGTTGTGCCAGGAACGAGAGCTCTTCTTACAAGTCTGAAGAGAGCTGTACTCCTGCAACTTCACAGATGAATCTTGTTAAATTGCTTACAAGCAAGGGGGGAACCAAAGCTGATTTTTGTGCAAAGCCTCCAATATTATCCATAAGACAGTCTTTTGAGCAGCAAGAGGAGCAGCTCTCTTGTAGGACCCAGTCATGGAGCTGTCACTAAGGCCCTCAAAATGCCTCCTTTACTTTACACAGTAACTAAACAGCTCACTCACTTTAGCTACAGCTCAGCAGGGAAGCACTTAGCTCAGGAGCCTTAATTTTTTACTGTTAGCCAAAAGGCATCCAGTGAAGTTTGACACGGTCATTTAGTGTTTTAGCACCTTGTAGGTGAGACTCCCTCCTCTCCTTTCAGAGCTCTGTTGTTTATTAAATCAGGAGAGGAACAAAGCTCCCCCTGGCTTGATTCCCCACTTCCCACCTTAGCTGGGAGCAACCTACCTTTCTGCTTCTACTGCTCCACAGACATGGTTAAAACACCCCTTAGACCCTAGAGCTCAGATCTGATTCATTCCTGTAACAATCCCCCCTAGGGGAGTGAGATATCTTTCACTTTTGCAGAAGCAGCAAGGTGATCTCCCAGTGCCGCTGACCCCAACAGTCTGTGTGAGAAAGCTGGAAAAATACATACATTTAATACTTTCTTCTTCTGCAATGCATGCTGCTTTTCAGATTCCTCTTCCTACAGAAGTACAATTCAGCTAGAACCCACTTTTCCACAACACTTCCCATGCCAGGGGACAGATGCCAATTCACCAATTCCTAGTAAATAATTTCCTCCTGAGAGTTTGCCAGACATGTTTCCCTCTAAAAACCTCCATCCACCCAGATGTACCCAAATTATACATGGGGAGATCTTGATGGGCTCAGAAGAAAGAGATAAAGATGAAAGGTTCCCTATTTTGCAGGTATCTGGTCCTTTCATGAAAAGATGTGTCTGCAGGGAATCCAGGGGGAAACTGTACATCCAAAACATGCCATCACTTTTTTCCCATTCTGTTCTGGGCAAGTCACTCCATATCTCTGCCTTAAGAAGATTATTACCTTTTCTAAGTTCAGCTTCACAGTAGTGTTGCATTTCAGCTCTGATGATGCTGCAATACTGGAGTAGCCTTTCAGTGAAGCTCCGCCACATTAAAAGACAAACAAGCATGAAAATATTAATAAGGGAATCTTTTACATAGAAATAATGAAAATACTTACTAAACAACATATTAAGCTGCATATTTAGTCCTTTTTTCTCTGATGTTCTGGAATGTATCTAGAGTTTATATGAAATCCAGATGAATCAGTTTTTCTTCTTGCTTCAAGGTGGATGGATGTTGATGAAAAACTAACTTGGGTGCCTCTGCACAAAGGTGTGCCAACAAACCATGATGAACAAAACAAAATTAATTATATTTTTCTGAAGCCATCTGGCCTCAATGAAGTACCATGAAGGAAATTAATAATTAAGAATTTTTTAATTGTTTCTGAATTAATCTAAGTAGATTATAACATTGAAATTCTATTAGTAGCATAACATGCATTCTCATAACAACATTTCTTTTTTCTGTTTTACCCAGCTGAAAATGAATTATGTGAGTCTTGTATGGATTCACTGAAACAACTATTTCAACGTCTCCACAGATGTTATAACACACAAGGTGCACTTAGCACCACAGCAGAATGCCACCATATAAATGGTTTTCCCTTAGAAAAGTATATTGAGTCTTTTCTGCCTCTGGGGCATATCAGGGATGTCTCACTTGCCCCAGTTTGATTAGAATCAGAAATAATACTTTATGGCATCCAAGCAGAAAGGGCAGAGACTGAGGATGCCCAGCACAGAATCTCTGCAGGATGTGTTTGAGGGGTCCCTCTCGCTTTTCAAGAGAGATGGTTATATCCCACATATACAGGTGAAATCTGTTCCAAATTAATTGACTGACATTTTGGGAGTCACAATATATGTGAAATGTGATTTAGGCAAACCTAAATGATCTAGCTGTCTAATTATCACTGAATTATTAGCATAAGTTAAGAAGTTGTACAAAGCACATATGATAAGGACTATACACTTGGAAGCACACCCTAGATATTTGCAGTACCAACAAAAGTATTGTACAGAACAGTACAATTTGTGAGTTTTCTCTGCTGCTGAAAACTGTTTCACCTCTACATCTGGGTGAACCTGTGATGATGAAAAAATACAAACACTTTTTCTTTGGCATGAAGAAAATAAGTGTCCTGCAAACTGGATTAAAACAGAAAATTTGGCCTTGAAATTAAGTACAAACTTGGGGATGGGTGTGGCTTTGGCCCAAGGCTTCTTTTCAGATATAGCTCACAGCATTCAAGCAGCAGAAGTCTGTAAAGAAAAGGAATGTCCAAAATTAATTTTCCCTACGAATTATTTACCTGAAATCCTGACAACTGTGTTCTATTAAAATGTGTCCCTTAATATGGTGTTATTTAAACAGAATTACAAGACTTTGAAATATTATTAAACAATTTTCATTATATCTAGTTGTACATGTGCTTGTGTTTCAAAAAATAAACATTTATTGGGAAAAAAAAGGTGTGTCATTATAGGTGTTCCACAAATGACATCCACCAGAATTGCTAAATATCAAGTGGCACCTCTGCTTTTCTGCACTGTATCATAATCCTCATTCCCAACAGCTTTTACTCAAAAGGAAATACCACATTTTGTAAATGTTGCCTAGTAGTTCATGTTAAGTGATGAAACTACTGTTGTTGTTAATTTTAGGGTTACATATTAAATCATATTGAGTCTTGTGAAAGGTAGTAGGTACCTCTTAAAACATGCAAATTGTGTAGCTGATAGATTGCCTCTGATAAACTGATTTTTAAACTGATGAAAGTGAAGTAACTTTCAAGTGCTTTTATTTGCAGAAAGTTCCTACTTTTTATTTGATGTTTCCTTTTTTTGGCTATTTGAAGAAATCTGTAGGGGATGAAGCAATAAAAATGCATTTCAAAAATGTGGGAGTCCAACCAGGCTCTAGAATGCGAGCTGACACCATGTACTTATCTCAGCCTGTTGTGCCTTTGCACAGCAAAAGTCTCTCAGTAGAAAAATTCTGCAGAAGTGCCAGTACACAGAAGAAGAGTTATAGGTGATGTTCCAGCTTTTTTCTTGAACTGACTTCTGTCATTATCAAAATTAAACGGAAAAATCAGTTTGGTTAATTTACCTGTCTTCCCTTTGTGGTACTACCACCCAGTTCTTTTTTTGCCCTTTACACTAGGACAAGGCAATTCAGAGAATCCCATAAATTTATGTTTTGCAAGTGCTGGAGACATTTGTATCTGAGTATAAACTCACCATCATCAGGCTTCATTCCACCTTGCTGAGGTACTCCTAACCTTAAATTGATACACTTCCATAGAAGCTGTCTCAAGAGCACAGCAGTCTCCGTCAGTTTCTACATCAGGTCTTCAATCTCTTCTCTTGGCAACTGCATCAGGGGAACATAAATGCTACAGGACCAGACCTAGACCTACCAAACCCAAACTCACAATTTTGATTCTGCCAGGACCAAAAGCTTCAAATAAAGATTCAAAAATGGGAGACTTGCAAAGCAGCTTATCTCTCACTTAAGGTCCCTAGAAAACAGCTGGTCAAAATCTTTGAACACAGGACATAGGACTTCCCAAGCTCAACTGAGTTCAATGGCTGATGAACACTTTTAAATGTGACATTCAAAAGATTCGTAGTTCCTATCCTCTACACTTATTTCTCTTCTTATTCCTGTAAATATTTTCCTTTTTGATGTTTTCCAGCTACACCCAGCAGCACATATTTCCATAGGTCATTTACTTGGTAATACAACATATTTTCTTTAAAGCTTTTGTTTCCTATATTTGTCCTTTGTTCAGTAGCTCTGCTCTTATACTTTTAGCACTCAATATAAATGCTGCTTGTCAGTTATTTTAGAGTATTCTTTTATGTAATTACTCTATTTCCTACAGTTAGTTGAACTGGTATTTACTAAATAATTTTCTTTCTTCATTAGTCATTTTTCCAGGACTGCTATTATTTGTTTCTGTGGGTTCTTCTATCTTTCTAATAACCTTTTCCCTACATAAAAAAACCCTTCCATCTTCAATCTACTTATGTCTCCTTTGATTTTTTTTTTATTCAGAAATTAATACAATATACCTCAGGAAGGCCTTTTTCAAAATACAGAAACTTTTAGTGATGTTTTAGTACAGACTCCAAGTGCCCTTTTGAGATATGAGGCTACAATGAATTAGAGTCTAACCTTATGCACAAAATATTTTTAAAAAGTCTTTTCAGTCTGTGCAATCTTGCTGTTGGGTTTATGGAACTGTATACTGCCAATTTAGTTATTTTGTGAGTTTTTCAGAGTCTTCCATAATTTTGCCAAATTAAGCAATTTTGTGCCATGTGAAAATTGTCTCAGGTTTCCATTTTCCCTGCCATATGACTATAAAAGGGCTTTAGCCAACATAACTTCATTAGAGGCCAGATGCTCAGGTCAATAACTGTTCATACTGTTGAAAATGTACCGTGTTTCCCATCTTTCTCATGCTATCTACCTTCTAAGAACACAACTATTCTTCTCATTTTATGATTAATTTTATTTTCCTAGCAAGTTATAAGTTATCCCATCAAAAGGCTGTAAAAGTCTGCATAGAAGTTTTTTTTAATCCTACTCAAGATGCTATAGAACCTAATTGCACACAGAAAACACAACTGACCTTGCCATACTTATGCTGAAAATTTATATATTTACATATTTTCAGTGATTTATAACTATGTCCTTCTAATTTTTTGTCATTATATATGCCTCTTGAAATAAATTTGGTGATTTTACAAACCAGTTTATGGTTGGTGAAACCAACACAAATGAAAACTCCTTCATGCACCTGGGGAAGGACAATCCCATGTGCCAATACAGACTGGTGTTCTGGAGAACAGCTTTGCAGAAAAGAACTTAGATATCCTGTTTAATTTTAATGAAGTTTTAATTTCAGTGCCACAGCAGCTATAAAAGCTCATTTTCTGCTCATTCTGATTCACAAAATCAACATCTCAATATGCCTAAGAAGATGGCGGTTTCCACTTCATTTTTGCCGATAAGGAAGGCAGCTAGAAAGATTTGGCTGCTTTGATAAAAGTTCACAGTCTTCCTGTCCTCCTGTGCTGGATAAGGAAATACTTCTTGCTGCCTTTTTTCTCCTGACAATCTTGTTTGCATCTTTCTTGTTTCCCAGAATATCACATTGTCTCTCCCCAGTTAGGCTTATATCTGTAGACTATTGTTCCATTTTCTGAAGCCCCCCGAATAACCACCACTGCAATTTCATCATGGAAGGAGTTAGGGGTTTATACCTTGCTTTCTTTTTTGTTAAGGATGTTTTCTACTACTTTAGCGTATTCTGCTTAGAGCACTTAAAGCCTCATCTGGAAACTTGCATTTTCCCACTTTTCATTAAAGAATATTTTTAATTTAATCTTTTTTAATGATTTTTTTCCTTTATTCCCTCAGGCTACTTTTCAAATCAATTTAATGCAAACCTAGCACATTTGTGTTCTTTTAATTTGATTTTGGTTTTGTATAGGAATATGCATATCCTACAGTGAGTCCCTATTTCCAATACAATGCTGCAAAATGTCCTAAAATTCCATTCTAATTTAGGTGGTTTTCTTCTTTTTTTTTTCCACTTTGACTTGAATGATCCTTCTACACCAGGGACTGAGCTTTTAAAAATATGTCCACTTCCCTTGATCAACTGACCCCTTAATATTTTTTCCTTCATCTCTTGTACCACATTGATTCTTCAATGTGATCCATGACGTTTATTCCTACCATTCATACTCATTTGCTATCCAAAGTCAGAGGTAACTGTGTCACCTTGACCCCGGTGCAATCATTCCCCTCATCATTATAGCCCAGAATGGTTCCTCACATTGCACTTTCCTGCTGCATCTCTGACTGCAAAGGGAAACAAATGCTTGTCCCAGGAAAGGGATGACTCTCTATCAGTTGCCAAGGGAACACACTGGAAAGACACAAGCAAGAACACAAAGTTGCATCCCCTCCTTGCATTAAATAATGTCTGTTATGCAATCACTTCTCCTTCCATAGTTCTTCATTCTGGAAGTTGAATTGCTATCATGATCTTCTCAGAGTTCCCAGAAGATCAAGACTGTAGAGTTTGCCAGGGTACATGGTGTTGGGAGTATGTGGCATGTATGAGTTATTACATCATGTTCACTGTGCACTTGTGAATCTTCAAATGACAGGAAACCAACTTTCATGCAACAGAAAGAGCTTTTGGTCTCAGGCAACCTACAGAATATTTGTAGATAAAACCTTTCTTAAATATCCTGTGACGATTATACTTCCATCATTTGTCTTTTGCTTTCCTGTTATTATTTGTAATTATAATTGATTCATTTGAAAATTTCTTCTCATTTCTTATCTAAATAGCTGTATCATTTGGTCTAATGAAAGATATTGGATCTCTCTATGAAACATAGGTATAACAAGAGAGCTGTATTCATGTAGCTGAAAAACATAGCATTTATAATAAGCTGGAGATAGTCCAAGATTACAAAATTCATATCCAGAATGGAATTTTTCCTAAATTTGAGTGGTTTCAAACAGGACTGATGATCTGATGTGTTTAAGGGAAAGAGTTTCTCATATGGAGGGTTCATCAAATTCAGCAGTTGCATCTGATTCCTTTTTTCTTCAGAGTAATGTCTGTCAACAAACAATAATAATAGATTTTTTTTTTTTTGGAACAATTACCCTTTCATTATTCTCCACAGAAGGGTTATTTAGATTGTCCAGACAGAAATACATTTGCTAACTGCAATTGTTCAACAACTAGGATTGCAACTACCTTAACAGAAGATCTAACTTAATATAAAAATGTTTCTAACTCTTCTTCAGATAACTTTGTTTCATCCCAAACTAATGGCATTTTTTAAATGGATTTCAATTATGAACCTCAAGTTGAATTTCTCAACCATATTTTTTCCATTCTCTTTATATGTAATACTTGGTTCCAAGAAAATTGGCAACCCTTTAGAAACAAAGTCCTTTTTAAACATATGAAATGGTCAAAAATTAATGTTCACTTCATTCATGTAGTTTTACCACTTAACAGAAGAATCAAGAGGAGTTTTACAACAAAACAAATAATTTCATTTTTTTCTTTATCCTTTTTCTCATATTTGGCATCACATCAGTGCTTTATAAAATAATGAATATTGCTGTCAAAATATCTTCTCACTGGAGAAAAATGTTGCCTTAGAAAAAATACAAAGAGAATAATGAAGGTCATTTACTGAGTGTAAATATCTGTAAGAGATTGCTTCTTAATTATTTTCAATATTAATAGTAGTTTTTAGAAATCAAACATGCATTTTCTGTGAAGCACATGCTTTAGCCACTGAGTGCCATGTGGTAATACTGGAACCCTGTCTTAGCCCTGACTGATGATGTTTGAGCAGAGGAAAAGACATCATCTGTCAAAGTTAAATCTATCATGTCTTTTACTATATTTTATGTCTGGCTTGCATTCAATGAATAATCCAAAACATAATCCAAAACATGCACAAAAAAAAAAAAAAGCTGGGAGCCAGCATCTTGAAATATGACCAATTTGCAAGAAATATTTCAGAATATAATTTTCAGTTATCCCATGTCAGTGATTGATTGCTTGTTATTGCCTATGTAACTAATGATAAGCATGAGGAGTTTACACAAAAGCTAGCACTACTTATAGCTTGTATGGCTTGTTTTGTCACTCAGAAATAACCCTGCTTATTGTATCACTCACACAAGAATTTATATGCGGCACATAATAGTAGAGTTAAAAGCGGACATTCCTGATAATTATTCTTTTTAGTGATAAGTCAAGGTTATTTTACTTGATCCAAAATAAAGAATTTTCTTGCTCAGAAATGATATATATGTGACCTGACCTAGAGCAGACCAAGTCAGACAGCTGAATGATACAAAGCAGACAATGAAGCCTACACATGCATTTGTAAAGAAAAAGCTAAACTATAACAGAAATAATGAAAGGCAAAAATTTTTAAGATCTTGGCTCCCATTCCTTAGTTTAGTAGAAGTGTCTTTCACTGAGTTTTCCAAGGAAGCAAACAGCATAAAATGCACTCCACAGCTGAACTATCTACATAGTTATTATAATTCTTCAGGAACCCTCCTATTTAAGGCACTTGCTACTTAAATGTTTTTTAACTGAAGTGTCGTATGCAATGTCTAAATGCTAATTATTTTAGCTAGAGCTGGTGAAATCACAATTAGAACTGCATTTTAACAAAAAAACCAGACAAATAAGACACAGATAGGAAAAGAAAATAGAATAGGACACTTAGAAAGTATGATTTTTCTGGGATGATTAAAAGAATTTTACCTTATTAGTCTCAGACATGGAGAACTGTGAGAGGCATGAGAACAGTCTTTCAAAAAGACAACTGCTCTCCAAGTGCAGAAGGGGCAGGAACAGAACAAATCAATTTCTTTTGCTGTAAAAAAGATAAAAGTCAGAGACAATGAAAACTTTCTAAATGGCAAAAACAGGCAATTATTGCAAAAGAAAGAAACAGGAGATGATGGTATGCACTTCCTGGAGGCTCCTTAAGGGAAAAATTTAAAAGCCACAAGTTATTCAGGAGTAAACCATAAATATCTTGCCTATGTGCAGCTGGCTGCAGTACTCACTCAGTAGCTGGGTGTTAAAGCTAACACTGTGTTCCAGTGTGGCCAGTGAAGAGAGCAAAGCAGCAAGAACAAACACTGAGGCTGCAGTGCGCTCTGTGGAGGTGTCCAGAAGGGGTGTCAGTGTCAGCCCAGTTCAGACAAAGAAGGCAAGAGGGCTGTGCCTGGCCAGAGCCGAAGCCCACCCTGCCCCATGTCCTACCTCCAGGCCCAGCCAGAGACACGTAAGAGCTGGGCAAACTCTTTCCTCAGGGCACCAGCAGGTCAGACTTACTCCAGCACTCCAGAACCCCTGGGCCCTTCACCTCCCCACATCCCAGGATCCCATTTCACCCCCCAGGACCAGAAGTCCCTGTCCCAGTGAAGCCACAGCAGGGCTGATCTTCAGCTCCTCATCCTGCCCAGCCATGAGCCCACCATCCTTGGAAAGCCTTGGTCTACGCAAGGACAAGCATGCAAATGTGGCACTCCCCCAGATCACTTCTTCAGCATCCAAGGCTTTTTCTGAGCAGTCAGGGGGTCATAGAGCCAGGAACAGAGAAGAGAAGTTGTACTTGGAGGGGATGAGACCTTTGGGAGGCAGTGGCTAGATATTTTTGAGTTATGATTGATTACAGGATAAACATAAGGCGTCTGTACAATGCGGCATCCAAAGGGCTCTTTGAACCCTGGATAAAGAAAAAAGAAGAGCTTAGAGTAGAAAAACATTCTGCCTTTATGGGCAGCTCTGGCAAGATCAGCCCTGGAATATCAAGTTCATTTCTGGTATGTACATTAGAAAAAGGTTGTTCAAATTTGGAGATATTACAAAGAGAGGCTACAAAAATAACTTCAGACTATAAATGAATACCTTGTTGAGAATGTGTTAAAGAAGATCATCTCTTTGGCTTGTCAAAAGAAAGACGCAGGAGTTACCTGACACTATCCTCTAAGTACTTACCATATGTTAATAATGTGCTCCTTAGCTTACCAAAGAAAAGTGGATCAAAGGCCAATGGTTGAAACAGAACTAAGAAGAGGAAACATATTGTTAAGAGCCATGTATGGGTGATTACTTCTTGGAAAACAAGCAATTCTCCTTTTCTTGGTGTCTGGAAATCAAGACAGAATGCCTTTCTATAGAATAAACCCAAGCAGATGAAGAAATTGAAGTTCAAAATGAATGAAATGCTGCATTTAAATTATAGAGAATTTAAAAATATTACTTATTTGACTTTAATTTATGTATTTCTCAGTAGGCAAAAATACACAAATAGTATTTTCCAACTCTTTTATTTGCACTTCAACTGCAAAACAATCTGGATCAGATTTAAAGTCATGATAGAAAGAGCTAGTAAAGGAACAAAGCAATATGTTAAATCTACCTGTTAAACATGTTCCTATACCAGGACTGCAACTACTTATCAAAAGAAAATTTTCTGTATCTTTGGCTCACATTAAATGACAAACTTTTTAGCTTACGTAAAAAAGCAGTAAGCTCACCATATATAATTTGTAAATCTGAACTTCCTTAATTGACATCTGTGTAGAAAAGAAATCTCTACAGACGTATCAGGCAGACACATATCTGATAATCTCTTCCACTCTGGCTGTGTTTCCCCTAGTGCAGCTAAAGCCAGTCCAGATGGAGGGCTGGAGGCTCTTCCCGTTTTTGATCGATCAACCTTTCCCTCTCTTTGACACAGCTTGTCATCCCATGATGAATGCCATGGCAGCCTTGTCTGAAATAAGTCACTGGGAGACATCCAGGGTCAACAGGAAAAAGCTCAGCCACACATTTTGCTCACTAGATACAAGAATTACACTATTTCTACAGGCAGTTATTTTTGCTCCCTCATTTTTAGCAACATTTTGTAGTCTTACATGCCTTTTTTTTTTCCCTAAGGAGATTTCTGAAGAAGCGCATAAAGTAGCAGAACTGTAGCTCTGCACACCACAGGCCACCTTTCACCCACCCCCTCCCTCCCATCCACAAAGAGCAGTATACACAAATATTGGAATTACCCAAACAAACCCAGTGGATTCCTGGGCTATGACCATTCTTAGAAACAGTGTTTTACCTTCCAGTTTGGGAAGCCCCGTGACCATGCTTGAGAGATGTGTGTCATCACGTCTTAAAATTTAGAGATCACCCATGAACTGAATGGCAGTGGGAATAAACAAAGTGGTCTTGATTTCTAGCCAAGGATTAAATTCTTTACTGATGAAACTAAATGAGCTGTTTCCTCACAAAAATCAAGACAGCCAAATGAATTACTGTAGAATTATGCCCGTTGTGAGCTGATACCTAACTTATTAAACAAATTTTAATTACTAAATGGTTTGCTGCAAAATTTGTTCTTGCAAAACAGCACAATACCCAGTCAGTACCTCACATGCGTATTAAAATCCTTAGTAATTTTTGAATTCAAAGTGAGTTATGTCAATTTTGTTTTGGGTGGCAGCAAATTATGGCTTCACTCAGCAAGAAAACATTTCCTGCTGCTATCTCTTAAAGACTGCCTGCAGTGTTTAACTATCAACTGCTGCATCACACGGACTGGAAGGTGACCAATGGAATGTGCAAGAAGAGATTAGAATGAATTTTTTACGTGTGTTTTCATTTCATAAACTCAAGTCTCTGTAGACACAAGTTTGTCATTTGTTATGTGGAGGGTTTTTTTAACAGCAGTTTTGTCTTATCTGATGTTGAAACTCTTCCATGAAGCTTTGAATGCTGAGGCATAAGAAAGAGAAATCAGTTGGAAATTTGTTCATGTCTATCTCTGTGCTTGACATTTCTCCACTGATAAGGTATAGCTAAATATTGACTTTTTAGTTAAGTTCAGATTAGCTCTCTGGTCCACGGGCATTGATTGTAAACCATTATCTTTTCCTCATTTATGGGCCCCAGTGCTTTAACACACACATACACACACACACACACAAAAAAAAAAAAAAAAAAAAAAAAAAGAAAGAAAAAAAAAAAGATGTAAGACAAAGTGGAAAAATATGTAATTGGCCACACAGGTGTAAATAAATTTTGTTATGAAAAAATATAAAAATGTTCTTGTTGTTTACTTTTTAAAAGCTATCCTTTCATTCTAGCAGTCTCCTGGTTCAAGTAATTTTTGACCATTAAAGGAAAATGTCAAACCAAGGTTGTCACCAGGACACAAAACTGGGAAAGATATAAAAAATTCTTCTATCATTCATTAACTAAATGCAAATGTGGCATTAAATAAGTATTACTAAAGGTACTGCTCAGTACCTTTATAGTATAGGGGCTCAGTGGTACAGCAAATTCCATTACCCCTGCTCCTTGTTCCAACACAGTATAATACTTCGGGTATGTTAAAATAAGAGCAGATAAGAGAGCAGGATGATATAACTCTTTTAATTTTTTAATAGCCTTTGACCAAATCCCTCCCAGGAGGCTCTAGAGGAAATTAGGAGATAATGCAGTACAAGGCAAAGTATGCTTATAGATAAGAAATTGGCTAGGAGGAAAAAAAACAAATAGGATGAACAAGTAGAAAATCTTCAACTCAGCAAAAGCTGATCAGTGTGGACCCCTGTGATTCAGCTCCAGAGAGGTGGCACAGGGGGGACATGGCAAGAGACCTCTATTTCGGCTGCCTAGGGATGTTCCCATCTGGAAGAGATTAGGATTACGCACACATGGATTTACTCTGAAGCAGCTATTGCACACTCACTTCCCACCATTCAGTTAATCCCATCTAATTTCCAAGCGTAAACAAGTATTTAACTTCGCTGGGCTGAAGCTGGAACAGCACAGGTATCCTGGCTTTCCTGAGCAGTTGAGATAGCTGTTAGCCTCAGGTGTCAGAAGGAGGGGAGGGAAAGGGTGACAGAGAGAGGTCTGGATCAGGGAGGCAGTAGCATTAATGTTGCCAAAATCTGTGTCTTTTCCTCCAAGACTCTAAACAGGCCTGACCTGACCCAAGAGTGTCAGCTAGTTAGTGCATGCATACTGGCTTTTATAACTTCAACCCTGCTGGGCAACACAGATATAGAGTTAGATTTTAAATTTTTGGTCAGCACACTGTGTCTCCATGTGACCCTGGATCAATGAAGGAGACTCTCACAGAAGGGAGAAAGAAGCTGCCCTCAGTGGGACAGATCCAATGGCTGGATCAAATGTAAGGGGAAAAGAGCTCTTCTGATACTCAGCAGTCACCAAGGATTTAACAATAAGTTTAGGGATCCTTTCCACTGTGAAATATTCAAGCAGTATAGAAATATATTGCCTAGTCTTAGATCAGAAATTCCATGTGTTATCCTGTGCTCCCCATCTTCACTCTGCCTGGGTACACAGTCTACATTTCAAATCCTATGTGTGAGTACATTGCAACAATGATAGCTTAGTTGTAAGAATTCAATTAAATTAAATACTCTATGTGGTTTATTCGCAATTTCAAATGAAGGATTTGCTAAAAGAGGACTCATCTAGGAACTTGATTTTCTCTTCTCAGTTTCAAGTCAGAGCAGAAAAGGGAAGGGAACCTTGGGACTACAGCATTAGGCCTCATTGCATCATGCAGTAGAGCAGAGCATAGTTGGAGCCCCTCAAACCTCCACCTTAAGCATGAGGAAAATCTGTCATGGAAATATATACCTTGGATATGGTACAGCAAGTGTTGTTACAAATACGTCATTTGGCATAACAGGCAAACATGATGAAAGTACAAAAACCAGGTGAGTGCCTTTGCATTTTAAGGCCTCTGTTCTTCAGATTTTCTTGATTGTTAGCACACTACATCTTCCACAGAAAGAGCTTGTAATACTTTCATTTATTTTAATGACTGTCTTTTCTATTCCTATAACATGAATTCCAGCAAAAATTTCCAAAATCTGAAAAATAACTAATTATCTGAAGACCTTTCTTCCCTTTAAAACCAAATGTTGCACCAATGCCGAGTTTCAGATTGATGCATATTTAAAATCTAAACTATGAATCCTCAGAAATATATGCTGAACTGCAATGCTGATAGGCTCCTACGTGGCATCCACAGTCCAAGAAATGAATGCTGTGATCTTATCATACCACAGGTCCAGCTGGGATTGGGCTAAATCAACCTGTGGGTGGGAAACCTCAGTGGAGTTTTAGGAAGTAGTATTAATAATTTAGACTGCATTTACCCTGCAAATTTTGCCTAGGTTGCAGTACAGTTCATTACTTTCAGAAAGCAGGAATAGCATTTTAACATTGCTCTTAACAAACTATGCAGAACTGTCAGCCTCTAACTACAATCATTCTGTGCAGCTAGAAATAACAAGCAGGGGACCTTCTATGGCAATAGGAGCCTATAAAAATATGTGTTGATGCTGAGAAAATCTTTATTTTTCTCTGACTACTGACATTTTGCACAGCCTTTTTTAAGCAGTTTACCTCCCTGGTACAATGTTCCTGCTCAGATATGGCTGGGAATTCAGGGGTCATGGTGACTCACCAGAAAGCTTCACAGATCTCCCCAATGATGAATTGTGATGGAACTTGTCAGGTCTTCTGAGCATAAAAGAGAAGATTGGTGGAAAAGGACGGCAGAATTATTTGTATGCAAGTAAGTTATGCAGCATCCTGCTTGGAAGACAATCAACTGAATGAGTGTGTCATTCTCTTATCACTGTTCCTGGCTGGGTCAATAATCCTGAAATTACAGCATGACCAAAGTCAGGTGAGCAAAAGTTGTGTGTAGATAAGACATAAAATCAATGTGGAGTTGAATTTAACTGAAGTGAAGATCTTTGGAAGTCAGAGACCCCAGATTCTTCCATGTATGAGAAGAAGTAAGTGTGAAGGGAACATACACAGAGACACACACAGAGACACGCACAAAAATCTGCAAAATTCACTTCATCTTTAATAGTTGGTTTCTAATATTTTTAAAGATCTAGTTAAAAAAAAAAAGGGGGGGGGGGTGTTGAGTTTCTCATCAGAACCTCCTGAGAAATTGTGCATACCCACAAGGTGATCCTCAGAATCTTCTCTAGAGGGAAATTAATGGGTTTTCTTCTACTTCAGGTGGAAGTGCACATGCTCATATTCAGCATAAGCTGGCATGTTCTTGATTCCTTGGCCATCCTCTCAATTGCTCTAGGTTTCTCCTTCCTTCTCTTACTTTCCTTTTTTTCTATAGATAAAAGGTCAGAAAATTTGGCCTGAATGTTGAATGAAACAAAATTATATTATTTAAATTAATCTGTATTTTAAATGGCTGTATTTTGCACAAACCTGAATGCAGTAAACTTTTAACTGTATTTTTAAAAATCCATTTTAAAATTACCATTTTAAAGCACCTTATTAGCTGACTGATGTTTTCAATTACCTTTCCTCTATGGCCACTAAAAGCTCAGTCAAGGGCATGCTGATGGTAACAGACATCTTTCAAGTTGTAACAAAATGATTTCTCAATCAAACCCTAGAGGCACTATTTTTATCAGTATTTGTCAAGTTCAGCTCAAAATATTAAAATTAAATTAGAGAAATCCAGGTCTTTGAGGCACTAACTTGAATAAATACCAGAAAATTAAACCAAATTCAGTCATGTCTCCATCAATTCCACTCAAGCCAGTGGCATTTCAAAGGTTTCAGATAACAAGAGAATTTGTCCCAGTCACTGTTTTGCAGTCAATTTACACTCAGAGTTCATTGACTTCAGTGGAAATTCCACCATGATAACCATGACAGAGCTGGGAATGATTATATGCAGTTAAGGTATAAAGAGATAATGAAGCATGTCCAAATCAGTTCAATATGTTGAATATTCTCTCAGGACTGCTAGCTAGGTAATGACTTTAGTAGATTAAGAGTTATAAACAGGATAATTCTTTGGTTTATGTTTTTATTAAATAATGGCTAACCTACACTAAAAGTAGTGATCTACAATGTTATTCAATAGACAATTTAAAAGGCAAATAAAATTCTAGAGATGCTTCCCCATCAAAAGCGCTTGCCCTTTTGTCCTAAATATTTCCAGTCTTAACTGTAACAATGTTGTTCAGAAATGTGTGGAGCAGCCAACAATATATCTACTGTCAATTCTCATTTACTGATGATTATATACTGATGTAGGCATTCCCTATTTGTCTGCAATTATTAGAGATAACACACATTACACATATACACACAAAATTAGTGCAGTATTGAGCAAACTCTTAATTTCTTTTCCATTTCTTTGAAGGTTAAAAAAAACCAAACCTATCTCATTTTTTGTAGCATGAGAAGCAGCATGGAAGATGCTGTAAGGGACTGTTACACAGTCTCCCAGCATTAGCTCCAGACAAGTCTTTGGCAGCTATAAAATTATTCTTAATTATGTCCTGTACTCTTTGCCCCATCGTGTCCTGTAGTATCCCTTGACTGAAATAAGAACCTGGGCCATCATATCTATTTGGATCATCTTAGGTTATAGAAATGGAAATTAGCCACCTCTGGTAGAGCTGCACTGGTGCAAATTGATGTAGAATGTTGCTTGGGGTTTAACATATTGTCTTCTATCTCCAAAAGCACAAGGTGCTAGGCAACATTCAGGAGATGGATGGGAGATGGTTTTTTGTTTCCAGGCACTTACAAAAAGTCTGGCAGCTCTTTCATGGGTTAATCCTGCAGGCAGACCTAACTTGGAATTTCCAAAGGCTTGCCATCATGGTGAGATGTAGAATGATTATGCAGTTATCTAAATAGAGTGCCATTGAATGCAGGGCTGGAAAACAGCTCCTGTAAGGTGCAAAGAAAGATTATTGAAACAGAAAAAGCCACTGAAGGCAGAAATAACTCCAGTGTGATTATACATCATCTAAAGATATTGTGGCTGACAGTAATAAATACATTCATAAGAACTAGGACCACATTCTACCCTTCACAAGATTTTAAAAAATGCAATCAGGCAGAAACGATCATCATGATAGATAAGGAACAGAACAAACAGAACAAAGTACTGGTAATCCTTGTTAGGGTAAAAAAAGCCCAGCTTTTGGTGATCTCACTGCCAGACACTGCTTTCAAGAAAAATTACATAGTTTGTACCTGACTTTTTTCCGTATTTTATGGGACCAGTATTAGAGCTTTCCAATCTCTGCCTTCTTCACTACCTGCCTTCTGTTTATGTGATGATTAAGGACAATATAAGGAGCAGAGATTTTCAGTGTGGCAGCCCCAGAACAGAAACTGGAGGATTGTAACACAAATGTAACACATCCAAAAAAATGAAATTGTTCTTGTGCTTACTCAGTACGCCATAGGCTATAGTCAGCCTGTGTTGAGAAGAGAGTGTGAACTGGAGTAAAAATTTACACTCACCTGGAAATTTTAACCAAGTTTCATACAATGAATAGAAATGGGTATCATGTATGGCATCACCAGCAAAACCGCCTGTGTTTGTGGCCCTTTACCATATTATCACCATTATCCATTCCCGTATCATTCCATGTAATTGTTCAAAACTGTGTTTATAATCACAATGACAACATTTCACCCTTCCCTCAGGACAGATGGGCTTCTGATTCCTGCAGTGCTCCAGTAACTGCTGTAATCCAGAGACCTACATTGTGCTGAGACACAAAATGAGCTGCAGGCAGAAAGTTCAGCACCACCGTGAGCCATTTGAAAAGCCATTTGAAGGCCTACATAGATCTAGAGGGTTTACCTCTGCTGGTAGCTCTGAAAGATCTACTTTGCTCCGAAGAATGGCAGTGACAGATGGAATAGCAAGAGAAGAGGTGAGCTAGTAGGGATGACTGAAAACTCTCATCCATAATGTTAGCTTTAATCAGATATAAGAAAGGAAAAAAATTTTAAAGAAAGCAAGTTGCACTTTGCACCAATCTCATGAATTCTCAGGAAACAATCTAAATTTCTAATCAAGCCAGCCTATTTTTGATAGGTAAAAGAAAAGATGTATGTTCATGAGAGTACCAGCTTTGTAGATACCTTGCTTTCAAACTAGCTTGATATTATTTTCTTCCTGTCTTTCCAAAGACTTTGCAATGTGTACAAATCCCAATTTTTGTATAAGCATTTGTTGTTTCAAAAATTTCTAATTAAAATAAGTTTGTTATCAAGTAGGATCTTCTGGTTATTATTTCTCATTTTATATCAATGGCTACTTGAAAGGAAACCTAGCATGTTTCCAAGTTTAAAAATCCTTGCTTTTTTCCTGAAATTAAACCAAAATAAAGCTCTAATACTTGCTGCTCAACTGACAGATGGCTAAAATCTTAGACAAATACAAAAAACTTTTCTGAAAAAGAGCTGTCTACATAGATGTGCAGGATCCCTTTACCTAGAACTTTGTATCTGATATTAGCTCCCCATCTTTCAAAATCAAAAACATGTCAGTCAAAACTTTCAAGGCTGAAAATTTCCCTTTCTTTTTTCATTTGCAATTAACAGAGTAAGTTGTTCTGTAATTGTAACATGAAAGTGAAATTATAGTACAACATTTTCATTACTAATTAAGATTTAAAATGTATTAATAATTTTTTAGAAATAAATCTAAGGACCCTTGTGAGAGAATCATGGACATCTGCTGGTCTTTATCTGAGACAAATTCATTATCATATAAGTTCCCAGAGCAGTCACAGTGGTGCCACACCCAGTAACACACATCATCCTATAAGTTCAGTTACTTGTTTTTCATGTACTTCTTTAGAGGCTTGCCCTTTCAAATTAAAACAAACAAAAAGAACCACCAAAACAAAGAGACAATTTTCATTGCAAAACTTTGTTGAGAGAATTATTAAACATTGGGTAACTGAGTACTAACAATAAATATTAACTAAAATAACCCTTTTTTTTTCCAGTTGTACGGTGCCGTGGAACAGTTACAACAGGATATTTCTGCTCTGGTCTCTCTTCCTCCCAAATGACTTCAGAGTTTATTTTTCCATGGTTATTCTTTTTCTATTCTTCATTATTATTTTTTAAGTATGAGTCTTACCCCTTTCTCTGTTTTATTAATGCATGAGGGAAAAATATGTCTTTTCCTTTAAAAAAGTTTGTCTCCTTTTTAATGCAAATTACAGCAAAAGGACCTTTGTTAACACTCCATTATCTGAAATGAAAGAGGTCCAGGATACCATAGGTAATGGAAAAAGTAGGAAACATAAGTGCTGGTAATCAACCAGAGATCCAGTATAAATGTAACTTGGCCAGTGCTGACACAGAGCTCACAAGCTTATGCTGAGCAAGTTGAGACCTCATCCAATCCATATCTAAAATGCCCCTGCATTGTGCCTGGCTGAGACCAGGTCTTGAAGTTTGGTTGGAGAAATAGTTGTCAGAAAACTATCACCCCAATAGGAAAAGCATGAGCTAAGAAGAAAAAGCATGGAAATCTCCCAAGGACTGGAAGTCAGACTCCTGCTGGACATGCAATGTGGTTCTTGCTCCAAAAAGGGCTGGGGAACACCACTTGATCTGTGCCGGCTTCTTCACTCAGGACTGCATAAGAAGCAACAATTTCCTCTAACAGTGTGAAGAGATGCAGAAGCAGGTCAGTACTGGCCAGTATGAGGCTCAGAAGTTCTGACATTGAAGGGGAAAGCACCAAATGGATGTGTCTCTGTTCAGTGTTTCCAGATCCTTGGCTCTCCACAGAGGTACCCCAGATCCACCAGGATAAAAATTCCAGTCTGTACTGGGTGCTGAGGCAACAGTACTGTCCCAGGATCTAATCTGGGCATGAGAGAGATACATCCTCCTCCATGTAGCTCTGTGCCTGAGCTAAGTCCCAAAACAAGACACTTTTCAAAAGCCTAGACAGTGGACAAAAAGAAATGTGTTGTATAAACCAGTAGGCTTTTCAAGGATGTGTCAGTGGTATATGCTTTGCTATGTGCATCAAGATTTGCCATGCATTTTTATTAATTCAATATGGTTGATCTAGTTATATAAACAGGAAATGGCAAGAGATTAGCTCCTGGAGAGTGTTTCATATGGGATTACATTTAATGCTGGAACTCCTGTCAAACTCTTAATTTTTAAAACACTGATAACACAGTACATACTGTGCACTTTTTTGAACACTTGAGCGATGCATTCCTCACAACACACACAGAGTCCTAATAATCAAGATTGCATTTAGAGAAGCTTAATTTTATTCTATTAATCTCTCCAGTGGTAAGAGTAATTATTCAGTATTAACTAAGAAGCAATCCCATATCATGCACAGGGTGCCAGTATGTTAGCATGATTTGAATGACCGCATAGTGAGAAGACGTTTCTCTCTCACCATCAAATTATTATGCAGGCCCTTAAAAAGACTATGAATTGTATTCACTGGATATAAATTTCCCTCTACTACTTAAAATTACCTCCAAGGTGTCCTATCTTCTTTAGTATCATCTTTAAGGTCCCCTTTCCAAGATTACTTTTCATTTTATGACTCTCTTTTTTTTTTTCACCATGCACCTTTGTCCATCCTTACATTCTGCTAAGAACTTTCACCATTATTCCTATTTCTTTTTCCTCTTGTCTCATCTGAAGCCTTTTAAAACAACTACTGCTGTGTATTGTGTAGCTTCTTCAGGTGAGTACTGCAGAAAGGCAGTATTTGAATAAGGTAAGCGTCACTGAATGCTAATTAATGACTTTGTGTTCAAGCCATTTCAGTTTCCAGGAAGAGAAATTTTCTTGTGAATTTTCTTTGAAGAAGATGTATCTTCCAACCAATTAATTCCTTCCATTGTAAAAGATGCAGAACAGTGGAAGACTAAAATGGTGTCTTGGATGACATATCCCATATGTAACTAAACTTACAATGTAAATGTTGTAAGCGTACATTATTTAATTGTCTCTCATTGCCTCTTGTGTTTATTTCCTTCTGCAGATTTCTGTCATATATTTTGACTATCCAAAAGACAAAAACTATCTATTTTTAACGTACCTAACACATCCTGAGTCATGAATCAGGCTTGTGCAATCCTCTGTAATACATTTCATAAAATAATAAAATTAGTACAGGATATGGAAAGTTCTGCAACATGAGGACAGTCTATACTGTTTTTAAGACTTTTGCCCTCTCCACCTGATATGCAAACTCCTGAATATTCTGACTTGGTTGTTGGTTCAGTCACTATAAATTCAAGAATTCAGCTAACACATGAGGCTTAGAAACCATATCTGTGCCACCCAGTGCTAAGTGCCAAGGGAATCTTTCTCTTCTGCCATTTAACTTCAGTGGGCAACCATGGTGCCTGTCCCTAACTGCAGAGGCTATTCCTTTTTCACTTGCTCAATTCTTCTAAATCTTCTTATTTCTAATTGTTATTCCATAATTTGTCTCAATCTATCATCATTTCAGCCTAACCTCAGCTGGTCCACTTTAGTCCATACAAGCTTTGCTCCTAATTTTTCTTCCCCATCTACACTTTCAACTGCTTCTTCACCAGTACCTTCAATTACGAGTTATTGGAGATTTCAAGTCCTTCAAGTCAGGCAAACCTATGTCCTCATCAGACAGGAATAAATTCATGTATGCAGTGTGTACCTGGACTCTCTTCTTGATATTTTAATGGGCAAAATGTAATGAATAAGCTTATTAATAACATTAGGAAGAAGCCAAATTCCTGCTTTATAAGCATTCTTGAGGGCCTGATGGTACTATAATATTTGTTTCGGGGTTTATGAAGATGGTGAGGAGCCAGATTTTGAGAGAGGAATTATTAACTGCAACAAGCCTGCCACTTTCAAGATGAATGTGAGTGGTCTGCACCACACTCACATTTTCTGGCTTCCTGGCATCTCCAAAGGGAGCCAGACACTATGTCTCCCTGCCAGAACAATGCAGGCCAGGATAATCTACTGTGAAAGGAAGGCTTATGGCATGCTCTGTGGAACCCAACCACCACAGCTGTGAATATTATTTTTGAGTCATACAAGCACACGCCATACTCAGCGTAGGTGTGTTCTCTGGCTCTGAAAATGCACTGTTCTTGGATAGTGCTCAGAATTATGTTAATTCCTTCTTCTACTGCAACTATTATGAAGAATATTTGTCTGTTTCAAAGAGCTATTGTATGAACTGGAATTATTTACTTTGATCTCCAGGAAAGAAGATTGTTGCCATTGTTGCAACTTTGTGCTAAGAATTACTGTTCCGTGCTGACGTGAAGCACAATTCTCCTTGGGCTGGTACTGTCCCGGGCTATGTGGTGGCCAGAGGAACTGCCAGAGCCTGACAGTTGTCAGTAGCTCTCTCCATGCTTCACACCAGCTTACCCTGTGAGGAGAGTGTCTCCTGGTAATCTGCATCTCAGTGAAGCTACAAAAACCCTTGACACAGTTTACATTTGCAGAAGACAACTGCCTCCTCTGTCCTTCAAGCTGGCTTGGCTGCCATCCTGCTTTCTTTTGATTTCCCCTGAGGTTAACTCTTCCTTGTCCAGCACTCCATCATTTATCTCACTTCATCCCCCATCAGCCTGCCTCTTTCAGCTCTCTCCACATAAATTTTGACTCTTCCTTAGACCTCAAAATCATTTAGGCTTTTGCAGTGTGTATTCAGCTGTGTTCATGGTCAGATCCAAGGTCTGTCTGACAGCCAGAAAAGGCCAGGGTGAACATTAATGTGTAAGCAATGAGGAAACCATTGAGTGTGACCTTGAATCCTAAGCTAACATGACAGTATAAATACAGTCCCAGTTACTGCTCATATGCTGTCTGCCTGTCTGAACAATCTCTCTCTTTTCCTCTCAGGCTCCCCCATTCCTCCTCGCCAAACTTCATTGCTTCCCCCACCATTCCTCACTCTCAATGTGAGATTGGAGACCTTTTAAGCAAGTTGAATAGAGGTATTCAAAAAGTACAGAAAGGCCACTAAAAATCACCTGGTCCTGAATGGCTTCACATAAGTCCATGCCATAATGAAGTTCAGAGTCTATATTTGGATACCGAGAGGCCTCTGTAATTTTTAAATTAAACAGTCAGTGATTCCTCAAAATTATTTCAGTACAGTCCTCACAATTCACCCATGTAAGAGAATTGTGAATTCCTGTCCACAATGTCATGATCTTTCCCACTTGTCCTTCTATCTGATTCATCAGCACTGGTTCACAAAAATAGTGACAAAAATGGCTGTCACATGTTCATCCATGCCTCAAGTCCTTCTTCACTTTTTTTATGGAGAGTAGAAGTACTATTATGCTAAATATTTTCTTTTATTAAATTGTAAGATTTTTGTGTCCTGCTTTGTCTTCACAAGAGGTTACCAAATTTCAGCATATTCCCCAGCCACTGCCGTCACTCTTCATTCTGATAATTGTTTTACGGGCAGGAAATCCCACGATTTATCAAATTGCTTTTTAATGAACATGCAATAGCAACTAACAATAAGTGAAACTAGAGAAGGCAAAGAAGGGCCCATAATCACAGCCATCAACTCAGTCTAGAAGTGCCAATCCTGATGCTAATTTAATTTAAGATTTAAGAAGATTACAGAAATTATTATAATAATTTCAATTTCCACTGCTTCAGCAGTCAGCTGGCATTGGACAGATGGCATCATAACCAGAACATTTTTCTTGCCCCTTATACGTACTTCCTCTAGTTATTTCCTTTATTATTTATACGGCACACCAAAGAAAACAAAAATCACAATATATATTAGGATGTAGAAGATTGGTATCAATTAGGGTTTAAGTATAAATTCCTTTTCTTTCTGAAAACTTAAAGATTTTCATCATTTTCCAACAAAGATCCTCATAAGCCTGACTTTCATGATGGACTACACAATAGATCATCAAGGGATGGCATATCATAGAACAAATAAACTGAGTAATAGAGAATGACAGACCAACAAGAAAACCAAACAGAAATTGTAGCAAGTCCCTAACTGCATGTTTTGAGTTTTGATTTTTAGACAATTTTTGTGCTTAAGGTAAAAAATTTCTGGGTTCTCCCTTTTACCTAAGTGTTGGTATGTTCCAGTCAGCCCTAGTTCCATCCTGATACATGTTACAAACACCTCATCCAGACTGCACATCTTCCATTTTCAACTTTCATTAACTATATAAGATTTTTTTCCTCTATGTTCTCTATGCTCCAATGTTTCTAAACACTCAGCCATTCTGTGACAGACAGGCAGGGATTATATTAGCTGTTCTTTTCACAGTTCAGTAATTTTAGTATGCATACAATTCTTTTTCTTCTCCTTTTACAAACCTGGCCACCTGTGACAAAGAGGAAGTAAAACCAGCCATTCAAAACATACTAAGCTGTAGCATTTAGGTTAGGGAAATGTGGTGCTCTGAATACAGAAAAAAACATGTTCTAACTGTACTGTGTTTAGCAGGTACACGAAGGAACCAAAACTAGCCCTGGTTCTGGTGAAGAACACTATGGACAACAATCTAATATACTATTGGCCAAGATAGGTGGCCTGCTGGAATTAAGTGATACAAGTGAATTCCTTACTGAGATGGAAACAGAGAAGCAAAAAAGCATTAACAACATTCAGGAATGTATCTGGAAAAGGAGCTGGACACCTAGCATTTTAGAGGATACAATGGGAGGAATAAAAAGGAAGGTGGGAAAGTAGAATTTAATGAGGAGATGGGCAGCGATTTATAAAATGGGAGATCTACAAAGTTTATGTAAAAGAGTCTTAGGTCCCAGTTGCTAGAACACCATGTCTGCAGCAAGCATTTCCCAAGAGTATGCAACATCAAGCAGTTGGTATGGAAACCAAGATGCATAAAAATATAACTTCAGAACACCACTGAGTCAGAGCAAAGACTCTGTCAGTCCAGCATCCTGCGTCTGACAGTGATTAATTCCAGCTCCTTAGAGAAAAAGCAGAAGAAAGACAGCAGGTACAAAGTGACCTCTGCTTATTATGTACTTTCTGCAAAGGTGCCTGGGAGGAAAGCCTTCTTGAGACAAAGTTAGTCATGAACAGAGCTGTATCTGATTCTCTTGTTGAATATACTGTGTTTAGCTATTTATAAAATAATTTCATCTTTTCATTCCAAATTGCAAATATATCTATAGATATATAGATATATATACACTGGTTTAAATTTTATAACCTTCTGTCTGAAAATGTCAGGGGTGGGGGGGCAGCCTCTATGCTTCGTGTGTATCCACTTTTTAGTCCATCTTACCATAAGGACCAGACACCTAAAATCACAGCTCAGATGGAGACTTACAGAGCACTCCCACCCAAAGAAGGGTCCAGGCATGCTATGTCTTCCTCCCCTGGATTTATGTCTGGCTCACTTCTCCACCTAAGAGAGTTCTAAATCTTCTAAAGCATAGTCACATTAGCCAATTCCCTCTGCTGTCCCTATGTGACAGATGAAATAGCCAAGTGACAGCATCTCGTGCTGAGCAATGAAGAGTCAAGTACTGCATCAAGAAGGATATGAACACATAGTTTTATCTCTTTAACAAGTCATCTCTGCTATAGAAAGAGATGAAGTGAGCCCAAATGGAAGCATGCAGAGAGATAACAATCTGTTATGATTATACTTTTCCTGGGGAAACTGTCAATTTCGCTGGTGAATCTATATATTCCAGGTATACTTGGAATGAGAATGTCCCAAACCCTTTGCTCTTCACCACCACCATCATAAAGTGCTTGGAAAGACATGGCACCTGGATGAGTTCAACCTCCCTCCACTGCTGCCAGCAGTGTTGCACTCACTACTCAACTATGAAAGGAGTGAGCTTCAACTCTCAGCCACTTCTCTGGGCAAAAAGCAAATTGAAGAGTCATGTAGAATGGAATCATTGTTTTCTGCTAAGTTGCCTCCACTGCTTATCTTTGCACATCAGCTGACCACCCAAAGTCAGTTATTATAATATAAAAATAATGTAAATAATTCCAATCCAAATACAATTCCATCTTTTCTCCCAAATCAAATAGTTTTTTCCTATATTTTTCAGCCATTGATTTTAACAAGCCAGCAAGCTTGTCTCTATGTGAGCAAGCTTCATCATCTTCTTCAATCAGTACTTTTGAAACATCATAGCTCACCTCAGATTGTCTAGAGCAATTTCTAGATAGGCTGATTTCCAATAGCATCAAAAGACAATCTGAGCAGCATGTTCCTCTCTTTACTTTTTTATGAATCCTGCAAAAAATTGTCTTTTTTTTCCCTGCCTGGAGCTTGAGGCAGTTAGACCACTGAGTGCTACGCCAGCCAGCATGACTTCCAGCACCTTGCAGTGAGTCATTTATGTCTGAGTGATTGTTTCAAAGAAAACAGTGCTGTACACTTCTGAGGCCCACAGCCTCTCCTGCTCCTCAGTCATGAGACTCAGCTCACAGCTATAAAATAAGAGTTGTACACATTTTGCCTTAACTACAATAAGTAACTCCTCTCTCAACAAATTGAGAATTGAGACTTACTGAAGGAAAAAAAAAATTGTAGAATCATAGAATGGTTTGGGTTGAAAGGGACATCAGAAATCATGAAATTCCAGCCCCCCGGCATAGGCAAAGACACCTCCCATTAGACCTGGCTGCTCTAAGTACCAGTCCAACCTGACCTTAAATACTGCAAGAGCTGGCACATCCACAGCTTCTCTGGGCAACCTGTTCCAGTTCACTGGGGCATCCACAAGTCCCTGGGCAACTTGTTCCAGTGCCCCACCACCCTAACCACCCTGAATTTGTTCCTAGTCTAAACCTACTCTCTTTGAGTCTAAACCCATTTCCCCTTGTCCTGTCACTACAGCTCCTGATGAAGGGTCTAACTCTGGCTTCCCTGTAGGGCCCCTTCAGGCACTTGAAAGGTGCCATGAGGTCTTCACTCAAACTTCTCTTCTCCAGCCTGAACAGCTCAAACTTTCTCAGCCTGTCTTTGTAGGGGAGGTGCTCCAACTCTCTTATCAACTTTGTGGCCTCCTCTGGACATGCTCCAAACAGCTCCACCTTACATTGGGGCACCAGAGCTGTGCACAGTGTTCCAGATGGGGTCTCATGAGAGCAGCAGAGAGGGGAAGAATCCTCGACCTGCTGGCCACACTCCTTTGGATGCAGCCCAGGATTCCTTTGGCTTTCTGGGCTCTGAGTGCACACTGCTGGCTCATGTTGAGTTTTCATCAACCATCACCCCCAAGTCTCTCTGCAGGGCTGCTCAGTCACTTCTCCAACCACTGTTCTTCTAAGAGATCATGTTGTAGAGTTATTTTTTTTGAGTATGGATGTATTCCCCTGTTTTACTGATAGCTATTCTACTTCACCTAGCAGATCTGCAAATCTGAATGTTGTCTTCCTGTTGTGAACATGGAATTCTGTGGGATACAGAAGTGGTCAATACTAACAGCAGTCAGAGCAGACAGAGGTCTTAAAGCTTGATCCTCTGATCATCTGCAAGCCCCATAGACTGCAAATCTCATTTCTCCTTAGAAGTTTAACTTTAACATGTGTCGTACATAATTAAACACTTCTCATTTCAAATGCCACAGCATAATAATCATTAGCCCATGCTAGATTCCCTTTATAGAAACCACCCTCAGATTTGGATAGCATTCTGAAAAGTGGTAAGCTAAACATTTTCAGCTATCTTTACAAATATAGTCAAAGCAATAATAAAATTAGGTTTAGGAGCAAGAGAGAATTTGCTTTTCAATAATTTCAGGAAAGTCTATTCTTATGGAAGGGATTATAATACAAATAAGAAATGGTATAGACTTAACCCATTTTCTTTACAGTCTTAAGGCTGCAATTTTGTGGTTGTAATCTAATGTCATGCCTTTGCTATTAGTAGATTTTTTCCAGAGTCCAGACAGAAGTAGACATGTTAAGAAAGACATCAGGAATATCCTGTTTTTCTGGCACCAATTTAAAATACAATTCTCATTAGATAACTGCCTCTTTTTTATTTGTAGAATTTTTTCTAGAATTAAATGTATTTTGCCTTCAAAATAAATCCTGTTGCTTTTGTTTAAGACAGAGAAGTGCTCCTCAGATCTTATTGCCAGAACCAACATTCTGTCGTTTGTATCTCAGTTTATTTTGTGATATGATGGTCATCTAACTAAAGTCTGATATTCAAATTCATCAGAGAGGAAAGGAGTGCACCCTCATGGCCTCCCTGTTCTTTGTATCTAAAGTCAGCAGCAAGAATCCTCATTTCAGTGAGAACAAGATTGAATCATCAGAACATCAAGTTTTGTGCACAGGGATCAGGTCTCTCAGAAAGGTGCCAAACAAAAAAGCTGTGCCAAGTAAACACTAAACACTGATAGCAGTGAGGAAACCACATACAAGTGTTGCAGGGTTCATCTGGTATATTTAATAAAACAATGTATTTCCATGGGTGTAAGACTGTCTCCAAAACAACCCAAAATGAGAAGGTGGCACAATGTCAGAGGGAGACTGGAAGGTTATCCTGTTCAATGAAAGCATGAAGAATCCCCATATATGGAGGACAGCCCCCGTATATGGAGGAGTACACCGGCTTCTCCTGATCACTTCCGAGGGCCAACCACTTTCCGTCCCGACCATCCCCCTGCTGCAGGGAACCAAAGGGATGTCTTCTTCTCTTCCCCTCTCTACCTCCTCACTTCATCCTCTCTGGGACAATGGAAAAGGAGACAGACTGCAACAAAACCTTCACCTCATAGAAATGCAGCCCAACCTTCCTCAAACTCTCAAGCAGATTTTCAAATGAGGTAGGAGAGCAGAGTGTCTTTTCAGTGCCAGGCAGAATTCTGCCCCTTGCTGATGTTTTGTTGGGTTTATTTTTTTTTTCTTTTCAAGCCAGTAGCAGATGGCTCACCAGTCTGATTTCATCTGGCAATTTCCCTGCTTCTGTATTGCCTTCATGAACCACTCCACAGCCACAGTATGGAGCAGTTTCAGAGCTTTCTGGTGCAAAATTGTCACATCTATTCAGAATAATATAGTAAGATACTGACAACAGCAAGTTATTTTAAGTTTAAGGCTTATTTCTATCCAGGGTTTCCTTCTACATTCAATTCCTTCCTAAGCTGTGAACCATTCAAAATATACTTTTATATAGCTGAAAGCAGATTTGATTAATATGATTTCTTTGTGAAAACCTGAGAAGATTAAGAAGCAGTGATGTAGAGAACATGTGCCCTTTCTCAACATGACATTCTCTAACATTATACAGGGGTCTGCAGATCCTTACAATCATTATATTGTTCCCACTACTGGTATCTAAATAGAAAAAAAAAACTATAATCAGGAAAGAATTTCACTTTTTTCGTATTATAGTTTCAATCTCATGTACAGGTCAACAAATCTGCAGCTGTGTATCGATTTCTTTCTGTAACTAGACAGGAAAGGCCACATTTCAAGGGAGCATTTGCAGATTGTTTTTTCCTTTGTATTACAGGTCTTTTTGTGAAGGTTCCTTAGAAAAAAATTAAGATTGGCCAGATGACTTCTATGCTCAGTGAAGCAAAATGCCAAATAAATATGTTTACAGGCACAGAGTTTACTGTTTTTTCTCTATGTATCCCAGAGTGTACTAACCATGGAAGTAGTTTTCAAAATCAGTGGGGGGAAAAAAATCTGTCTGGTATTGATTGAATATGGTTTCTCATCTGTCTCATGACCTTTTCCATCATATATAATTAGAAATGGAAAGGTCTTAGCTGTGTGCTTGCAGTACTCTCCAGAATACAGATAGAAGGTTTGGTTCAGTACTGAGATACAATGAAAGCATGCAATCCATAGATTCTAGGATTTGGCAATAACTGTAGTTGTTCCTCAAAATAATAAATACATATCATGCCAGCTTAGTGTAATGTCTTGGATTACATTGCACATTGTAGAGGATAAATATAGTTTGCAACCACCTACAGCATAGGAAAACATCAAACCTGTTGATTGTGTGATATGATCTTTGTTTCTGCTGCTACAGGGATATTTCTATGTCAAAGAGTCAACATGGTTTGCTAATCAGGGGTTAAGAAGATGATTATAATGGCTGTTTCTAAAAGCATTTATGAGTCCCTTGTGGTGAGTCAAGCTGCTATTTCTGGAAGTCAGAAATCTTAATCAGCCATATTGTCCACAGAGTCTTCGCAAGGCTAGGGCAATAGCATTTCTGATTTTGACACCTACATTTTCTTGCTTTTGCTTGGATTTGAAAAGTTTGGATGAATGTCACTATGTACTGACCCCACGTGTACATAAAGAATCAAACCACAGAATCAAATGCCTTTCCCAATGTGAAAAGCAGAGAAGCTGGTGATGGGACCATCAAAAGTTAAATACATTTCACTTTCATATACAGTTCTATTTCCATTTTGATACAAAAATATTCTAGCAAAGTACCAGATGTTATTGAAAATCAGTAATTTTAGACAGATACTTTCTTCCTGTATGGGGTAGGTCTGCAGCTCAACAGACTGTCAGCAGAATATGTTTGTTGGCCCACTATTTGCCAGTCTTGTATGAAATTGAGAAAAGCCTGATTAAAAATCGATAAAATAGCTCTTCAGCTTGGAGGATGGTGGATCAGTTCAGATCTGCCCACCTCTCATGCTTGGTTGCTGTGTGGCTTCTAGTGGACCCCTGCTCATACTGCACCAGACACAACTGAAAATAGCAGAGAGTCAGAGGAGAAGCCATTGCACATGATTGGTGGCTGAACGGACTGATCCAATTTTTGAGACTGTCACTCCCTTTAGAAATCTCTCCACAATTTGCATGAGTCCATGGACTACATGGAGCATGACACCCGATCGACACGATCTGCCAATCCCATGCCTTTCAAAAATCATACACACACACAAACAAATGTTTTAAAGCAGCTGACCTTCCTTCATGACTTCAGATACCTCTCAAATCTCTGAGGACTCTGATTAAGCTGTTTGTAAAATGTAAATCTCTCCTACTCATTCAGATCAATGCCTGGTTTTGTTTCTGACTTCTACCAGACGCTGTATATGTTAGATACAGACTCTGTTCTAGGAGAACAGTCATTGAGTCACCAAATTAAAGAGATTGGTACTTCAGTGGTATGCAATTCTCCTGGCTGTGAATTTACACAATGTAATTTCTATTGGCATCACTATAAATTATTTCAAGCATTGCTATGAACCCAAATAACATTTCACAACAGAGTATATACAGGCAGTATCCTAGATAAAGTTCTTCAATTTCTTTTCACCAAAAATGTATCTGGCTAATAAAACAATAACATGAGTATCAGACTGTCAGCAAAGAACACATTTGCAGTGAGGATGAAACGTGCATGAGTGACAATTCATCACATCTGTAAAAATAAATAAATCTGCCCAAACAAAAAAAGGGAAAAACATGAATTAGTGTTGTTTCTGAAGTCCAAGTCTTATAAAGGAAAAATAAAAATAAAACAAAGATGGTTTACTTGCAAAAGACATGACACAATGCCACCTTCTGGTTAAAATGTGTGGAAAAATATATCAGCTTTTTGTTGAACACTTAACTATTTACATATGAGCATGACTAGGTAAGTTCATGTATGAATTCTCAACAGTCATACAGTCGATTATTTGGACTGGCAGATCCCAGTATATCCCTTACTGAATTTTCTGGAGTAGTCCAGCCCAGACTAAAGGCAGAATCTTGCTATTCATAAGTAAAAGTTTGCATTTTTAGACAAGAATCTCTCTATTTCATATTCTAGCAATGGGGTTTGGCCTCCTGTTTTGAAACACTCATTTTGCATAGAGTATCAGATTTTTAATAAAGTTTCCTTGTTCAACGATTTAGCAATTTTGGCAGTAAAAGTGTTTTAAAATTAGGCTTTTGTGAATTTTCTCTTGAGAGCCCTATGTGTTATTAGAGTCATATAGCTAAAAACTCTTAACTCTCAAAGTGCAGAAGCATTTTCCTAAGAGCTTGGAGATATGAAGGATTTAAATATTTTCCAGTTTAACCAAAATAAGAATCATTTGCCACTGGGGAATCCAGCAACTCTTTTAAGACACTTTCAATACCTCTCTCATCTTCTCCTGCCCTTTTGAACTGCCAAGCAGTTTAAAATAGAGACAGGATCCAGGTGAAGACTGCTTATTAAATTTAATAGCTGGAAGAGCTAATACTGGATACACGTACACTTCAAATTTCTCCAACACCCTTCATCCAGGAGCAGGGTTTGGCCACTAATTTTCAGTTTTGAAGAAACTCTAGGACTTCAAGGTATTGAAGTTTTCCCTCAAATCTTCACCCATTCCAGGATCATTCATAAAGAGGGCACACCCATCATGAATTAGTTCAGTAACCAATCCCTTCACTTCCAGGCTGCATGGCCCAACAGTACGTTGTGGTCTGCAGAAATCCTCTCTACAGAGGAGACAAGCAAAGGCAGAAACTCAAAGAGGACTTGAGCACAATGAATAAAATTGGTGGTGTTCCCCACTTCTCATTCATCAGTCTATTTCAGAACTTCACTTGCCTCATCCACATTCTCTGTAAGCACCATGTGAAGGGGAAAGTGGGAAAAGTGTCCAGAGGAGTAGCACAGGGAAGCTCCACAAATGCACTGGTATGACCACAGCTATTGCAGCATATTTATGCAGCTTTAGAGTTAGAAAGATCATAATTGTCCCTGGTGGGTAATAAATTCCTGAACAAGAATCTGAGCTCTCTATATGATATGAGAATAAAGCTGATCAATGGAGAGAATTATTGTATTGTAAAACTACAGCAATGAGGGCACTGTGACAATTACTGGATATTTATTCAACTGATTTTCCTTGAGGAATTTTAATGAGGATTTCACACTCCATAACCACATGCTTTAGATTCTGTCAGTAAAAATGTTAAATGCTTCTGTTAAAGTAATGTGACGCTGTTTTTACTGCACTACTCTTTGCAGGGGAATGATATTTTAGCAAGACGAGAGCACGTCTACTTTTTTTTCAGATGTACTGGGAAGGTTTTCAATTATTTATGTTGTGGCTGAATCCCTTAGTATGCCACTAAACCCACACAAAAATAACAATGTCAGCCCCATTGTGGAACAGTTGTGGAAATTCCTTCAGCTTTTCATGCATAAGTTTCCCTGTGCTCTTCCTGTAGCTGGCAGCAATATTGTGCATAATGCACAAGAAATGCTTATGGTGGTATTAGAAGTGGCAAAATCCATCAATTTTAATACAGAAAGTTCTAAAGTTGAACTAATTTATTTCCAGTTATTACCATTCCATGTTACTGATTTCTATGATTACAGAAAACTTAGGCTTTTGGTACCCAATGTTCAGATTTAATCTCATGAATACGCAGTGGGATTCAAATAAAGGAAAGGATCAGTTAATAATTTGAAAACTCAGTTTATATTTTTGACTCAGCCAACGATCTGCACTATGTTCTTCACAAGCTTCATTTTTCTATGCTTCTCTTTCTCTCTTGTCTTGCAGATCATAAGTAACATTGTCAAAAAGATTGCCTCTCATGTGTTTCTACTATGCCTTATTTAAAGAGGTGCCAAATGCATTGAAGCATCTAAGCTTAACTATACCATACATAATAACATAATAACCCACAATGAATTGAAATCATCCTTCAAAAACTGAAAATTAGAGTTTGTTATTCCAAATTGCCATTATTTTCCTGTGCTTCCGACAGGGGCCCTCTGCAGTTGTCCACAGATGTATCCCAGAACTTTCAGACAATATGGCAGTGTTTAAAATGCAAAATGTGAACATATCTCTGAGATAATCTGTACTAAATCATTCATTGCTGTGGCCATTAAAGTATTTCCATGTATATGGCATGGTCTGCTATTTCTGCTTGGATGTTTAAGGTAAACAATCACAAAAAAGTCAGTAGAGCTGTGTAACCGCCTTGGACACAACAACATATATGTGGTTTTAAGTAATTAGTGTTTCTACTGATGCCAGACAACTGTAATTTATAGCAAAACTGACATTTCAAGCTGGGGCTCTAAATTCCTTCTTGGTGTAACACTACAGCATTTTATGAGACTACAACAGAAACTAAAGCAGCTCAACAACAGAAAATTACTATGTGCCACTTCGGGTTTGGAAATATATCGTGAAAGAAAATGTCTTTGTTATTGCAGACTTTAATGTCTCTCAGTGATGGTAATTAAAGACTTGATTCCACAGACATTTCATGTGAATGGCTCTTCCTCATTCAGTCATGTCAGTGATACCAACCAGATATAGGTACACAATACATAAATTTGGGTAAAAACCACTCAAGGGAATAAAACCCGCAATAATTTTCCACACCAACCATAGGTTAAAATACTTTAAAAAAAACTATATCAGAAAGTCATCACAAACAAAAATGTGTGTACGTTTGGTTGAAGACAACATTCACCATTGAAAAGAGGAGGAAAAGAGAAGTGAAAACTGAACTTTGATGGGGGATGAAAGGGAAATCTCAATGACCAACATTGAAGCAAATAAAAATGCTAAGACTATAGAAAGTAAGAAGTATTAAAGTAGATGAAGATTAAATATTACAATATATTGGAACAGTTATGAATGAGTCTAAAACTAAGAGTAAGCTCTCTGCTGTAAATGATAATGGTGGCGTAGGAGCTTCATTTGCTCTGCAAATCTCTCTCCAGAAGCTGTCCTGCCTTTAAAGAGACTCTCAGCACGCTGATAAACTCTGAAGGTAAGTCTGGGTAAAGACCTAATGCAAAGATATACTGCACACATCATAGAAGGCAGCATAGGATCAAGGCCTTTAAATTATAAAAACTTTAGGACAGATATAGATCATGTCTGGTTTCCTCTGGGATGTTGCTCTTGGCTGACACAATAAAATGGCCATTAGTTGTAGCCAGATGTCAGGTACTGTTCATCTGTGAAAATACCTCCAGCTTTACAAAAGGAAGATGCATTCTGCTACATCCCTATGCTAGGCATAGCAGAGGCCACACAACCAGCCCTCTGTGTAGCTCTAATCACAATGACCACAGCCATGAATGTAAAGGCCATGGGATGAAGCACAGGTCTGCCCACAGAGAGGGTGCAGAACGCCCTCCTGGACTGGGCATCATTGCAGGATAAGGAACTGAAGACAGGATGGCAGGAGTGAAGCTACCCTGGTTTGAGTGGGAAGAGAACAGGTGCAATGAGTGCAATACCATTTGGTCTTGGGGTAAAAAGATGGGTTTTAGCCTATGTTTAGTACTTCCCAAGGGGTTTCTGTGAGAGAAAATCATCACTCACTAGTGGCATACCAGCAATAAACCCAATAGCAGTGCCAGACATCTGTTGCTCCAAGAAAAGGTGGAAAAGCTGATCAATGGAGAGAATTATTGTATTGTAAAACTACAGCGATGAGGGCACTGTGACAATTACTGGATATTTATTCAACTGATTTTCCTTGAGGAAAATCAAGTACCTGACATCTGGCTCAGCCAGAAGTACCATGTGTAGGGGAGAGGAAGTCCTTGCTAACAATGCCTGTTGGGACTAATGTTCTCTGGGCTTATGCCATCTCATGTCCTCACAGGTATCTTGATAGAGGAAAAAAGTAATAGCAGCTCTGGCTCAAGGGGCTTCACAGGGAAGCTTCCTTCACTCACAGCTGTCCCTCAAATCAACTTGCAAACAGGCATGTGGGGAGCTCATTCCTCTGCATGGCCAAGTGAGATTAGAGACAGCATTTCATTTGTGCAGGCCTTTTGGCAAGCACCCACTGAAGTGAATGACTACACAAAAAGTCAGTTATTCTTCTGTTAAAATAAACTCCTTTTTAAAAAAAGAATCAACAAAGCAAATTTTCCATGAAGTCATTAAACAAATCTTAGTTTAAAAGAATTTATCAGCACTGAAGAATTCAAAGAAAGAGAAGAATTAGGGAAGCCATAGCCAGCTAAAAAAGAAGAAAAGAGAAGAGAAACGGATTTTTTTCTGAATGTTTTCCTTAAGCTGAGGAAGTCAAAATGATAATGAAGAAGAAAGGAAAAATGTGGCATCTGCATTAATTGACATTAAGTACTTAAAACAAGAAGCTTCAATAACTGTGCAAATTTAAATTTTTTAACTTCTCCTTTCCATCCTTCCCCATTGATATTTGTATGGCAGTAACCACTATTTGCAAACAAAGATAAAAAACCGTATTTACTCTTGCTGGAAAATGTAGCTCTAATTTATTATGAATGCATTGAATTTAGTGTGAATCACTTTGTAAAAATTTCATAATATAACCCAAATAAAAGCTAGACAAACAAGTACAATTTTTTTGGTCCAGTCACCAAAGAAAAAGGAAAACAAAATATAATCAGTTGAATTTGAATCAAAAAAGACTTTTTATGTTTTTTTGAAAAATAGGGATTTTTTTTAGAACCAAGCTAATCTGTAATGACATTTGCTTTTATTTTAGAACTTTTCTTTTTCGATGAGTCATTTTTAAATACTAAAGATAATTTAATTTAACAAAAGCAAATCTTCTAGCATTCCTAAAATATTTTTTTTCTTCAGAAAATTTGGGAATTAAATTATTGGTTTTTAATATAATATCTGTTTTACTCTTTAATCATCTGAATTTAGCTGCAGGTGATTCACACTTGCAAGCAATTTCAGTCCCCTAAAAAATGCTGGCTTAAACTATTACCCCAAAATTCACACAATTTCAGTATAAAACAGGACTACTTCCTATTTGTCTGGAGTTCAAGTCTGCACTTGAAGACTCAGGATATATTTTGAAAATGAGTGTTTATTTGCTTGGCTTGGCCTGACTTTGCTTGGTTGAGTAAAACCAGGCCACGTTCCAGCAGATCCTGGAGTGACTTATATGTTTGACTGGAAACTCCTGAATGTCTTTCTGAGGGGTTTCATGCTGAGTGCTAAAATCTCACAATATGGGAGAATGACTCTACCAGTCAGGTCTACTGGCTCTGAAAGGTCCCAGGCATAGGACAAGTTCATGCAGAGCTTCTTGTACTACAGACAAAATGGAAATTTACCTCCTCAAATATCAGGATTCAGAGCAGGGCTATACCTACCAGAGGCGGCTGATTAGAAGTCAGCCCTTAAGGCTGCTATTAGAGTGGGGAAAACAAGGGAAAGCATGCCGCTGGGAATGTGCATCTTCCCTCTGCCCTCAACACCTGCAGCTGCTCTGGACACCTCAGTTGAAGCCAAGAGTTTCCAAGCTGTGGCAGAGGGAAAGCAGGCAAAGGCACATGGCAGTGATGGTAGGTTCCACCTAGGAAGGTTCTGTTCCACATCCTGCCTCTAGCAGCACCAAGAGAGGCTGGGGAAGCAGGTAAATGAGGACAAGCAGGCAGTAGCGTCCCCTGGCTCTGAGCACTCTATGAGCTGCAATACTTTATCAGCCAAAACCAGCATCTCTGTGTTCTACATCCCTCAATGGGTTCTTCTGTGGATTTATCTTTTGAATTCCTTTTGAAGCCATGTAAACTTCTGGCATTCTCAGACGCTTGTGCTAATGTCATCAACAATATAACTACACTTTCTGTGAAAAAACTCTGCTTTTTTTGTCAAATCTGCTATTCCATGTCCCTATTTGTGCTACCTCCCTACTCAGTATTCATAGATTTCTGTTCCCTCCTTCCTCAGGCAAACCTTTTCTACTCAGTATACCAAGTTTATGTAGTCAATCTTCATCTGGAAACTATTTCATAGCTTTGAGCATTCTATCAACCTTTTCTAGCTCTGGTCTACCCTTTCTGAGAGGCAGGGGATAAGAACACATGCAGTTTTCAAGATATGCCTAACTCACAGACTTACGAAGTCTGTGAGTTAGGCATATCTTGAATTCTCTTAATAGTTCCAAGTGTCAATTCCTGAGTCAACCCCAGTTGCATCAGTTTACATTTACCCACATGGAATGGGATCTGCTATTTTTTCATTCAGCCAGAACCTTAAGATACTTTCAAAACTACCCTGAATTGCTAGTTCTGTTTAATAAAGTTGTATCACCTCATTTTGTTAATCCCTTAACCAGAGGTGTATGTATCTGAAAGGAGAGAGTTCAGCAATGATCTCTGTGGGTTTCCACTGATGCATCAACCAGGAAAGCCAACAAATTGACCTTTTGTTTTATTTTCTATCTCCAAACTTTCAATTTAGACATTCTAGGACCCTTCCCTTTGTGCCAGAGCACTTTATTTCCTTAAAAGCACTTGATGAGAACTTCCTCTAAAT
The DNA here is from genome assembly GCA_013401135.1 of Cettia cetti. Lineage (NCBI taxonomy): Eukaryota > Metazoa > Chordata > Aves > Passeriformes > Sylviidae > Cettia > Cettia cetti. The sequence continues at coordinate 177,498 of VZUI01038237.1, read as the reverse complement.
ATTTCTGGAAAACACAGTAGAACATATGAATTGGACAGGATTTTCCAGTCCAATGTTGACTGATTGTTGGCTGATTCCTTCAAAGAAATCTACAGTTTTTAAGAATAATTCCCTATGTAAACACAAGGCTTGAGTCCTACTTAATAAATCATATATAAGTAATTTCACTGGTTTTGTTCTCTATGATAACAATCATATTTATATATGTTCATTGTTTCTATTCTTTATTATAGCTACCACCAATTTGCTAAATGCACTTGTCAGATTTGCTAAGATTTATATATCCTCAACTCCTGCATCAAGTGGTTTTTTGTTTTTTTTCAAATTGCATCATTTTCTTTTCATAAACAAGGGGAAAGATTTAGAAGACTGTATGTCAAAATTAATAACTCACTCCTTCCATAGTTAATTTCCTACATAATTCTTAAGTGAGCACCATATGATCTGGCTGATTTGTTACTCTTTATAACTAAAAGACCCAAACTATTTCTAACTACCGTTACCCATTTTTTCAAAGACCTCTTTTTTTGCCAACACCTAAGTTTATTAGAGATGAGACATCCCATTTAAAAATATGTTGGAGCAAGAATCCACCTAGTGTCCCACAGTGAATACAGCTTCAAACAGTTAATTTCTTTTTTCTGCTTTTATATTTGGATCACAATGCCTTAAAAAGCATTTTAAACTCTTTAGCAAGAAGTGCAAGGTTGGTCACCCCATTAACCAAGTCATCTTGGTATTGCGTTACTGTCATAATCTGTATGATTATCATAAGTTAACACAGAAAGGGGGGAAAGGAATATGTAAGTTATAGATATATAAGTTATTCCTCAAAAATAATTGTTTATTTCTTAATATCTTATGATGAGTTGGGTTGGATGATGGCAATCCTGATTTCACAGTATTTTTTTATATCACATCAGAGCTATTTGCACACAGCCACCACAGACAGCACGAGGACAGGCCAACCCACAGTGAAATATTCAGGAAGCATTTATGGAGCACAGTGAACTCTCCTCAATACCCTTCCCTTCCTCCTTCTTTGGAGGAGTACTGACAATGGCTTTTTGCTAGTCAAGCAAAACTGTTGTTTTATCTTACTTATCTTCCCCAAAGCATTCCTGAATGCTGAACCACAATCTGGCCCCTTTTGCTTTATATGCATAATATGACAATTCAGTATAAACATTCCCTGCCTCTAGTAAGCTTAGTTTGAGATATAAAATGGGGTAAAAGTATAAATTAGATACTGCTGAACCTAAGTTTGAAATCGTATTTAAGTTAAACATCAGTGAAATCAGAATCCTTTATTTGGAGTTTTGATCAATAAAGCAAAAAGAAATTAAAAAAAGTAGATTCAAATAAGCGGTGTCTACACACATCTGCTTAGGCAAGTGTGCATCCCACCACTCTGAGCCAAAGGCATTTTCCTCCTCATCAAGGTTGTCACAGGAAAGAAACCTGGCTATGTGGGCTACAATGATGCATTGCCCAATCTGAACGTTTTGGGGAGTGATTTTGAGGTGGTCAGAGCCTTCTTGCCATAAAAAAGCCAGACAGTGACATGAAGTGGTGTTAGGTCTGACAGCCATAGCTCCTGTGTAGCTTAGGCATAGAAATGACTCGTCATACTTTCCTTCAAAAGCAGGGTTACCAAACACTGGGGTAGAAAAAAGGTTAATTGTCAGTGTGTGGCACCTGTGCCTGTGCAACTTGCCTCCCACTCACACACAAATGGGCAACTCTTCAGTAAGAGGAAAAAAAGCTTGACAATGGAGGAGAGTGTTTGCAATTGTGGGTCTAAGGCAATCCCAAATTCAGTAATTTATTTTAGGGTCTGAGTTTTGGCTGAAAGTCAAGATCAAGTGAAAATGTTTTCAGCATAAGATCTTTCAGGGGAAAATGCTGATTTAGTTATCTACCTATAGAATAGTAAGTTTCATTAATTTTTCTTTTTAACTCTAGAAGGTTTTGAAACTGTCAAAACTTTTTTTTTTTTTTTTTACTTTTTTTCCACATTTCTTTAAATTTCAAACGTGGAGTTACTTGGAGTATTAAAAACAAAAAAATCTGAAAACTGTAAGGTCACAATTGAAAGCAAGAATGGTGACCCTATTGCAATATTTCAGTTAGTGCACTCTGATTACCCATTAAATTATATTTTTCCTGTTTATAAATGCATTTTGATTTTTCAATCTGTTTTTCGACAAGAAGAGTCTTTGAAAGAGTGGAAATTCACACACAGAGCAGGCAAACTGATTCTCTTCCTAATTCCCTCTAAAACCTTAGTTCAGAATTGTCCATAATCCTGTGCTATTTTTGATTAACAAGTCATATAGAGCAGAGGACAGTTTTGTACTTGGGGGATTTTGACAGGTAGGAAACACACTACCCCTATAAAAAAATCCTGAAGCTAAACCTTGAAGTAATGTAGATGCACGCTGCAGTGTGTACTGTTGTGTGTTCACAGCACACTGGTATCTAACTTTATTTAAATTCAGGAGCCCAAATGTGACCTGGGTGAACTGGGTGGAAGTTTTGCTAGAAAGTTAGGTGGGACCCGGACCTGACCTCAAGTTTCTGCATAGAAGTGGCATTGATCTGAGGGTTTGCATCAGCAACACATGTTGTTATCAAAGCATCCTATCTCACTTTCATCCCTCTGCTGCTGCCCCTGCTGTTGCCATGCTGACCCCTTGTGCACACCACAATATTGGTTCCCTCTGAAATTGAGATTTGAGTTCAGGATTTTACTGATAACTTTCAAGGTTCTTCAAGCCCTGACCCCTCTGTTCTTGCACAACCTGGTCCACATTTCTGCTTCCTTTCGTAACCTACTTTCTGTTTCTCATTTATCTCTGCTCTCCCATCACTTTTTAAGTTGCCTGTGTCAAAATACGGTGCTTTTGCAGAGTTGACCCCAGTGTGGTGGAACTCCATTCCTCTTGATATCTACAGATTTGGGAGATAAATCCTCTCCCTGTACCTCTCAAGATTTCTACAGACTGTCTCATAGGGTACAAAGTGTGGTCAGGCCATGTGATACAGCTTTCATTTCCCCCAGACCTCGTCCCTCTTCAAATTTTTAAAGTTAAGGTCAGACTATGTAAAAGAATCAGAGCTCACAGCAGAATAATTGGAGTCACCTGAGACTCACACAAAGGTCATGAAGGTTAGTGCTTTTGAGGGATCTCTGATAAGGCAGTGCTGAGTGGGATTTGTGATTCAAGCCAATATTAATGTTTAGTGTAATTCATGGGAGAATTTAAAATAAATTTTAATAGGGACTTTGCTGTGCTTCTTATCACAAAGTTTATGAGTGTTGTGTGCAACATTGGACCTGCAAAGTTCATGTCCACTTGTTTTCCTGAAAAATATTTATTGTAGTTGTTGTTAAGACCTCTCTGCTACTGAAAGCTTTCTTCCCGCATAAATAACTTGAAGAATTCATTCATTTTACATATTGTCTTTTAGAAGAGAATGTTTTGATTTTAAGATATATATTAATCATGAAAATTATAGTTGCCACACTGTATTGATTTTGCTTAGAAAAATCCTTTGGCTTTCACTCACATAATTCTGTATTTCAGAAAACCTGGAAACAGTTGCACTGTTCACCATTTTCTTAAACTAAAAAAGGAAAAAAAACCCTTTCATATTTTTTCTATATGACAACATTTTTATTACTGTTCTTGACTAGTTTATCTTGGTTATGAATTTTATGATGATAAGAATTAATACCACCAGTCAAGCATGTTTCTTTATGAAAGCATTTCTTCCTGTGAAGCATTGTACACATCCCTGCAGAATCTTGAATGAGGGCTCCAGTATGATTAGCACTGAAGGGGGCTGAAGAAAATTTTGTAAATAACTCAATTATTTATTTTTGTTAAGCAAGACTTTAAAAATCATAAGAACAAACTCTAAGAATATCTAGAGTGTTCTGCTGCTGCCCTTATCCAAATGCAGTTTTCTGTATTTTTGACCATACTCCATAGAGAGATTTTAATATAGGTCAAGAATGAAGCATATAACTTGTGGGGCTAAAATTCTACAGACAGGAAGTGGAGACCCTGGTGTGGTTGAAGAACTTGACCAGATCAGCTTGGGAGTTTGTAAAAACATATGAACAAAAAGGAATATTTTTGTCCTCTAACTTTCTCTTAGAAAAAACAGTGTGTTTCTCTTTCTGTCAGCGAACACCTCACCCAATGCCAACTTGTCATTGTATAAGTCAACTTGACACATCACACAGCAGAGAAAACTTTATCTCTTGCATTCAGACTTTTTGGAACTCTGAAAATAATAAAAAGCAACAAATAGTAATCTCCATTTTACAAAACCAGAAATCTCTGTTTCAGCATTTTTTAGAACTGAAGCAAAACAGCACTTTCAAGTGTATATTTGGAAAATCAGCACTCTTTCATTCTATTTACAGTTCACCTTTCCAGCTGTGCAGTGCCCTGACTTGTGTGTGCCATTTCAGGGCAGACAAATGTCCACAGTGATACAACAAAGCTCAAACTTACACTGAACTTTATCAATTTGTGAAGTCTCTCAGGCTCAGGTGATTTGGACCTTTCAAAGAACCATCCAGTTAAGCCCTGCTTTGGCAAGAACAAATACTTGATAAATGTTTATCTCTTCATACCACACTTCTCTCCTAAGCTGACTGCCATGTCATCAAAACTTCATCAAAAGTTCCACCCAAAAATGGATGGAATTCAGAAAAGTGACTTTATCAAAAACATGTGGTGTTTTGCTAAAGAGAATGATTGTTCACCAGTCCCTCACAGTAGGCCTTTACTTTACAAGCAGAATTAAGCACTGCTTCCAAAATCTTTTTTCTGCATAGTTTACAGACCTTTTCAGTGATGCAGGATTGTTGTGTTTGCTAACCAGAAAATATAGGAGTTGTAAACATTCCTCAGGAGTGCAGCATCCCACAGCACAAAAAAAGGGAATTCTTTTCCCCCACTCGTTTCCAGATCTTCTGAAGTGTAACAGATGGTTGTTATTATTTCTCCTTTTGGTTTCTCTTCCTTTTATCTTTACCCAAAGTATTTCACCACTGCACATTTGAACTGTCAAATTGCACCATGGTGGAATTATGCACGCTTCTGGAATGTGGGATGATCTCTTCAGTTCCTCAGCCTTCCTACCACTTCCAGATAACTCCTCACTTTTGTTGACATTCTGTTTCTGAGAATCATGTTACAAATTGTATACTTTCTCATTCACCCTAAACCACAATCTCTGCCATTTAGAGCAGCTTTCATTTCTACTGTTGTTTTTCCCTTATTTTTCATTTCAAAACATCTAAATATTAAAATACTTGTAATACACAGTGTTCTTTACCAAAAATTTGGTACCAGAGAGCATCTCAACTTGGGAAAAAAGGCATGATATCACAGTACTTCCAGTACTATGTCACCACCAGACTTGTCATTGCTTTGGTACCTTATTTTCTTCCTCCAGACATAATCCTGCAGAGCTGAAAATTTTTCAGCCATATCGTTCAGACTTTCATATCCCTCTTTAGTGTCATTAGTGTCATATCCCATCATTAGTATCTCTGAAGGGCTCTTCAAATAGCAAAAGATACCTTTCAATTGTTATCATATTGTGTGATATATATTTTAAAATTAACATTACTATGGAAAAAAAATTAATGAAAACTGTGGTCTGTTCCTAACTCCTATAGCAAAAACATCAGCTGGAACTCAATTAGTTAAACTGTTGGTCTGCATTTATACTAGTCTATTATAATGATGTGCAATTTATTGTCGGACTCATTTGTTCAGTCTGGCTATGACTAATTTCACAAATTTCATCATTATTCAAAAAGATCTTCCAATGTACATGGGCTTAATATTGTACTCCTATCATACTTGCTAAATAAGTTAATGTACTTCAGCACAAATATTCTCTATCAGTTGCATTTACACTACAAGACCATTAGTTCTGAGCAATAAAGCAAGACACATTCTAGTCACATCTTACACTCTTTTGAAGATAAACATGTTTATCAAAATTCTTACTATGGTTTGTGTTTGTGGGATGGGGTTAAAGAAATGACAAATTCACTTTGGAAAAAGTATTTCTTCAGAATGCTTTACCCCACTTGTGGTCCCAAGAGCTATGCCTTCAATGTGCATGAAAAAATTTCTATACGGGCAGCAGAGCATGAGTTTTAATTTGAACAAAACAGGTATTATAGAAGAAGCTGCATATGAAAGCAAACAAGAAGCTTTGAGGTTGAAGAGACCTTTATTATCATCCTAAGGGGCCTGTTCAGCTCTGGCAGGAAAAGTGATTTATATACATTTAGTCTTCTTTATTTTCATAGAAATAATTATTTCTTCCAGTTGCATTTTTTTGTCAGTTGCTACTTTCTCCCTACTGCAGTTTAACCTCTTTGTAACATATAGTTGCAAAACATTTCTTGCAACATTAATTTCAAAGAGGTTTCTCAACCTCCTTTGAAGGTGGCTTCAGTTCAGTACCTGCAGCGTTTCTCCCCATTGAGATTTTTCCCCAAATTTAGTTAGCGACTTTTTTTATCAAAGAGGAGTGGAACTGCTGACAGTACAAAAAGCAGAAAAGGCAGGGTCTCACAAATGTGAAAAGGAACATATAAGTGATGACAGCCTGATTTGTGGGTTATTGTAAATTGTATACACTTCTGCTGGAAATTATGTCTCTCTCTAATATACATCAGAAGATCCTTGCTACTCTGTCTTTACTTACACAGTTCAAATGTCAATTGGGCTAGCTCAATAAAGGGCCAAGGCGGCAGGTAAAAGAGACATCTAGAAATGGTCTCATAACAATGACTTAATGTGAAACTTAGGTTTAAAAATTAGATAATCCAGAGATAGCTGGATTATTTGTGTGATTAATGTCTCACTGAAGCTGGGAAGCTGAAAGCAGAATGTAGTGAGTGACAATCCTTAAGCTGAATAACCTCCTAAGCAATTCATAGAGGACCATTATAGGAAAGGGGATTATTTATTCCCAAATTTGTCAGCCTTCTGTGCTCAGCTCAGGTTTGCAAAAGGAAGCTGGGCATTTTTTCTTTCTTAGACTTCCTTCAATAACACCTAATGCTTCTGTAATTCAAAATGCCCTCTTTACTTTGATACTGATTGAAGCAGAATATGATCTATTTTCCTTTTCCTCTAGTAAACTGGTTTAGCTCTGCTGCACAGAAAGCAAACCATAAAAATGTGGTTTTGTCAGTTTTATGCAAGCAGGCAGGACTGAAAGACATGTGGGGTTAAAGGTTGAAACACTTTTAATTCATCATCCAGACCTAGTTCTCAAGTATTTGGCTGTTCAACTTTGCAAGCACAAGACAGCAATTATATGTGGAAATTGAGAAATTAGAACTCTTATCAACCTCAAGTATTTTTATAAGGGCACAATTTCAGGAGAAAAAAATATTAAGAAGTGTGTGTAAGGTCATGTACAAGGACTGCAATGTGGTTTGAAAGCGTTCCTGAAAAATATAGAATCTGTTAAATGTTTGCTGACTACAACCCCTAAATCTGTATGTGAGGGGCAGGGGTTCTTAAAAATGCCCTTTAAAAAGATAAGCATTTCTCCATAACTTTATGGGAACTTTGTTTTTTTGAATATATGTTGCCTCTGAATATTTCCAAGAATTATTCTTATCCAGCTCCTTAGAGATACAAAGTAAGCAAAAAGAACTGAGTTGAACATTCCACAAATATATATAAAGAGTATTTAAGCTCTGAAAATTGTGTTCACTACAACCAACTACTAGGTTTTGCTACATTTAAAGTCATAATCTTTATATGGAGCTTGATTTTCAGAAGAGTCTCATTTGGTACTCATGAGAAACTGCTGCAATTTTTCAAGCAAAAATTTGCACAGGTGTGTTATTCCATGACTTATCCTCCTTCCAGAAATCAAAAGCAAAGGAAGGGCTCACCTGTAGACAAAGATTTTTTATTTCCATTTCTTTTTCTTTCTGTATCACCTTTCTCACTCTTCCCTTGATCATTAGGTGAAACCAACTTGCAAAGTTTTCCCCCTACTCAGATATGAGTGACCATCCCCACAAACAAATAATCCACAGGGTACAGCTCCTACAGATTGAAAGCCAGATTGTCAGCCAGTGACAATCTGCATCCCCAGTTCACCAAAGCCTCAATTCTTCTTTAGCAAAAAATGCAGCAAATTTAGACCTTGCAATTCCATTTATTTATTTTCTTACTTACTTACTTACTTACTTACTTACTTACTTACTTATTTATTTATTTATTTATATTCGTTTTAACCTGGCAATTAAAACAAGATCTTGAAAGTTCATTCAGCAATGTTTGCTGAAAGCTGATGAGCTCTTTCTAAAGACAAAAAGACAGGTAGATACTTATAAGCTAATTGTTTCTCTACTAATCTTCAGAGCGCGTCATGGCCACATGGAACATTGCAATCCTTTTAGTAGGAGCTGTAAAACCCCAAACCTTTTAATGCATTTTACCCAACCAAAAGACTTCCTTTTGGATAAGAGAATTCTCTGTAGGGTGGGGATTTTAAGAGCTGACTCTCACTTTCTGGAAAGTTAAATTATGTATGAAACTTGCAAAGTTTGCTTGTAGTGATTAGAAGCCAGTGTCCATAACCTGTCTCATGTACTGTCTTGTGCAAACCAGGATCCACAGTGTTGTTCCTGGCTTTCTTTTTCACTGCCAATATTACTCTCTTGAAAATCTAGGATGAAAACTGTTGCTACAGTGATTTGGGGATGGGTAGTTAATTAAGTAGAAATAGTTACAATTAAGTCTGTTTACAAAATGACTGTGCATGACTGACTAGGAAGGGTTGTCACTGGGCCTCAGAAAGATCTGAAAGTCAGTTCCAAAAAGAAAACTTGGGAATGCTTGTAGGTTTACCAAAAACACAGTATGTTTTAATTATGTTTATACATTAGAAACAGTGTTCACATAGGGGTAGGACAATGTCCTACTTTTGTATCGGCAGAAAGTCCCAACACAGTAGTAGTAGTTCTGCAATCAACAACCCCTCTGCCAGGGCTACTTCTTTCACTCTGGGCCCATGTCTAAGAAACACCATCAGAAAACTGGCAATATTAACTGTGTCTGCCTTACAGGAATTATGCCAACAAAATCGCAATTCCTTGACTCCTGAAGAATGCCAGAGGAAGAATTCCTCTAGAAAGGAAGATGAGCCAAGTATTTATTGGATGTTCTAGCATCCAGCCATGCTGCAATGAAGAGTGAGGTGATTTGTCTTCAGAGAAGGCACAGATTAGGCTGGTTTTAGTTGCTTATCAAAGTTTCTACTGACTGTTCTACTGCAGTGCAGAACATGCCCCCTGCCACATGTACTCCAAAATGTAAATTCAAGGGCAGAAACAGTATTTTACAAATGGAAATAAAGTTCCACTGCAATTTTGAATAATGAAAATTCAAGTAGCAACACTACTCAATTAGAATAGTAGTAACTGGAACATAAGTGAAAAATTAAGAGCTGTTTGGATACTCATCCTCCAAGACTCCTTTGAAGTTATTTGCTGAGGGAGTAGCATGATGGTTTAAAGATAATTATCCTGGTAAAAAATGGTGATAAATGTTTCAGCTACTTGCCATGTTTTTTCAGCTTCCTATTTGATTTTGAATACCTGAGGTACAGTGAAAGCAAAGACAAAGAGAAGATGAAAATACTTTAATTACAAAAAGAATATTTATTTTAGTTATCTTCTTTAGCCTTAGCTGTTACATTAGACAATTTTTATTCTGTTTATGGAATATAACACCTCTATAGGCCAGATGTTCAAAATGTACCCAAACTCAGTGTCTAGTTATTTGAAGCAAAATCTCTTGTATGAACCCTTTTTCCTGCTAGCATTTGAGAGCAGAACTGATTGAAATGGTCTTTACATCAATCAGGTTATTTAAAAAAAAAAAAAAAAAAAAAAAAAAGAGGCTGGAGCACAGGAGTTTTGGGTTTAAAAGTCATTATCTGTTAACACAAACAGTAGCTGACAGAAGAGCACACGCAAATGTGACTTGGGCATGTATGAATGGAGATCACACTAAGGCTCGGAAAATTTGACCTTCACTAAATTTGCAATACTTCTTTCTTATGCTACTTGAACGCTGTTGTACTTGTTACATAGTAACAACCTAGATTTAATGTTAACTGTGCCTGATAGTTTACTGGGGTTTTTTTCCTTCAGAGCTCTAGATTTTAGGCTAAGTCAATGCCAATTACAGTGCTTCAACGGAAACCTCCAGCGAATATTTTTTCCTTCATTCAGTGAATATTCTCCCCTCATTTCACACAGTGAAATTCCATTAATATCAATACTGGTTTGATGTGTAGAATACACAATACAGATTATACTGAAGTTCAAGAGTCACAATTCTGCTTTCTGTATTAAACTTCAGCTCTTTTATTGATTCTTTTTCTGCCCACTCTCCTCTAGGATAAAACTAAATTGCTTGTAGACTTAATTATAAAATTATAAATTGAGGGCAAAAGAAAAAAATCAATGATGAAACCTGTGGTGATTAATTTGTCAAGAAAACAAGCATTCCCAATTTCCCTACGTCTTTTTTGTTCATTTTGTAACAGACACTGAAAAATAGCCTTAAAAATGTAAAAGTGAAATGTTGTCTTCTTTCTGGGGAATAGAATCCACAAGTTTAAATCATTAAACTATAATTATACTCTGAACATTGGAAGGATTTACAGTAAAAATATCAAGTTGAGATTAAGTCAATAAAATTAATCACTCGTAACCCTGAAGGAGCAAAGGGGTTGAAAAATGCTACAAAATTGAAAGCTACCCAGAGCAAAGGGACTCAGGGAATTCATTTTAATTTACCACAGCCAAGTTCAAATACAAGCTGTTCTTTGTTATCCAACCTGAGGTATTATTTTTCATACAGATGCTCACATCTGACCAAGGCATAATCACATACTGTAGAGCTTTCTTTATCTGATTGTAGAAGTTTCCTGTTTTAGCTATATATTAACAATGAACTGCATATGGGTGGGGTGGTGTCACAGAGTGGACTCTATTCTGCTCACCTAACCACTTCTATCAGTGTATTAAGTGCCTTAAAGCTGGGACTTGAGCAACGAGTAGTGAAGTTGGCCTTCAGTCACTACTGTCTCTCTCTCTCTCTTACGCAGGCCTAACAGACATTTCATATTGTGAATTCTTTGCTTTTCTAGCAGCACAGACAGCTCTCCTGCAGCAGTCTAAGAGAAGGTTATGAATTGCAATAACCTTTTCTCTCTCATCTGGGTTTAATGATTGACCATAAAACAGTACCTCTCCACCCCAGAAGGAATGTACTGCCCATGAGAAACTGCAAACAGCAAATGTAGCCATTTCCCTTCCAAGGATCCATGTGCTCTGATGATGGGCAGAGACTTCTTAGTAGAAATTAGCTAAGAAATGAGGTGTGAGTATAGAAGGACATGGGAGAAGTTGTGTTAAGAACATGCGATCAGCCCCCTAAGACACAATTTTTAATTCGAATAGAACATGCTTTTGGATCTCAAGTGACCTGGTACATCCATTCTGAAAATCAAGATGTGTCTGTGAACTGTGGGACTGTGCACTACGGTTGAATTTTAATTTAGCTGCAGAGGTTTAGATTCTTCCTCTAGCCCCAAGAAAATTAAAACCAATCAATGATACCTCTTTTGCTGCAATGTAGCCATCTCTATTCACTTCAGATATTAGCCATCTGATTTTGCAGCTATAAAGGTGGGGACAGCTGTGTTTGAAGACTTGGAAGTAATGGAGAGAATTGCTTAATACATGATGCAAAGTAACACTTCCAAGTGAAATCAACCAAAGTTCAAAGATTTTTTTTTTTTTTTCCAAAGAGTGCTTTGAAAAACTACCAACTCAGGAACTATTTATGTTACCAGAAATAGTGAAGTAGGGGCTGCATGAAAAAGTACCTATGTCATTGCCCCTTCCTAAGCAAAATCAAACATCATAGCCAGTATTTGCAGTGAAACAGTTTCAATGAGAATAGGTTACTATGATAGTGCAGCTCCACATGTTCTGCCTGACGTGGCTTTCTTTCCAGAATATTTGCAAGAATTCACTGAAACCTTTGTTTATTTACAAGATTTCCACCAAAGCTAGTTTAAATAGACATTTTTAAAAAAATATTTCCAGAAACATATAGCAGCCATCTGCAGGCAAGTTTATTTCTGAAAAGACATTTATGAATTTACATCCAACATAAATAAAGAGCTGTTAGGCAATTAAGCTGGAAAATGTGCATTTTTCAGACAGAAAATAAACATTTGTTTCCAGCCAGTTGATGTACAAGTACCACAATTTAAAATGTGAAAACATAACTTTCTGCACCCAATGTTGAGACTGACTTTCTGCTTTAAAAACAGAATGTCTAAGTGTTCTTGTTGACATGAATTTTTTAAATTCTTCTCCATGTGGAAGATGCTAATCTTCACATGATTTAAAAGTGATCTTCACCCACAGCTTTATTCTTACCATATATGCAAGACCTTCCTAATGAGCTGTGCCCTGCCACAATATTTCAGGTAAATGCCTGATTCAAGTCAAAGAGAATTTTGCTTGACTCTCCTTGAAAAAGAACTTTAGGACTAAATGTAATTCCTGGAATTATTTACCTATCACCTAGGGATATTGGTGAAAATTTATTTTAAGCTGCAATTTCTTAGGTGGAAAGCACTGAAGAGTACTATAGTTTTGTATCAGTCACTCTATTGTAAATACAATTTTGCTACCAAGCCTCAGTTTTCATCACTTTCCTCAGTTAGTATCTTTGGCCTGAAACATTTTTCCCTTGTTTCTATCCTCACTGAGGATTGGAAACAAGGGATGAGTATATTTTTTACTCTACATACTTGAAGAACATCCAGCTATTCCTTCAGATATACAAGACTTAAAATAATGTAACAATATTTATTTAGCCAAAGATCTGATAAGATATATTTGGAATAGGTTAGGCAGAAACTATTTGGCTTTAAAATATTACATAGCATTTGTGTAGCTCCTTGAGAAGAAACAGATAATTTTTTTTGATATAAGAGTTGTGAAAGAAAAGAATGAGATAATTACAAGCCATACTATTTTCTTAGGTACATATAAGGTCTTGGTCCAGCAAGAAAATAGTACCTACAGATTGCTCTTATGCTCTAAGCCATTAAAGCTGAAAAGAATAAAAACATTACAAGTTTTTCAACAATAGAATTTTGGTGTGGTTCCCCAACCTGCTCATGGAATAAAAATGTGTTTGGAAGGAGTGAACTAATGGTTTCTGAGCTGTGCTGTCCCACTCCCTAAAATCTCTAACAGCATTAGCAGCTCATCCACATTATTTAATCTCCATAGTATTAACTTTCACACATACTAATATTTATAAAATCTTTGGTATTTACCTAGTTTTACTTTGCATATTTTTTTAGAGAAAGGAATGGATGTGGAGGGCAGTTTTACTAGTGTCTGTGGCACAGGATGATCTAGATGCATGGTCTGGCTACTCAAGTCCCTATAGAGCTGCTAAGTATGACGAACAGGAAGTTAAATAAGAATAAACATCTTGCTATACTTGCCCTGTATCTTATATATGTACCCTAACTAGTCAAAATTGTCCACCATCAGAAGGAGTCATCTGTGCTAGCTGGGTTTTGGTTTATGTGGTGCATTTTTATATTCTTAATGTTTGCATTTTCATGGTACAGCCTCAGCTGAGGGTCAGGAATCCCTTTGCTAGATACTGTACAAGAACATTCCTGTCCAAAAGGACTTGGTAAGGCAAAAAGTGGAATGAATACACTTTGTCAGAGAGGGGCACAGAAAACACCAGAACAAGTAGGAAGCTATTTGCTCACTACACAGAGAAACAAAGCAGCAAATCTATTTCGAGTGTTGTCTAACTTCTGCTCTCCATTCTCTCTAGGTACTGAGAGGGATGCAAAGTAACCCTGATGTTGCAAGTGATATGTAGACTGTAGACTGAGTTTGCACTCCTGGTTAACAAGAGACAGGTCTCTGCACCATGGAAACCATAAGCTGTGTACATTTGGAAAGACTGGCAATTCTGCAATAATAGGTGGACTCCAAACCCTGGTTCTAAAGCCCATGTGCTGCAACACAAAGACTTCCTCTCGTAGAGGCACCTGAGAGTGCTCAGGTAGTAGGACCCGTACCACCTGAGAGATCTGCAAATAAAGATGACGGAGGCATCACTCCACCCAGAAACTGAGACCACTGTGCCCTACCTGTGAGCTATGGTAATACAACACAACCTTCAGTCTCCATTATCTTCAAAGAGTTTACTCCATGTCTGTGCAAGCATTATACTCATACACACACGCACACACACAGACACACACATAGCTTTTCTTTCCCCTTAAATTATGTTCCTTATGACAGGCAAGGTGAATTTCAACCTGTATGGGAGCTCAGAAGCACAGCAATGTGCAGAAAATATCAGCTCCTAGATGCACAATAGCCACGTAAGGTCTTGAATATCTAACTCTCAGGTATCTAAATCCTCACTGTAAACCATAGTAAAGTCAAGCTAATAGTCTCCTGATGCCCCAATATTCCTTGTAATTGATTTTCTATATGGATTGCAGTAAAAGGTTTCCTAGAGTCAGCTCGTCCTAGAGTCCTCAGCAAGAAGGACTAGAGACTCCATGGATTACTTCCTTGTTAAATGAGATTTAAAGTACTACTGCCTCGTAAATATATGCAAAGTGAGACAGAACCTTCCAAATATTGAAGAGAGATATTTTTCTAAAATTCTGGGAAGTTGTCTGTGCACAAAGAAAAAAAAAAAAGAAAAAGATACAAAAAGGAAAACGAAAAAAAGAAGCAGCAAAACTAGAAAAAGTTTAAAAAGTAGAAGTAGTAGAAGAGAGGGAAAGGGAAAAAAAAGAAAAATGAAAAAGAGAATAAAAGTAAATCTAAAAAAGCAAAGAAATGAACTCATATTTAGCTTTACATTTTGATTCCTTAAGAATCCTGCTTATTTAAACCAGACTTTGGAAACATTGCTGTAGTTTCAGACTGTAGAGCAACAATTTGGAATGCTAAAGATATTTCCCTTTGGGGTACTAATCCAGAATCTCCTCTTTTCTTCTTGATTTAGGAATATTTTAATTGGAAAGATTACTTTTTTTTTTTAGTTCACTTAAGCAAGCAGTTTTCTTCTAAAATATCTAGATTTTTGTTAGCACTGTTAACTACTTCATCTTCCTTCCTATGCACATACACGTCATGTCTGGAGAAAAGCTAAATTAGAACCACATGTTCCACATAAACATTTAGATGTTTTGCATATAGATGGTGCTTAGCTGGAACAACTATAAAGGAATAAACCAACAGGAAACTGTAGGTGAAAGATTCAGCATTTTAGTAAGAGAGCAGGAACATAAGCAATTAATCATTAATATGGAAAAAGAAGCGGAAGGCAATAGGAGGAGGAAAGTAGTTACTACAAGAGAGGAAAAGGTTTGGTTAAGCTTACAGTTGAGATGAGCCTCACCCAACCACAGTTTGAGTCTTGTCTAAAATACACATCCAGGGCTACACTCTGCCTTGACGGAATCAGTGTCAAATCCTAAACATTCATTTTCCATAGATATGAGTACGAAGAGAATTTGTCCTTTCATCACTCTATAGTTGTGCTGGATGTATTGTTTACATTTCAAGTGTTCAGAATCAAAGACAACAATATCACTCAGACAGGATTAATTGCATCTAGTAAAATGCAGAGCAACTCTACTAAAACAAACTCTGATACTTAATTTTGTTGAGCAAACTTCAATAGAGTTACATAGATTTATCATTGTGTAACTCAGATCAAAAGCTAATTCAGTCAAAACCAGTATCAGAGGGAGTAGTGCCAGACTTGTCAAGCCTCATACTTCACACACGAGACATTCCTCTGGCTCCATCCTGCTCTCTTCAGTGTGGTGTTTCTGTCTCATGCGACCACACAACAGCTCGTCAGCTTAACCCCAGCTCTGAGATCCAACATCAGATAGATGAGTTTAGATTGCTGACAAATCCTGTTTGGCAGATGGGGTCCCGGGTGAGCAGGGAGGGATGCTGGAGCATGCTCCACAGCTGGGAAAGGTTGGTCTGGAGGGAGATGCCACCCTCCGAGTTCTGCAGGTATGCAGCAGTTCCTCAGCTGCAGTTCCTCAGCTGCAGCCTCACTCCACTGTCTCCTTCCCCACATGGCCCAAGTCCCACATTCCCTCTAAAAGCAAAGCATTCCTGTAAAATCAAAACTGAGCTCTTAACCACAATGAAAAAAGTATGTAAAGGAAATTGCTTTAATGATTTTCATTATAATGAAGAATTTTCTAAACAACCATAAGTCGACAGGTAAGGTGTCACTATTGTAAAAAAATTTTGCATTTTCTTAACATTTTGTGGGACATGATGGCTCATAACTATTGCATTTCATGTGATCACCATAGTGATGCACTATAAATTCTGTGGATAGCCTCTGTGAAACATATTTGCCTCCTAAAAAGAAAAGAACAGAGAACTAAATACTGTACACAGCTGATAAATGCTAAATGTGTATTCTTTTTATTTTCTAGACTTGTGGCCACATCCAGACCAAAAAATGAGAGGCAAGTGAGAACCAAAGATTTCTGAGAAGGGCAATCCCTGTACATTACATAAACATATATAGCAACTTCTTCAGTTCTTATGCATAAAAAAAAAGGATTGCTGTTTTCTGAATTTTTTTGCAAGATCTACCTGATTAGTG
This sequence comes from Cettia cetti, assembly GCA_013401135.1. NCBI lineage: Eukaryota > Metazoa > Chordata > Aves > Passeriformes > Sylviidae > Cettia > Cettia cetti. The sequence goes on along the minus strand of VZUI01038237.1, from coordinate 160,696 downwards.
GGTATTCCATCGTTCATTAAATTACTAACCAAAATATTTATTTATAGCTAAACCAAATTATCTGGTAATAGTAGTCTCTGGTTACAGTCCTAATTTTGATTTTGATTTGCAGAGATAGTCCTGCTACTTTGAGATTATTTCCTACAAATACAATGAGTTTCAAGATTTGACTTGCTCCAGGCTACAAAAAAGGTTAAGAGCCTGATTCTGTCTCCATTTTGCCAGGCCTGGGAACAATGGGGGCTGGGAGATGGGGTAGGGGGTCAAAACACAGTGAACTTCAGTAACTCTTTTATCTCCATCTTTCATCCATTATCTTCATCACCCAAGTGAAATTGTCTTTTAAGGATAATTAGGAAGAAGTTTAGTTTAGGGCAGCCCTGTGGCTGTCCTAAAACAAACGGTTAGAAAAAGAATGATTGCAAATACCTTCATTTTTTTTTTTTTTTCTGACATGGAAGCACACAGGACTTGATAAAAAATATACAGAATTAGAAACAGAGAAAGCTGAAGATTTCCTGGCTCTTAGTTCTGTCTGACACTCCTTATTCCTCATTCAGACACAGAGGGACTTCAGAGCTTCATTCAAACTAAATCTTTAATGAGATTCTTTACCAGATAAGGGTATAGGTCCTTGGACTACAAATTAGTAGGTAAATGCCACTGAAATTCAGCAATGATCAACTTTTCAGCTCACTGTCAATAATATAAAATAGATTGAAAAAAATGTTTGAATCTCAGCAATAACGAGTCTTTCTTGACTCCTCCTGAAACAAACAAACAAAAACAACTTTGGAGGAAAAAATACTTTGTTCAACTTTTTTCATTTCAGGGTTCTTCCCATTCTTGAAAAAAAGAAAAAGGCTTCAAGAGGATGAAAAGATACATGCCAGGCGGTCTGCATCTCACTGATGCTAACCTAATCTATCAATGGCCTGGGAAATACGTGTCTTGATAAAGGGAAGCAGATGTGCTTTTAATCCTCCTAAAGCAAACTATGGGATGGGTATCCTCAATCATCCAGAATGGTTTTTCTGGTGCCCTTATGTCTCTTGGTAAAGGCTGAACAGTTATTTGTCATGGAATCAGACCTTCACTTGAGATTGGTGTACTTTTTAGTCCTTTGATCATATGTCTCATATTTTACCTTAACTGAACCTTCACGGACTTTTGAAGCTAATCATTGCTTTCCATTTTTCATCAGAGAGAGCTGCTAGCATGAGCAGTCATCCCTCTCTGCAAACACTTCTCTTGAAATTAGGAAGCCACTTGCCCAGCCTGCTGACAAGCAAATACGATACAATACATGCCAGATTCAGGCTTTTCTTCAAAGAGCAGTTGTTAAATCTTTGTTACTTCATGTTGATTGGAAACTTGATTTATCTTTCACTGATGAGATCCAAGAGAGGTGAGAAAATACCTTCAATGCCAAAATGGAAGTAGTATTTGTTACACCTTGTTTGGGACCAAGATTCCATGGCTTGTGTAACACAGTGTGCAGAGAGCAGTCACTGAGCTCTGCCTGGCACTCTCTCCAGCACTGTGTATATGACAGGCTAAGGAAGTATCAGCCCATTTTTGAAACAGAAAAGCTACCTTTACCAATTTTCAGTGAAACTAGTGCCCTGCTTCACGAGCATGTAAAGGAGAGAAAGCTCCATCCTTTGTTGATGAAGCCAGATGTCCAACTCAAAAGTCTGAAAACATCAAAAAAGAAAACACCTTGTATTTAAACACAATATGCACACTGAACCCAATCCCTATGGCTTTTGTAGGAAAGAGTGGAGAACAGATCAGTGCTGTTGTCCATGAACAGCATTATCGTGAAGCCAGGGTCAAATCAACAGTCCGAACTCTTCTATCAGCAATTTTCTCTGAGACTAGAGTACCCTTTATCATTATGCATTCCACAGATTCATCAGAAAAAGAAGAGAAATACACGGAGTATTCTTCACTGCAGCAAACCCAGACTGACTTTCAGCTACTGTTCTAAAGACTGCCAAAGCCAGGACAGAGTCATTCAGAGTTTTGGAAGTCAGTAAATGGTTCATTTCCTCTATACACATACTGCCCTTGGCAAAACAGTGTGTGTAGTGCAATACAGCAACCCTCTTACCTTGACTGAGAAAGTAGTGTAGCCTATGTTTGAACTTAACCTCCTTTACAAGACATTTAAAAGTTTGGTGTATTGAATTGATCACAGGACAAGACATTGTGCATCATCACACAAAAGATGGCAAGCCTTTTGCATGTAGGAAAAACAAAACAAAGGGCAAGTGATTACTTATTAACACCATATAATGAGGCAGACAGAGCTGTGGCTAAAATACAGGTCTCTTGACACCCAGATCCATGTGAAAATTGTGAGGCCACAGTTTCTACAATCACATTACTTAACTTTTTCATGTCTCATTCTCCCCCAAAGTAAAACTATATGCCATAAGGGTTTTTCATCTTCAATTTTTCATTGACATAACTGGTGTGCCTAGCATTAGTAGCACACTTTGAAAATATAAGGTACTCTGTTAGAAAGCAGAAAATATGTTAATGTTTAACTGCTTGGCTATACACAGAAGGAACTAAAATATGGAGTTGAACTGCTACAGGCATCTTCCACAGAGGCAGTACCACAGGAGCCTCCCAAAGCCCAGACTAGCTCAGGACAGACAACATGAATGAACTCATCCTGTGGCACTTTGCAACTCTGGAACTCGACCCTAACGAACTAGTACAGATGTTTACCATGATTTGACAGTCTTTTTTATGCAGCTAAATCATTCATTGACAAAAAGCAGTGCTTTATAGTGCTAACTAGAGAAAATGCGTTACAGGAGTATACAGGAGTCCTGGATTCAGCTGCCATCTCTACCACATATTCCTGTAGGACCTTGAGCTAGTCAAATGCTCTTTCCATTCCTCAGCTCCCCCTATGTAGCAATTTCACCAGCAAGGCTTCTGGGATTGAAAAAGGAATTGGTGGAAAAAAATTCTACAGTAAGTATTGTGGATTGTGGATGGCTATCAAGGCATAAGCAATACAAAACCTATGGCTCTGTATCTTCTAAACAGAAAGTGTATGCAAGTGTTCCATTTTACAAAGTTAAAAATTTCATCTGGTTCTATTTAACATTTTCTTAAGCATCCAATTTTTTCTTTCCCTTAGCTGCCAATGTTTTGTGATTAGAAAACATTCTGTTCTCAAAGTCTCGCCATGCTTTCATTGCCATGTTTTTATGAACTAAGTGACAGAGGAGATAAATGAAGGCTCAGCTGTCTGTGGTTGGAAAAAAAGTTTAAAAAGCAGTTAAAAATTTAACAATGGGGCATAAAAACAAGAAAGACAGATGATTATCTAGTGTTTACTTCCATGAAGCAGTTTTGAAGGATGACTATTTAAGGAAAAAAATTTAAATATTATGTTTTTCCTGAATTGTTTGATTTGTTTTAAGAAATAAAAACACTCATTTTCCCCCATCACCTTTAAATTCCATATATGACCCTCTAAATCAATAACATAGGCACAGACAATGCCAAGGAATATAACCTGGTACTGTAGGTATAAGCCATGATGAATATGAAGACTGCATTAAAGGTTTGAAATCATTTAGTAGTCATAAAACCAAAATCTAAGTTGTCCCTTGTTTAATGAATTGCCAAAAATCAAAATATAGCCTGTTTTACCTAAACAAGATCCTGTATAGCCATATATTAAATATACTCTCAGACTTTCAAATTAGCTACTCACTGTATTTCACAATTCAGCGCTGGTTGTTAGGACTGAATTTTAGTGTTGCACTCACCCCACCTAGCTGCAAGCTTCAGGAAAGCCAGCTAGACAAAGACAAAACTAGCCTTATGGAAAGGAGTGCAAATTTAATTTAATTTAACTTTAATTAAATTAATTTAACTTAAAGACAGAATGTTACTGTTTACAGAACTAAAGCTTATGACATTTTTGAGTTGTGCTCTCTCAGTTAATGACTCAATGAGAGCATATTCTTTTGTGTATTACTAACACAGTTGCAGAACTTCTGCACTTAACAGAAAATCTATATCACAAAAGCATTCTTAAAGGTGCACAGTGGTACACTGACAAGTTTAGAAATGTAGAAATTAAAATTCTTTGGGAAACTGAAGTAATTTCTTTAGTTTACATGCACTACATTTCAAACTTTTATCAGTTTGAAACACTACCTTCCCCTATGGAGAAACAAACCAAAACCAGATCAACAACTTGATGATCTCAATTCTCATCTGCTTACGCAGCAGCACTCCATGTCCTCTGTCTGTCTCAGTCTCCTTGAGAACCACATAGTCCTTGCCCCCAGGCACATGGGGGAAAGTTCCTCTGCCCATTTTACAGAATCACAGATCACAGAATATTCTGAGTCGGAAGCGACCCACTAGGACCATCAAAGTCCAACTCCCAGTTGAGTAAGTTTTAGTAAGACTTTGATTTCCAGACAATGCTTCTTGCTAAGAAAGAACTTAACAGAGCTGCCCTTTCCTTTCCCTTGTCCCATTTGTTCTCACTGCCACACAAAGGGAATGAGTTAATACGGAGCAGAGGAGAAGGGAACAGAGAACTCAGCCGAAGACTTGAGAATGAGCATGGTTAGAACACCTGCAGGAATAGGACTTCACAGGTAAAAGGGGTTCAGGAGTAATGGGCACACTGGCAGGAAGCCAGGGTACAAAACAACTGTGTTTGTACAAACAAGTTATATATTTACTTCTGCCTAGTAAAAGGTTATAAGAGTTTTCTGTGCTTTTGTAGCACACTATTGGTCATTTGAAAATAGAAAAAGAAGAAATCAGCCACAGTGAAACAAAATAATGTGGGGGAGGGAGAAAGTAAGTGGAGAGGGATGGAATTTCAGTTAATAAACTGTAAATACATTGTTTCAAATAAAAATTTATGAAATAATAATTGATACTAAAAGCATTCTTTTTTGTACTTAAAAGCTTCCTTTTTTGTACTTAAAAGCTTCTTTTTGTGAAACAACAGGTAATTTAATGAGCTGCTGTCGTTAGAAATCACTGAAATTTCTTTAAAACCTTTTCTTGTACATTAAAGAGGCCCAAATTTAAGACGGACCCAGCAGTTAAACAGGACCTATTGTCCCATTGCATTTTCAAGAAAACAACCGATAAAGGGGGAAGCCCAGTTTAGGGGATCCATTCATAAACTCTATAGCCAAAAAAGAGCTTGCTGACAGTGAGAAAAAGCAGAAACAAACTGTAGAAATCACATTTCCAGAAACTCCCTTAAATGTGATAATGGGTGCAGCCTGGTGGTCTGTACAAGTGAGAGAGAGCAGAGAAGCAGGAAATCAGGGACAAAGATAAGACTATAAACCAGCAAATGGCAATGAATTCCACACAAAGCCTGGCGAGTAAGTAAAATGGCTACTGCTGTTACTTTTGGGAAATTTTGAAAATAGGGAGACTAGAGAACTGGTAGTTTTATTATTCATTATATTTTTTTCTAAAATCTGCTAGCAATTTCTTTGTTATTAATGGTAGTTGCAATACTAGAACCACATTGGCTTACTTACACATGCTGTGCCATGAAAGTCAGCTGAGTCTCTCAGCCTGTCTCAGGAGTGAATTTGTACTGTTGTTAACAAGCAGGGGTCTGTAACTGCCTCATTTCCCCTCATGTGTGAAGATCTCATAAAAGCCTACTTTCTCAACACTGGTGATTTCTGCTTCAAACCAGCCCTGAAAATTCCTTCTCCTACAAGCCCTGTGCTAAATGAATCAATAGTGCCCTCTTTACTTTCTTATTTAAATGTAGATTTCAGAAGCTTAGCAGAAAAATAGAACTCAACAAGAACATCTTCTATCATTAATAAGTACATCAGTTCCTCATCCTATTCTCTCACTGTTGCTGGTTTCCATAATAAAGGAGTAGTACAGAGTTAACTCCAGTTGCAAATTCTTTGGGATAGTGTTCTCAATTTTGTTAAATAGTTGCCCTATTTTAGGAAGGGATACTAAAAATTAGAATCATCATGAGCCTAACAAAGTACACACCCAATCCTCTTAGTCAAAGGTGCTGTACTTCCCTGGGATGTCATGCAGATTCACACAACTTGATCAAATTGGTCAGCAGTGTGATCTGATAAGGTAAAATTATAGTTTTTAGTTTCTTGTACAGATATAATAGAATTTCAGCTGGTGGGAATTCTCCTCCTGTCCCACATTTCCTCCAAGTGAAACAACAATTTTAAAACAAATAATTTTAAGGGACCATATGGCATATAAAGAAAAAAATGTCTAGGGCATCAAAAGGCGAAAACAATTCTTATTTTGACTGCCAAATAAAGTTTTTAAATTTCTTTTTGACTTTGCATACAAAGAAACTATTGTGAGGCTTCTAGAGGCACTCCCCCCACCCCTTCATCTTAGAAAACTAGCATTAATCATTAAAAGTCTTTTTAAAAAACTATAAACATAGAATTTACGTGCCAGTGTTTCAACTCTATCAACATGAAACATTTGGAATTCCTTTTGCCCTCAGACTCTAAGTCCTCTCTGGCAGGAGCCACTGAACAGATCCTTTTGCTTGTTTTGCCCTGGCTCCCCATACCTCAGCTAATCTAGGACCTTTTAAACCCATTCCTTTGGACAGAAAATTGCAGGCAGACTCATTAAGGGAAGCTAGATCTGGATTCCTTCTGCTGTTTCAACTACATTGCCAAGGGCCCATCTCAGATACAAAAGCCCTATCTTATCTTAAACTAGTCATCCTCTTCTAAGACTGATTTTAAAGGAATGTATTTTCAGTTGCCTTGCTGTATTTGGGTCTCTTCTTAAATTTTCTGATTTCAGATTGCATCAGGAAGAAGCTGACTGTGCATTTATTTGACTGGAAATTCAGGATATTGATTTTTACAAGGATACTATTCTCAACATCTTACGGCAAAGACTGTGTGCCATTCACACATATCGTTCCCAACAACAGCAAATCTATTGCTTGGCAAAACTGAGATGTGTTATTTTTTCACAAACTACCACATTTTTGAAAAATTTATCTTACTAATACTCTTTCTAATGTGGGGAAAAAAAAGAAAAATAAAATTAAATTATAATTTCCCTCCTGAAGGAATCTTTTAAGTACCACTTATGCCTCTCTCTCCAATAAATTGGATCTTCCTGAATAGCTAAACATACATCTAAGATCATCTGGTAGCAGAGAGGATTTGCACTCTTATAGCTCATGTTTGCACATTTCCTGTGTATGAATACATGACTTCCCACTATGCAGTGTAATGAAGTCAAGCCACTGACATTGTCATAAGATAGATTGTAATTTTAATTACCTCTGTTTCTGGGCTTCCAGAACATCAGGAATGTAAGAAGCCTAACAAACACTGAAATGCCTACTGATAGGAATAAGTCCCAAGACAAGTCCAGGTCAATGTTTAAAGTACACTGAAAGCTAGGACACCTACTTAACTGAAGCAGAACAAACTAAAACAAGTGTTTCTGTCATCATCAGCCTCCCATAAAATGCATAAAACTCTGGCAGGATATTGAGGTCAGTCTCATCTCTAAATTTATCAACGTGTTTATAAACTCTCCTCTCTACCACAGAGGAAAGAGCAGTATTCTCATTTCTGTTGAGAACAACTTATTTGGAAGGAAATTCTAGAAGTTCATACAAACTACACATTCTAATGCAATTCCCACTTTGGGAGATCTGTGCTTACTCATCTTCCACTCAAATCCAGATCCAAAAGTATTTTCAGTGAAAGACACCATGGCTGATCTATACCAAATGGACCACTATACTTAAGGTTGCCTCCCAGAAACTATCTGGTTCTTCGTATTTGTTTTGGGGTTAATTTTCTTCTTTGTAGCTCATACCATGTTGTGTTTTCAGTTTAGTGTGAGAGTAATTTTGGTAACACACTAGTATTTTTATAGTTGCTAAGTAGTGAAAACCTTAGTGTGTCACCAACTAAATCCCTAAGTCAAGGACTGTTCAGTTTCCTGTGCCCTGTCAGAGAGTAGCTGCACAAGAAGGTGGGAAGGGGCACATCCAGGGCAGCTGACCTGAACTGACTAAAGGGATATTCCATACCACAGCTCATCATGCCCAGTATATAACTGCAGGGAGTCAGCAAGGTGCTGCAGGTCACTGCTCAGGGATAGGCTGGTGGTGAGCAATTGCATTCTGTATAACTTGTTTTTCCTGGGGTTTATTCCAGCTTTTCAAGCTGCTTTCTATAAGAAAGGGATTGTTTTTAAATGTGTACACCACATAGACGAAACATAGCACTTCCCTACACAAAGTACATGTGCAAGCTTTTGCTCTGAATTGTCTGAGATGTTTTTTTCAAATCCCTTTACTTCAGAAAACCATGATAGAAAATTACTTCCCTCCTGAAATTTATTCTCAGTGAAAAATAAACACTGCCATTTACCAGCTCTGGCTGGCTGATTTTGGCCTTCTTGGCTGTAATATAGGCAAATTATTCTGCAATAAAAGAAGAAGATTTTTATTGGGTTTTAATCCTTCTGAATGATGCTGAGACAAAATGGGTTTAACAATCTAGGCCTGTATAGAATCTTCTCATGATTTAAGTTCTTTAACAACCACACAATTCCTACTCTGCCATTACTTCCCCCCATCACAGCATTTTTCCTCAGGTCCGACAGTAACATACTGCCATTTTTTTGTTCCAGTCTTTAAAATAGCTATCATCCTAGTAATACTGAAGAGTCTATAGTCACATAGGATCAAGAGGAGAGTAAGGAAAGATGTTCACTTTTCAGAATGGTTTTTCTTCAGAGGAGGAGGTGGATTTTTTCAGCTGAGAAAATTCTGCAATGATAAAGCACCCACCATTTACAATCTCTGATAAGAACTAAGAAAACTTTACTAGAATGAAAAATGAAAAACACTAGCAGAAAGATTCCTATCAATTTTTCAGGGAAAGATTAAAATCAAGAAAGGAAACACTGAAAACATAATTCTGCTTTTCTGAAAATTGCAAGTTAAGAAATATACCTTATCCAGAAAGTTTTTTATAAGGCTGCACAATGACAAAACAACCAATCTTTCTTACATACTTTTCATAAAAAATTGCAAAGTTTTTTACATTCCCTATTAGGCTAACATCAATGATCACACTGACAACATACATATTTTTCAGTATCTTACAAAGTTCAAGTAAAAGATGCTAGAGTCAAAGAATAATTTTCTTGGAAGAATCTTTAGAAAACACTGCCTTCTCTCTCCATCTTACAGCATGCTACTCACAAAATTAGATCAGGTCCCATAGGCAACAGTCAGATAGTGAAGATTTGCAGGGGTGATTATACCACAGATTTTCTGAGCAGTCTGTTGCTGTACATAGCCACTCTAATTCTTCATCTCATCAGAAATCCTCATATTTGCTTTGTTCTTTCACTGTATACCTCAGAGGAATAGTCTAGCTCCATCTTTCCTGTGATTGCTGTTTAGGGAGCAGAAGCCTCCTACTAGTTGAGTCCCCACTGTTCTGCCTGTCCTTCTCCAGGCTGGACAAATGCAATTCTGTTAGCATCTCCTCATTTGTCAGGTGCTCCAGCTCCCTGAATGTCTCAGTGGTCCTACAATAAGCTTACATTTTATCAATATCACAGCTTCTTTCAGAGATAGTCTCAAAACACAGTCGCATCATCAGGATGGCCTGAAAAGCATTCAGAGGAAAATCAGGCAGGATAGATGAACATCTACAGAGATGTGTATTTTGACTTTAAAATCAAAAGCACCCAATGGGTCTTTTCTTACCAAGAAAGTTCATGTCTGCTTTGAAACATATTGTGAACTTTATATCTCATATGTACAGTAATTAGTTGGAATATAATATCACATTAATTACTTCCCAAAGGATTTCATACTCTGATTTACTGCTGTCAAATACAGTGAGCCTTGCCCTTTCTAGTAACCAATGATCACTTATTTTTTTCCAGTTAAAAGCTACTATTGCTGTATTTTGCCTCTGAAAAATTTCTGCTTTCACATACACACTAATAAAAAGAAGTTAGGATTTTTTGTTTCATCCTCTGCATTCCATAATAGAGAGAAAATGCATATTCCTTAACAAAAACTCTGGGTTGGGGTAAATGGTATAACGATGTGTCATTATTTGTAATTTATTTTGCGGATAAATTATAACTTCTAATAATTAAGTCATCTTTCAAATATATCTCAAATTATTGTCCTAATGATTTACTATATTAATCCTCTTCCAGCAGTAAAAAGGAAGAAATTGCTGTTCTAGTCTAGCATGCTTCATTCCAGTTTTTACTCCTATAAATGTGTTACAGTTCTTCCACTGGGAGTCACAGAAACTCTCTATAAAAGCAGCATTTACTGCAGTTTCTCTCAGAGCCAAGGAATACATATGAAGCTTGACATTCTGGAGTATCTGTTTTCAGGCATTGATCTACAGGAATTATTAGAATTATTGCTCTTACTATTTTATATTGTCCTCAAAGTGCAGTTTATGGCAATTTTTGTGTGTTCACTATAAAGGAAAAAAATGGCATAACTTAAAAATGAATGTTGAAATGGACAAAAAGTCTTCACACAGTCACTGTAGCCTGTCTATCTTTTTGGTCATGCAGCAAAACTTTCTCACGGCCACTGCAGAGCATTCCAGTACTAATGTCAGAACATTTTCTTACAGCTATTTATTTAGGGGGGAAAATATTTTTAAACTTTTTCAAAACAACATTTTTTTTAATTACATAATCTGTCCGAGGAATTTTCACGCAATAGGTTCTCTACTCATGAATAATAGCTATACCAAATTAAGCTACAGGACATGTTTTCATTTTGGCTTCAAATTTCCTTTTAATTAGGACAAAATTGCCATTTCTATAAATTTCAGTTACAATCAAGCTTTTCCAGTTCTTTGATCCAGCTGCCTAATGTACTTGTACAGAGAATAGAAAGGCTTACTGTTGTATGTTTAATGTAGATTTCTAGCTGTATGAGATGAACTATTTTATCATTGAAGCTTCTGGATGAAGGAAAAAGGACTTGCAGTTAGTCAAGAACAAGTCTACCCACAGTCCTTTCAGTACAATCAATGGAAGGGATTTTTTTTCCTTGATACCTGTAAGATTTCTTTCAATGTGTTCATTAGATAACATTAAAATACCAGTCACACAACCAAAGATAACAGTTCTCAGTTGCTCTCTTTGAAAAATGTGTAGAGAAACTCCATGCAATTACTTACTTTCTGCTCCAAATGACCAAAACATTTCTAGAAACAGTCTTTAAAAAGCCACTTGGTTTTCACTGCACACAGGGAACCTCAGGCAGCAGGCATGTCACCAACCAGCTCTAATCTGATCAAAAATATTTGTGGTGCTCTGTTCGATTGATCACAAAGGTTTTTAGATAACAACCCTAGAAAGGAAAACCAGTACTGTTTTTCTCCACATTGCTGTTACTACAAGAATAAAGAAAGGTCTCTAGCCAATTTTTTGGAGTATTTTTAATTTTCACATCACCCATGGTAATGTTTTTCCCAATGTTTTTCAAGAAACTCATAGGATGACCCATGGGTAATGTTAGATGATGCTGCTAGCTTCTTCGCTCTTCAGAAATTGCTTCAGGCCCTGCTTCTGATCAATTTCCTAAGAACACACAATGGCTGTTGTTCAACTATTTTGATATCCACTCTGGCATATGCCAAATTGTTCTTCATGTGATTCTGCACCACCACTACTTTATTATCTTTTCTCTGGAGCCAAAGTAGGCACACTGAATACAGCCCACACAGAACATCTAACAACTAGAAATCATTAGAGATCTAATAGATAGGAATCACTCATGTTAGAGAAGCAAAGTGTTCTTCACAAGTACTGATCAGCAGACTGCCATGGGGATCAGAAACTGCATATACCCTCATATGACTCTTCTTGAATGGTTCTTCATGAGGAGGTAGGAAAAAGAAAAACCACACAATGTAACCAAGTTGAATGAAAAACAATATACCTAGCCTTATTTTTTTCATATTGGCTGCATATTTTAAAAAAAGAAAAACTGTAACTAAAATAAGAAAAGGCAAACAATTATTTTTTAAACAGCTAAAAATGATCCTACAAGTTAGTTGTTGCCTACACTGCTAAAAAGTTAATTTGTACTTCAAACTTGAAAGTGCAACACATGAATGTTTGATCTTACTATGGAGCCAAATTAAGTTACATTAAAGTTTCAAAGCATAATTTTAAAGAAATGTAAAACAGAATCTCTCACCATCAGAGGAGGAATAGCTAATACGATTTGAATCTTCTGCTACACTTCCTCAGTTCTGCATGACCTCAGTCTCAGAATATTCAGCTTCATGCACTCCTTCCTTAGAACCAGTAGAAATTATGGCCTCTAAAATGCCACCCAGAATTTTCCATTAATATTTTTTCCCAAACACTCCCCACTTATGTCTTATAAATAAGTGTTCTAAATAAGAGTTCAAGAAGGAGTCCTGTAAGGACAGTATCTAGGGGGTTTTTTTTCCACAGCAATATCATTCCAAAGGAGGTTTTGTCAACAAAAATGGGATATCACAATACCTGATTCTGGTTCACTTTGTTTCATGGTTACAAATAAATAATACATTTTATTTTGTAAAGATTAACTATTTTACAAAATCTTATTATGGCAATAAGCTCAAAAATTTCATAATTGTGAAAAGCACGCCTTTTCAGAGATCCTCTTTACTGTCGTGAAGTAATTTTCAATGTATTTCAATTGAATTTCACCATGTGTCATTTCTTGGGCTTTTAAATAAACTTGGTTGTACAAAAAGCCCATGTTTTCTAATTTTCCAGCATGGACACACAGCTCAGGAAATGACATCATTCTCCTAGTGCCAAAAATCAGATTGGAAGTCCTAAATCTCAGCACACTTTCTCAGCCAGTGACGCAAGCAGCCTGCTGAAGTGAATGAAACCTCTGTCCTGTTCAGTGAAACATGGATTTTCATGCCTTTTTCAAGAACTCCACAAAATCTACCTGTTGAATATGTTCATGAAGTAAGTTTCAAAAGGTAAAAATCTCAGAAGTGACAAAATAGGCTTCAGAAGGGGATTCAGGCCTTTCAGGTTTAACTTCTGGTAATGTTCCTGAGTTTTAAATAGTAACCGATTTTTACTCAAAAAAACCCCCATATTCGTATTATGATCCCTTGCTTTGTAATAATTGCCAACAAACATGCAGATTCAGAACAGAAAATAGGCACTGCAGTAACACCAAAAGAACACCAAGAAGCCACTGCTTTCCCCAAGTGTCACATCAACAGTTTAGGAAACACTTAAGCCGAAGACCAACACACCCCAGTACAGTAATCTAAATGTAGCTATTGATACTTTAATATAGGTAATGGAGATGAAAATTACAGTCCAATGTAAGTGGCTATCCAGTATGTGTTTACTTTAGGGTAAGCTGATTCACTTTCTATTCTCTGTTCACTGTTTTGCAACTCCTGCATAATATGAGGAGAGGCCTTAAGCTACAGTCCCACCAAAGCAGTACCTGGTATCATATATTTCTTCTATTTCTTTCATTCCTTCTGTGAGTCTTTTCCATTTTTTCTTTTTTCTTTTTTTTTTCTTTTTTGTTTCCCCAAATGGCATGAAGCCAAGTTACAAATAATACTCATGGTACTGAATTCTCACACTGTTAAGCCAGGTCAGTGAATTTAGACTAAAAAGTATAAAAAGCCCAGTGACAGCCCTTCAAGAGCATAGAATTAACCTGTTAATTTTCTTGAAGTAGCAGATATATACAGCCATCAATCTTTGTCTTTCTCCTACTGTGGCTTAAAAGACCTAATTCACAACACCCAGAGCACATAGAATAGATCACTGATGAAAATTACCACAATTTTTAAATCAACAGCGAGTGTCGTGAGGTGTCCTCATGTTTGTAAATGCTCAGCATATTTCAGCACCACAATGTCAGTCTTTACAGAGCTAAACTTATGGCATTACAGGAACATGAAGTACCATGCATCACTTCCAGCTCCACAGCAGTTGAAGGGCTTGTGGAGAACCACTTTAGAGCCTAGACACTGCCATTTCTTGGAACATACAGTGAACATGAAGTCATGCAATATTCTGAAACAATTTGATTGAGGCTACTCCTTTAGCAAATATAAATCAAGTTCTGGCACTGTTTTGTTCTCTCCCTTCAGCTCTAATGTCCTGCACAGAAGTTTACTAGTTAAGTAGTATTGCTTATTTCTCTACATCACGAATTCTTTTTTGCATCAGAGGTACAACCCCTTTTCATGACAACCCAGCTACATATCAGCTATGCTTCTACAGAACTGTTGCTACTTACACCTCCAAAGAACAAGTAAAGTGAGTGGAAAATTACCCAAGGTCTCTTCACTGGGGCCAGTGAAAGAAGCAGTTTCCCAAATGACTAGCTGTTTTTTCCTCCCCTGTAGCAAACTTCCCAGGCTTTACATTTACCTGTGCAAATGGTCCAGAAAGTGCTTTGTTTACACTGAGCTATAACTGCAACACAGAGATAATAGAGATTGGCCCTGGATAACCATGGATCTGCCATTTCCAGTTCTGCTCAGACATATGGGGGTCACGGCAGCTGTGTCTCAATTCTCTTCACCTCTGTCATAAAAATACACAATCGGCCCATGTCAATGGAGGAGAGAAGTTAGGACTCAAAGTATAGAATTGCAAGGGTAAATATTTATTCATGCACATAAGGTGTACCAGGCAACATGGGGCACCATGAATGTGGCTTTACACAGGCCCTTTTAGCCTTCATACATTCAGGTACAACATGAGAAATCACTGACATCCACGCTGCTGAATAGAAATCATAGTAAAACTTTGCAAAACAGCTATATTTTTGCAGGACTCTTGCTGCTTGTCTGCTGATCCAGATGTCCCTGGAGCCAGTCCTGCCAGTTATCTATGATACAAGATGACACCGAGAGGGTTTCAAAGACATGTCAGGGAGGCTGGGATGCTGGTGGTTATCTTGGTTGTCCAGGTATATCCTTTATCCTTTATGGACAGCTCTAAGCTTCCAAGAAGCAAAGGCATTTACTTCTAGGGCCAGGCAGTGCTTTAGTTTGTTTTACTGAAGCATGAACAATAATTCAGCATCCAATCAAATACCACTATTCCACTTCATTACAGTATAAAATGTATGTATGCACTAACATACATATTAACTAAATTTCACACTAGAAAGACTGACATACAATTGTTAGGGAAGGGAATTTTTGTAACTATTCCCTGATGTGCTGCAGCTGCAAACATGCAGTGGAAACGCACTTGGGCTCTTCGCTGTACCCCTTGCAGGGGGATTCTCTGGTTTGTCCTCTTCCCTTGCGCCGGCACAGAAGATCGGCCCTGTGTGGCACCCCTTCGCCCGGTTAGACTGTGCTGCTGGAGCAGCCCACACCTTTACACGAGCCCATCAAACCCCTTGGAGGATCTGTTTCCACCTCACGGACTGCGAGCCCTGACCACAAACCGTGGGGTTCTTAAGAGCGGGACCCGCCCAGAGGCGCGGCCGCCTCCGTTCCCGGCGCGGCCGCATTTCCACGGCTGTTTCACCCACCACTTCTTTTGTAGCTGAGCCAGTCGCCAGAAGATGGCAGCAGACGATAAAAGAGCCCTGGATTTTGGTCCCAGCTATTGCCCGCAAAGATGTGTGTCCCCCGAAAGCCTTTTACAGCAAGGCTGTAAAGATTCGCTGCAGCAAGCGGTGGGCTACAAACCCTTTGTGCTCCACTCACGTAGTTTTTAAACCGTCGGGTTTATAACAGCAGGTAGAAAACAATTTGGTCTTTAAAGAATGTTCAAGATTGGTGACAACAAAAGCTGGAGTCGTGCCAAAGGAGCAGGAGCCAGGAACGCAGGCTGGCCAACTCCAGGACGTGGGGCTTTGAAATCACGGAATTGTTTGGGCTGGAAGGGACCTTTTAAATGTCATCCAGGTCCAACCCCTCCACCATGGGCAGGAACACCTTCCACTAGAACAGGCAGCTCAAAGCCCCGTCCACCCCGGCCATGAGCATCAGCTGGTGTGGTACCTGGCAGCAGTCAGCCCTGTCTTCACAGAAGGGCTAATAAGATAAATAATAAGTCTCTCTCGACAGGGAAACGATCGGATCTGCTGTAAGGTTGTAAACTCCTTACAGTTACATCTGCAGCACCCAACTAGGTGCTGATACACAATATTTTGTGGGTAAAGCAGGAGAAGCACATGGCTCCATGGGAAAGCGAACTTACCACATTCCCACCTCGTCATGCACACCCCAGTGGGTTAGGCCTGTCTGGATTTGCAATGCATGTAGCGTATTTTCACAACAGTTCAGTCATCATATAATCACAGGATCATACAATGGTCTGAGATGGAAGGGACCTCAGAGATCATCTATTTCCAACCCCACCAGCATGGGCAGGTGAGTCAGAGCCCCATTCAACCTGGCCTTGAATACTTCCATGCGGGGCATCCACAACTTCTGTGGGCAGCCTGTTCCAGCGCCTCACCACTCTCACAGTAAAGAATTTTTTCCCGATATCTAATCTAACCCTGCTGTCTTTCAGTTTGAAGGCATGCCTCCTTGTCCTGTGACTTGTGAAAAGTTCCTTTCCATCTCTCTTGTAGGCTTCCTTCAGGTCATCCCAAAGCCTTTTCTCCTCCAGGCTGAAATAAATCCTTTTACCAGGATGTTAGTGAGGTCTTTGGAAGACCTAAGTATTTCTCCCAGCTCTGCTGTGTCTGTGGAAGTCCTTATTTGAGGTGGCAGAACCTTTTCCTATGAGTACTAAAGTTAAGTCTAGGAAATTCTTTGTTCTTACCAGTACTTATGGGATTACCTGATGTGACATGCCAGCTCTTTTTTCCCCATAAATAATGCTCAAAAAGGTATGAGTCCCAGTGTACAATGATTTAGAAGTAATCCTTATTAAGTAATGACATTTTCAATGTATTTTGAGACTTGCTGAAATATGAAAAAACCCAGATATTTTCCATTTTAGCACCAAAATATATTAAAATAGTTAAAGTTTTAGGAAGCTATAGCTTCTTCAGATTTTGTAATTGTTGCCTGGAGCACTTCTCAGATACTGTCAGAGTATCTGGAATTTCTAAAAATACACTGGAAAAGCTGATCTGTCAGGTGAACAGTATGGACAAATTTGAAGTGAAACTGGTATACTCACTGGTGATTGGTACTATGCTGAAATGCAGACATTCTATTAAATTATTAATTTTTTTCCATGTCCTAAATAGAGTTTCATTAATTACACTTGACCATATAGAATAGCAGAATAGTAGGAAAGTAACTCACTTTTATACCTTCATATGCAATAGGCTGAAGAGAGTCTTATTCTGAACCTTTATGTAAACTCCAACAATTGTGACCAATTACAAAGAAATATGTACTATATTAGTTCTACATATATCACATACAAAGGACTGATTTTTGCTAGAAATTAATATTTTTTGGTATCTCAAATATCAAGTGCCAATTTGAAGCTTCAGGGTCATTTAACTAATTAGCTGTATTAGTTTCAATCTTACTTAAATTACCTTCCTTGACATATTATGCCTGCAGAATAAATTATTCATCTCACAAAACCTCTTAGCTAAAGAGTCTTGCCTCTTCCTAGTTACAGTGTTTTCATCAAAGCAACGAACAAATACCAGAGTATTTCTCTTTATTAATTAAATGATGCATCCAAAAAGACATGTGGATCTTACAATTAGCCAAACTAGAAGTTGTGTGATTCCAGCATTCAGAAAAGAAAGACACCCATCTTCAGGAGGTCTGTATTACTGTAATAGCACAAGAGGTCTGTGTTTTAACACCTTTGTATGAGTTATTTTACTGTCTTTTCAGCAAGATGAAAAATGGTTGGTTTTGGAAACAAGAAAAAAGCTTTTATGTGCTTGACTTGTGTCTGATTGAAACATGCTAGCAAGCCCACGATTATTCAAGTATTAGGTGAATATCTGAATCATATACATGGAATGCTTTAGTGTCTGATTTCTTCTGTCACCCCTTATAACAAAATTTACTTTCATTTAGGAAAAAAATATGCTTGCTGTATAGACAATTGGTGGGGCACTGGTTGCAATGGTTTAATACAGATTTGTCTAACTTCACAGCTGCACATGGGGTTAAAAATTACATTTTTTCTAAGTGTTTCTTCTTATGTGGGAACATTTCATTTTCATCCTCAGTGCTTGTTTTTTTCATAGGCTTTAGTACCTTCATTTAGAAATACGTATAAGAGAATAGAAACTTTAGCTGTTACATAGGAACTGGATTCTAAAATATTCATCAGTTGCCTCATTTATTAATTTTTCAAACTGCTATGCCTCACTAGCCATTTCTGAATGAAAACAGATGCAAAGAAACAGGAAAAAAAATGTAAACCAAATAAAACCACCCATGCTTTTAAAAGCCTGTCTTATATCTCTAGTTCACCTACTTTTTAACCAAGCCTCACTGTTCTCTAGTGGCATCTGTTCTGTTCTGCTTTGAAGGAGAGAACATTTGTCTCTTTCTAAACCACAAGCTGGTCCTAACACAACTAACACACCTAAATGTCTCTGAGGCAAAAGTTTTTATAACATGCAGTCAGACTAGCTGAATACAATAGACCAAGTTCTATCCGAAATTTGCGTTGACTTCCACTTGCTAACAGCCAATTAACATAAATCGGTAATCCTCCCTCAGCAGTACCTGCAATGGGTCTGTGAAACTGGGAACTTCAGGATTTTACCCAACTCACCTGCCTGTTTCAAACAAGCCAACCAAGCAGCACTCTGGGAGACTCCAGGACCAAGGCTCAGTGCAGCTGAAGAGCAGATGGTAGGGGACAGATCTCGCACAACAGACTGTGACAAAGGCACAGGTAAGCTAGTCTTTAAGTCAGCTTCATATTCTTTATGCAAGCTCATACTGAGGTGGAGATAAATCTGTTTGGTTACCATGCACTATGTCAGGTACGCACTAAGGCATTTCTATACTGGCAGTACCATCTGCCATAGAACTCCCACTAGGTTCAGTGGAAACAGGTGCATATCCTGGTCAAATAAAACCTTCTCCATGGCCCTCTCTGAGACAGAGGTGTCTCTTATGTTCACGCTTGATCCCTTTAATGTTCACTATAATAGAAAGTTGGACATAATGTGATGAAAGACACTCAGGTCTTAGCAAACACTCCATCTACCTTGCCATTGTCTCTGATGGGCAGTATGAGTTGTCTTACGGTGAGAACATTAGGTGGGAATTGCAGGAGGAATGATTTGGATGCTCACATAACCAATCCATTCCAGAGATGGGGGAGTTGTGATTGCTATTGACTTTGGTATGCTTCAGCCTGCAAAATCTATAAAATGCTGCTGAAGACGGAGCCAACTGAGTAAACTGGTATCCCGAGGTTGCAGGCAGCTATCTGATGAATCCCCAGCCCCACAGGGACGCCTGCAAGGTGTCCAGCCCTCAGACAGGGAACACCCACTTTTGGGTGGGTGAGTGAAGGCACTAAGATCTGGTAAGACATGAAGATAAAACCCTAAAGTAGCTACATAGGTGTTTTGTAATTCTGAATTTTGCAAGGCCAAAGACTGTTCATTTGTAGCTGAACCTGATTATTATAACTTTTTATATCTGCTTATGTTATATACTGCATCGACAACATTAAATGCTGTATTAGCAACAAATCTAATCATAATAATCCACATAATCAGTGTCATATTTCTCATGCCTAAACAAGAGTCTTCTCTCTATCCCTCTACTACACATACATGTAAGAAGGACATATCCATTAACAGGAGGACTACTTCTTTATGAATTATATTGATGAAATACAGACATTTAAAACTAACAAAAATATTAAAATTTAAGATTTTAAGTTTAAAATGAAAAACTAGAAAGTGGCATGGCCATTGTGTTGGTGCTAGGAAAACATCTGACTGCCGTCAGGTGATCCATACAGGAGTCTTTCATTCTAATATGTATGCGTTAGATAGTATTGTTATTAAGAGGCATTGCTGAAATTATGACACCTTAAAATACACAATATCTGTGCTCCTTACCTGTTGGAAGAGGTTGTATTATCATCTTATGCCTGTGATATTTTTAACATTTTTGCATATTATTTGCATATGTGTTTTACCAGCAGCATGTTGTGATCTGACAGCCCTCTGATTCTGGCATCAGTGGACTGTGACAGAATTTGAATCTCCTAATTAGAACTTTTTGATTATCACACATGGTCTTTAGGCTTCATCTTTTGGCTTCACAGTGCACTAAAATGCCACAATGAAAGTTACCAGGCATACATTCTCTGAAAAGTGAATAAAGGAAACAGAAGAGGTAGGAAGAATGTGGAATTTCATTGTTAGAGAAAATGCTGTAGATGAAGAATCCTTTGTCCTTGTCCCCACACAAACACAACTAAAAATTAGGTCTGATATTTGGAGCTGGTTCAGTACCATTTTGTATATGAACATTTCTCAATAATAAATCTAAATCTAAATAAAAATAATACTAGGGCAAACACCAGTTCTCCTGTTTTGGAGAATATCTGACCTGTATTTCTCACCTTTTTAATCTGTTTCACTTTGCATATGCTGTTGAAAGCAGTTTACATGTTTAACTTATGTGAATTCAATTAGTGTTATAGTTATTCAGCACTTTTTTACATTATTGGGCAAGTGAACATTATTAGTCATTTCTGAGAATTAAGCAAACAAGATGAATGCCTTTCTGTAACTGAAAGTTTATCAGCTAGCCAAGTTGTGAATTCTGGACAGCTTGCCCTGCATGACTGATAAAACAGGAATTAAAATAGCTGAAGTAGGAAACCATACTGTATGGGTTTGGGTTTGGGTTGTTTTTTTTTTTTTTCCCTAGGAGAGAAAGTCCTGTTTTTCCAATGTTGAGAGGAAAATTCCTCTCAATTATATTATTAAAATATAATTCCTTGAGATATTCTTCCAGTAGTATATTCCACAGTATTCTATTGTAGTGGGTAAGTATGTTTTTCATGACTTTCATAGTCATGAATTAGGTGTTAAGCTAAAATTCAATAGAATGACATGGATATAAGTCTGTAAGTAAAAGGAAAACTAGGCCCATCAATTCTTAGCATTAACTCAAGAACCCATTTAACTGTAGGATTTGGGAAGCTTGTGTTTATCTTCTAAATGGGATATTTACCGATAAATTATTGTCGAAGTGCCATGTGTGTGCGAAATTTTACTGACATCTGATAGCTAGTTCTACAACAGGGGCCTCTTGACAGTCAAGAGGAATGTCACTGACACAGAGAAGGTGATTAACTTTTCCCTCAGGGGTCTCTGGGCTTTTGTAGTTGCTGGGAAAAATCTTATATTTGTACAGGCTTTGAAGAGGTACTTCATTTAACTGACTTAGGAACATATTTTTAAGAAATTTATGTTCCTATAAAAATCTTCCCTCTTTAATTAATTTTTCTCATTTTCATTTGCTGCCTTCCTCTATAACATGATGTTCCTGTAGTGGAATGGCAAAGTCTGAAAACTTTAACTGAAACATATGGCTTGCTTCAAATATGAAACAACAGATAACACAGACATTTTTCATTCCCTATGATGGATGGTAGGTTTTGGGGTTTTTTTACATAAATGGTATACATTCCTTTTTGATTAAAGGTTGAGAACATTGTTTTGTAAACATGGGAATGCACATTACCCGAACCTATTAACAAATTATTTCAGATTTCTTCATGAAATGTAATGGAAATATGTAATACTAATGGAAATGTAATACTTTAAAATGTCAGACTATAGGTTCAGTTTACTTCGGTAGTAGTATGGGTGGGTATGGCATTTTGTTGCTAGGACACCTAATTGACTTTTCTTTTTTAGAACTTGTTCCTGGTCAGTAGTACTGTGCAAATAATGTTTTCTTTTGTATTTTTGTTTGTTTGGGCATATCCCGGTTTTGCTGGAAAATTCAAGCAAGGAAAGAATGTATACTAAAGGAACCGTGTTCAAAAGATCAGCAAAGTGCAGATCTAAGTTAATTCAGAAAGATTTTGAATTTTACATTTAGTAAAGCAGCATGATTCCAAGTGCAGAATAAGGAATCCGTTCACATTGCAGCTAGTTCACGTTCCTGGGAAGCCTTTTTTCTTCCTTTGTGTGTAAGCCTGTGCCATCCATCGCATCACCACAAACGGAACCCACGTCAGGGGGAACTGAAAGAAAAAAGCACAATAGGACCACGTGACACAAATTGCTGTTAGCCTTTCAAGGCACACATTAAGTAGACTATTAAGTTATCTCAGAATATTGCTTTGTATTTGCTGAGGTATAGAAATTGTATGAGCATTTAATTGCCACGTGCCATATTCCCCATTGTGCTTTTAACACTTCTTCCAGCCCGTCTGGCACGACGAGTGCATAGTAATTTTAACAAGGGGGCTACACATCCTTTGTTGTCACCCTTACACACAGTCTGCGGCACACGCCCGGGAAGCTCGTTCTATTGCCAAGCCTTAGATCGAGCTGTAGGATCCCTGCAATTGTGTGAGCCGCGCGCTGCAGCAGGACAACACCTGGACAATCAGAACTGTCAGAATTAGCCTTCCAGCCAGAGACAAGGGATTGGGGAGCAGCAGAACTCGGGCGCCGCCCGTTCAGAGCCCCGTGTCGCAGTCCAGCGAGGGCCGGCCGCCTCGGGGGTGCTGTTCTTTTGTGGGCAGCGGGAGCCCCCCGCCTCTGCCCGCAGGGCGCGGGGGTGTGGACGGGGGTGTGGACGGGGGTGTGCCCACCGGTGCTGCCTGCGCCCTCTGCCCCCAGAGCCGCCGCTGCCCTGCGGGGGTCAAACCCGCTCCTCCGGGGGCGGCTCCGGCGGGACTGGGCGACAGCCGAGCGGGCAGGGGTCGCCGGCGGGCAGAGGCGCCGGGAGCGGCCGGGGATCGGAGAGGAGGGGCCGGTGGCGGCGGGAGGAGGAGCGGGCGGCCACACGTCACTTTCCCCGGCCGCGTGTTTACGTGGAGATGAAGATGGCGGCGCCGGTGGCCCCGCCACGGCAGCTGTCGTCGGTGTGAGGCGGGACGGGACGGGACGGGACCGGACAGCGAGCGTGTGCGCCCCGGCTGAGGGGAGGGCACGGGGCGAGCCCCTCCTCCTGCTGCCGGTAACACCCTGCTCTCCCGCACAGACGCCATGGAGGACGAGGAGCGGCTGAAGAAGCTGGAGGCTGGGAAAGCCAAGGTAGGAGAAGGAGAGGGTGGCGTGGCAGGGAGACAGCGGGGTGAGGGAGGAGGAGGTTGGCAGCGCGGCCGGGCGGAGCGGCGCGGTGCGGCGGCGGAGCGGGGCTGCGGCAGGGGCTTGGCGCGGGGCCCCGCCGCGAACAAAGCCGCGGGCGGAGGAGGCGCTTTGTGCCGCCCGCCCCGCGCTCCCCCGCCCGCCGCGGGGCCGGGCCGCGCTCCCGGCCGGGCGGTGGGTGCCAGTGCCCGGCGACACCGGCACGCCACAGGTGCCCGTCACGGGGCAGCACGGTGACAGCTCGGACAGCGCCCGCTGTGGCGCCGGGTGAAGGAAGAGCCAAGGAGGAAGAGGAGAAGGAGCGTTAACCTCATTACCCTTCGCACCCGAGGAGCGAATCCCGTCTGCTTCATGAGCCTGGGAAACCGTGTGAACCTTTAAGGAAGTTTATGAAACCGACAGCTGTTCCTCAGTGTGGAACTAATGCCGTGAGAGAGCCTTAGGAGGCAGAGGATTAGCGATGCCTCCAGTGGTGTGCCGGCGGGCTGGGAATGCCGTGAGTCACCCGCGGGACCCCGCCGAGTCGCCGGCACCCCCGGTGCCCGCAGGGCTGCGCGCAGCCGTCACCGCCTCGGGGCCCTCCGGCGGCTCAGACGCTGCTCTGCGGCCTAACCCAGGGGTTAATCGGGGAGCTTATCATTTTACTCTAAGCATAGCTCAGTGCATACCGACTTGCACAGCATTTCGCCTTCTGGGCAGCAGACCAGACTGCACTTCAGGAGGACCTCTTTTTAACTTCAAAGAAAGCTTTGGTGTGGTCAACGAGATAAGCTAATTAATGGCATTCTAGATAAAATTAGTGTTTTGGCGTTAGGTATCATTTATTTCCTTCCTGTAGTCATAGCTAAATGATAAGAGTTCAGTATTTGGTCAATCATTCATGTTAAAGATATGCAGGTAACTTGGCAGCAGCTAATGGTACAGCCAAAACAAAGACAAGCTAAAGATGAAACTATGAAACATCATTGCCTTATTTATGCAGACTATGGAAAAGATATAGTTTCATCTGCAAAGTATTTTATATTAAATAGGTATAAATATATAAAAAGATGCTTTTATATATATATAGGTATTATATATTATATTGAATAGGTGTTTTGCTGTATTTGTAAAAAACTTCTTAACTTAGTGTGTTTCTGTTTGGGTTCAAAATGTCTGTTGGGAAAATCTCTTAGATGGAGTTGTATGTTTATATAGAAAAACCTGTTCCTTAAAAGTTTAGTGCAAGGGTGGTGTTTGCACTACATTATGTAGTACTCATAAAAGGCACTGGGACAAATTAGATCCTGGTGGCAGTACATTCTTTCACAGATTGGCTAATTCTTTTGCAGAAAATTAGCAAGTAGTTCACAAAGAAAATGGTTAGAGTAGATGTGCCAGTATTATAAATCACAGTGAAGAATTTAGATTTTTTTTCCCCCTTGTTGGCCTGAGATTAATGCAGAAAATTAATGACAATTACTGAAAATTGAACCAAAAGCCAGGACTCTAGCAGGAATTCAGTGTCTTCCTCCAAACTCTGAGAAAAGACATGTACACTCTGCTAATTTATTCTGTATTTTAAGAGTACTGTCGTAACTTTCACTATTGTTCTATTTTTTTTCTGTCTAAAACCTAATGCTGTTCCTGTATTTGCCTGAAGACTTTAGTATTCTATGCTTTTAATGTCCCCTGTGATTTAGGTCACTATCACTCTTTAAAGCTATACATGGTATATGTGAAAAGGGACTGTAAAAGCAGTGTGAGTTTTTTCAGATTTTTTTGTTTGTGTTCTATTTTGCATTTACCTCTTTTTTACATGTGAATATAAAAATGTGTTATATAGTGGAGATTAGGTCACAATCTTTCAGTGACAAATGTCACTGATAAAAGCAGAAAAGAAGAAATTGTGTTAGCAGAGAATGGAAGCAGGAATTTTCTCTTTTTCAGACACATTCACAGTAGTGTAGTCAGTGCATCTTCTAAAATTGCCTGGCTCCAATGGCTATTTTCTGCAAACCACATCAACAAGCATCTGGAAAACTTTTGAGCTTTATCACTTGAGAGTTATTTAAATAAAATAGCTGAAAGAATGTGTTTAAGTGTATGTCGTTACTGTGCCAAAAAGTGCAGGTATTGCTATACTGCAGACACCTTAAACCATCCTCCTGAAATTACAAACTTTAAATAAGGTGTTCCATAAACTGCAGGACGATTGTAGGTAGCTGGGAGTCTGGGAGCCTAGTAGATACCATGAAGGTGGCTGGTACATTGCTAACAGTGGAGTTATTCACTGTTGAGACCTGGACTCTTGTTTGGTTTGGGTTGTTGTTTTTTTTTTTTTTCTTGTAAAGTAGATACTGCTAAATGTCAGTGTTTGCATATTAAACCAAACTTTCTTGTAAAGCAGCCATTGGGTTGTTTTCTGATATCCAGTAGGCAAATGTGGCATTTGGTTTTGTCTGAATTTATCTACAGTGGAACTTTTTCTTGATGTCTTCTAAGATGCTGTCCCCCACATAGATCTTTTACAAAGAAGTGTATTAAAAGTGGATTTTTCTGCAAATTAATTTTCTTCTGAGTCCTTCTTTATTGTTACTGGAAATGAGAAGTTGCATTGTGAGCCTTACCTTGACTGAATGGTGCTAAGTTTACTCAAGCCTGACAGAACAGGTCTCAGTGTCACCACACAGCCTTTGCCAGTACATAATTTGGAAACTGGAATAAAAAGTCTTGATGATTGCTCACCAGTATTCATGTGTACCTGCAAGTCTGCATTATGAGGCAGTTTGCATCATATGTTGTTGTTCTGTCTGTTACAAGCCCGCAAAGGCAAGGGAGGTACACAGTTAAACCTAGTAAATTACATGCTCCTTTTTCCAGACCTGTAGTCCTTCATTTTCTTTTGCCGTGAGGTAAATCTGCTGAATATTAACCCAGCCTCTATAAATGTCTGTCTCCCTTCCATTGAAATGACCTCTCAGTTCCTCTGTAGAACTCCCTTCTACTCCAAGCAGGCTGTGTCTTTATCTTATCCCGTGATGTCATCATGGTGAAGCAAAAAGAGTGTTTGTTAGAAATTGGCTGTGATGGAAAGTGGAAAGGAGAAGATGTGTGCCAGCAACAGAAATATCAATGCATGTTATTAGGTTGATCAGTGCCCTAAAACACAGTGACATTAGAAATCCATCAAATCAGATGTGTTTTGTGCCTTGCTGAGGAGATTCTGGAATATTGTTGATGGCCTGAGATAGTGAGTATGTGTCTGGTCTTAAAAAAAGACTACAGAAGATGGTGGTTGAAGATCTTGATATGGCATACTATGTGTGGATTCCTGTGTGCATCAGTTTTGCTTGGAAAGCTCATGTTACATTAAAGAAGGTGCTATTTATGGTAGTTGGGTTGGGTATTTTAATTTCATGTATTTATATAGCAGTTTAGTAGCTGGCTTTTCTTATTAAGATGTGGCAGTGTTTTGATCAACTTTCAAAACCACAGTGAATATTTTGCTAGCTTCAGAATAAAAACACTGGTGACTTGATTTCCTTGTCAGAAAGTGTCGGAGGGTATTTTGGTGTAAAGCTTTTAAAATTTATAAAAATATTTTCATTTCTGTGCACACAGACACACATGAAAGGAACAGCTATTATAACTGGCAAAATTGAGATGAAGCTATCAACAGCAAGTTTTATGGAATGATCCATTTTACAGTACTGACATTTAGTTAGCAATGTGTTTAAATAAGTGTTTAAATTGCTAGTGAGCAAAGGGCACTCCTTAGCTGTGTGCTTGTTTTTCCTATGGCGGGAGGTGAACAAGGGAAAGATACTAATGAACTTTGTAAATTCTCTTGGGTTTGTCTAGGATTTTAGGTCTAATGTTAGAAATATATCATTTAGTGTCTTGTTTTTCAAAGCTTTTATGAATGTTTGAAATACATTGTTGCAGTGTTCTACGAAACTATGTAATTGTTGGAGAACCTGAAGAAATTAGTGAGTTGATTTAAACGCTTGAGAACACAGTAAGGGCTGTTACTGCTTTTGATCTATACCAGGAAATCACTGAGCAGATGAAACAGTGATGTCAGTTGGGGAAGCTCTAATGGCTCTCAGTGGACAAGTATTACAGGTTGTATAACTAATTTGGCAAGTTATCTTCACAAATTGAATAGTCAAAAGAAATAATTGCATATTTTGTCATCTTGTCATGCATGTAAATATTTCAGATGGTTGAAGATGAAAATGATACGTATTATTAAAATAACATTGCCTAAGAGCCTGGGAATGTTTGCTGTTTGCATTGTTATATCTTTCTTTTTTGAGGGGAAAAAAAGATTTTCCTCACTCATCTCTAGCCTCTTTGGTCTGAGTAATTTCGCAAGTCTCAAGGAAAGGCATTGATACATTGGGTTTTTTTAAATAAAACACTCAAGCAAACATGGAATAGTTATATGACTCAGTGATTAAAGCTCTGATTTAAATTCCCCAGAAGAATTCAAAAATACAGATTGTGTGTAAATCACAGTCCTTTTAAACTCCTTGTAATTTACCTGAATAGGAAAAAAAGCAGTGTCTCAGTGGTTATTGTTTTTCATCACTGAAGTCACAGATCACATATACTGGTTTGAAGGACATCAAGGATCATCAAGTTCGACTCTTAAATGACTTCAGACAGTTACATACGAGGATTGAACCCACAACCTTGGTGCTATCTGCACCATGCTCTAACCAAACTAATTTAAGGGTCAGTCAAATGAAATGGATTTAAAACTTACATGTCATTAAATAGATGGGCAACTAACACATCATCTTTTTCTTTCAAGTATAGATTGTTCATTTTGTTTATCCTGTCTGTCTCAAATAACTTGAGCAAAAATAAATGGAATTAGGGTAGGAAGAATTTACTTTTCAGTTTGCATTTTCCCACTCTGGTTTTCTCTTAAAAGAAGTTGTATTTGCCATATCATGAAGTGCTGATTTAATCTTAAAGACCTAGTCATTGTGGTCACTCTTAATAAATGATGGATGGGAGAAGCTTTTTGAGTTAGAAGTTCACAGCATGGCCAGGGTGCTTTGTCTTTATCTGAAGATGCTGCTGTGTATTAATGGACAAGAGAGGAATCAACTGAATCTTTGGAGAGTTTCCTGCAAAGGTGTGGGAAAGCTTTGGGTTGAGAGTGTAGTGAAACTATGAAAAAATACTATAATAAACAGTTTATTTGATAGAACCCTTTTTCTTGTGCATGAAGATCCTCAGAAATAAATCTATATCTAGTTCCTAGGTATTCTTTTATTGTATTGCAAAGCTGTTTCTTTTTCTAGGTCCTTCTGAACTTGTGGGGTTTGACTTCTTTTCGTTTACAGGCTTCAATCTGCTTGCTCCTTTGCATCTCTGTCAATTTTAAATGCAAATAATAGAAGGTATGTGAATTGCATGTGTATATTTTGATTATGAACATGAGTAAGCTTAAAAGCTTACTTTGTGTTGCAGAGAAAATCACAGATATAAGGACTGAACATTTCCCTGGAGAGAACACATGTGGTTTAAAAACATTTTTGAATAAGAGAAGATAGGACAGAAATTGAGTAGAGATGAGAAGAGAACCAAGTGTGAGGTGTTCAGCTTGCACATGCATTTATTTTTGTTCAAAACAGTGGATATCTATGTTGTATTGTAGGAAAAGGATTTTATATCCATTTGAGATATGAATATATTCTGTCTAGATAATTGCTACTGAGGTGGTGCATAAGATGAGAGATCAAATGGAAATCTTTTCAAGACATGTTGTATGCCTGATAGAAAAATTCGTATGAGTAGTTTAATTTTTTTTTAAATAGCATGATGGGATTACCAGCTTGTTACAGTTTACTCAGTGTTCTTTTGTTTGCTTTGAAAAAATAAAAAGTTTAATTTTTTTTCTCATGTGTTCAAATTTTTTATGGACTCTATCAGGTACTTGTTAAAAAGAAAGGTACTTGAATTGAAATCTGGGATTTCAACTCTCTTTTAAAGATGTGAAACTAGTAGAAGTCTTACTGTTTCCAGGTGTGGCGTTTTGTCATATTGTTGTTTTGAGCTCCATTTCCCTCATTCCAGAGATCTTTTCTTGCCTTTGACACAGGGCTTATTTATTTGTTTTAGATGTTATTAGCAATGTACCCTTTTGTTCAAGTCTTTAAAGTAGCTCTTTACTTTCCAATAGTGGTGCAAGGTAGAATGAGCTGTAATTTATACTTGTTTTCTTCTGTGAATGCAGAGAAATACTGCTTCAAAATAGCCTTTGTTCTTCTGCCAGTTCAGAGAGAACTGTTCTTTAATCCAAAATGCTAGTGAATTTCACAAAAATAGAGAAGTCAACACAATATTGTTAGTAGCACTGTGAAAGCAAGAAATGGCATCGTAAGAATGCAACCTCAAATATTTTCTTCTTCCTTGTGTAAGAAGAAGGAGTTACAGAAAAGAAAACACTAAGTTGCTCTTTGCCTACTTTCAAGACTTTCTTCATTTTAGCTCTCTCCCTCATTTCTGTGGTCTTCTTTCCAACTACTTATTTTCCTAGAATGCGTGTTGCAATAGCAAAATGGACATGACTGCAATATATGTTTCCCTGTTATAACTAGAATCTGGAAAAGTTTGTTTGTTGGTACTTATTTGGAAATAAGCTTGATCACCACCACAAATTCATTCTAAAGGACTTTCAGTAAAGTGTATCTGTAGTTCAAGAAAATTGGACTTTTTTTGGCATATGTAGGTGTTGCCAGAAAATCCTGTATTTTTTTCCTGACAGGAAATAACCAGTCAACTCACTAGGCGCTTTTAAATATTGATGTAGAAATGTACTAGCTGTAGGATAATATATGGTTACTCTAGCGTCGTAGAGCTTGGAATAGTGAAAAATGTGATGAAAATGAGGAAAGAAAATACAGTTGTTGAAGTAGGTCCAACTTTGTTGAACTACTGTATATTGTAACATAAGATTATATAATAGTAACCCAATTGTTGGGAATTCTAAATCAGGGTCTGAAAGTTCTTTCTTAAATATCTGCCCCTCAGAGAGAGATTAGAGATTTCAAGGTATTTCTATGGATTTGTTTCAAAATAATTTTGTTACTGATACAAGCCTAACATGTCACTTTGAATTTGGAATGAGAAATATACCACAGTTCAACAAAACACAATTGATAATTGCCATCTTTTAACTGCTATGCTGAAACAAATCATTCTTGACATTTATGTTGATGAGATGATTGTTGACTGCAAAGGATTGGCACACACCCTATTGTGTTGATGGTTCTAATGTTCCTTGAAGGAAACTTTACCCTTCATTTTCCTGTGATTTCTTGAGAAGCCAAAATTTAATAACTACTCTTTCTACAACCATTGGAGAAAAGACTGAACAATTAATAAAAATGTTCAGATTTCTTAGAATTCTTAGTTTCTTGGAAGTATGGAATGAGTTCTCCTGCTTTTCTCCTTTTCTGAAAAGGAGCCCCAGCAAGCTTCCAGATGGAACAAATTCAACACTTGTCAGCTGTGCAAAGGAATGAGACTCCAGATACCAAACACTAAGTTTAAGGTAGTAGGAGAGTGATCAAATCCCAGTTGCATCAATATTGAGCTGTATGTAGCATTATGGCAAAACAAAAAAGAGATGGTTAATTAGACTGTGCTTCTAAATCTCAAAACATGAAGAAATTTTAAAATTCTTGTCAATGGGAGATAATAATGATAAAGAGGAAATATACCTTTGTGATATTTTTAGAGGAAAGCCTAGATTTGATGAAAACTGTACTGCCATGGCCAAATTACAGCATATCTCTAAAACTGTGATAGCAGGCAAGACCCAAGAAGATTGGTGGAGTTGAAGAGATGGAGTAGGGACTGAACATGTTTCTGTGCAAATATTGATAAAACAGGTGTTCCAGAGAATAAGCAGAGTAAGTTGCATAACAGTTTATTCAAATCTGAGTTCAGTGGTAGGCTGTGATTTGATAGGTTATCCCTTAATCCTGGCTTTGTTTGCTGACCTTTGTACTTATCATTAAACCCTTCTCTGTGAAGAAACCTTCAGTACCCAACCACAAAACAAGGGGAAAATATTTAAGTATTTCTAAATCCATTTAGAAATAAGGGAGGTCTAAGGGAGGTAATTGCTTTAACATAAACCCCATATATTTGCATATACATCTATTCAAATAAATATTGCGAATATATATTTTTGATTAAAAGGTACATAGGAGAAATGTCTTACTATAACAGATAATGCTCAATAACAATAAGAAAGCCCTGTCTGTTCATTTGTATGCTGTGTTAGCTAGCCTAGTTTGCTGTTAAAAGAAAAAAGGGGTGTCCTGATACAAAACTCCTTAAAGATGGTTGTTTTAGATTTTCTTCATGATTTGGAATATATTCAACAAACAAAAACCCAACCAAAACCACCAAAACAACAACAAAAAAACCCCACACCCAAAACCCGCACAAAAACCAAAACAAAAAAACCCAAAACAAAACCACAAAAAAAAACCCCACCAAAAGCAACTCTCACAGACAAATGCAGTTTTGTGAGCAATATCAATGTCTTTGTGTGCTTGCTTTTCTCATGATACCGCAGCGTGTAAAAAGTGATAAAAGCCTGTCAAAATAGTACAAGCCTGTCAAGCCTTGCACACTGAGTATGAAATTCATGCAGTTGGTTCTTCCCTTATGTCTGCTCTGCTCCTTACAGAGCTCTCTCTCTCTCTCACACGAGCTGCAGTTTGTGGGCTTTATTCTCACTCTGTCCATTCAGTGCCAGACATGTCACATGGTGGGAATTAATGTAAAAGTGATATAAACAAGGTGGGAAAATGGTGAAGCGCAACCGAGTTTAACTTGTTCTAATGTATTTGCAATTTACTAAAAAAGAAAAGAATCAAAACCACAAACATTTCTTAAAATGAAAGAATTAAGTTTTGTTCAGTTTCTATAAGGAGTTGAAGCACAGAGGTGGTCAGAATGTGTATGAAATATCGCTTAAAAATGTATCGAAATTCTCCAGAATTTCTGCTTTTGAAAACTCAACACAATGTTTCTGAAAAGTTGCATTGACAATGGGATGGAGATCATCACATCACTTGTGTTTATTAACAAGGAATGGCTATCAGTTCCTGCTTAGTGTGAAGTGTATTTAAACAATTGATCTGTATCTGAAAAGCTGATTGTTTTGTTGCCAAAGATGTAACCTCTCAGATTCTGTGCCAATTGGCTCTTGTCAAGGTGAAAAAAATTATAATCTTGTGTTGGTTATTAATAAAATCTGATTTAGACATAGTCTATTCATCCTAGAGATGCCTCTTTCTTTCAGACTTCTTGGTTAATGAGAAATTAGATGCAAACACAGCTCTTGAGATCTTGCTGTGTCTTTACATGTTCTCTCTCTGTGTTAGGTTTTATTTCTCTCAATTTTTGATTTTTAAATATCTCTGCTGCAGCTACATTTTTGCTAATGCGGACACTGTGGAGAGGAAAAATGTAGAAGTATTCTACATAAATGCAACTAAATTGTTTCCTCTTAGGATGAAAAAGTTAAATTTACATGAATCAGGGTAATGTAATGAGTACATAGAGACTTAAAGTAAACCAATAGTCTATGTGACTTCTCTGACTTTGACTTCTCTGAATGAATTGTCAGCATTAATGCCTTTGGGGATCTGCACAACTGTTCATAGGAGACCCTCTTTAGGTAACCACAGCTGATCTGACAGAACTTGCTGAAAGTGTTTAATATTTTTGATTTTGTTTTCTACCATCCAAAAATACTTTTGTCAGCCCTTCTCAGCCAATATCTAATAAACTCTTCTTCCTCGTTTAGTATAATGACTAAATGTTACAATGCAGAAGGAAGGGAAAATATGCATTGTTGGGCTGTGCAGGAGTTCTGCTGATCAGGAAAAACATGCAGAAGGCTGCAGCTCCTTTCTTGAAGCATGAGCACAAGTGACAAATGCTTTTGTGAATCAAGTTTTCTCGCATTAGTTACCTAGAGAAGTCTGGACTAAGCCTTTTCAGATACAGATTCTCTCCATGCAGTTCTTCATGTGTTGCAGTATCATTGCATCTTTAAAGACCTGTGCTCTAGAAATGGTAGGTTTTTTTAAGTTAACTGACTAGAATTTGCAATTTGCAGTGTGTTGTGGAAGGAGTATTGATCAGGATCCCACAGGATGTAGTAGTTGCCTGACTGCAATTTTCTGTAGATGTGTCAGGATTTTTGTTGGATTCTAATCAGTATTCATAATTTTTGAGAAATAGTTGATTATCCCCAGCCTTGGCCCCCTGGAAGCCACATTGATGCTTGATAATAATACACTGTGACCATGGCTGCAGTTATCAGTAAGACTCTGCATAAAAGACTGGCAAAGACAGCTCTTTAAATGAAACAGACTTCTCTGAATGAATTGTCAGCATTAATGTCCTTGGGGATCTGCACAACTGTTCATAGGAGACCCTCTTTAGGTAACCACAGCTGATCTGACAGAACTTGCTGAAAGTGTTTAAGATTTTTGACACTGTGTGACATCATCTTATAAGCAAACTAAAGACTTGGTTAAGGTACAATCATCACTCCATGTTACAAATGAATAGAAAATTGGATTTAACATTATTTGTTTTAATGGCTTACTCTCAAAATAGGTGGTCATTCAGTCTTCCACAAAGACTCTGTCACTCAGTATTTACATTATTAGCAGTGGAAAGAATGTGTGGTTATATGTAAACAGTACTAAACTGAAGTAGGTGGCAAACATGGTGAAGAGGCTTAGACTTCAAAATAATCTGGTGTAAAAGGATGTGGAACAGCAACACTCAAGGCTTTTTTTGCCTCTTTGTGGTAAGGACTGTCCTTGGGCTTTCCAGGTCCCTGAGTTTAATGGCATAATCGGAGGGCTGAAGTATTATCCGCTGTACAGGTCAAACTCGGGGACCACTTTATCAATTTTAATGTATAAACATTTATAGAACTGAGTAAATGTGTCCCAGCATTCTGCAGAAGCTGGGCGCTAGCATTACAAGGCTATTTCCTTGCTCATCCTTGAAAGGTCATTG
This sequence comes from Cettia cetti, assembly GCA_013401135.1. Lineage (NCBI taxonomy): Eukaryota > Metazoa > Chordata > Aves > Passeriformes > Sylviidae > Cettia > Cettia cetti. The sequence goes on along the minus strand of VZUI01038237.1, from coordinate 126,309 downwards.
CCTTCAGAGATTTCAAATGAAGCAGGAGAAAAAAAGCAAACATCAGCTCCATATTCAGGGAGGGTGAGAAGGAGTATCAGGATCTGTAGGCAGGTTAGCCTGGCTGTGATGTCTGGGAAGATGATGGAGCAGATCTTCCTGAAACCCATGTTCAGGCACAGGAAGGCCAAGAGCGTGATTGGAATTTATCCAGGGCAAGTTAATTGTCCTCTGTGATAAATGATGGATGCTGTTTACCTTGACTTTAGGAAGGCATTTGATGTAATCTCTTAGATTACTGGGAGATCTAAGTACTGATGTTACTAACTGGAGATAGACAGCTTGGTGGGCAGAATATTAGCTGGACTGCTCTGCTCAGATTGCTGAAGCAAAGTCCAGCTGGTGATAAGTATTCTTCACGTGTACTGCTGGATATTTTGTAAATGACCTGCAGAATTGGAGGGAGTGTGCTTTCTGTATGCTCATGGATGATACTGCCTTAGGGAGAGGTTAATGAATTGAGGCAGAGGACTTCTTATCAGAAACACTATGACGGTCTGAAAAAACAGGCTGGCAGAAAACTCATGAAGTCTTAGCAGCATGAAAGATGGTAGAGGAAAGTTCACACCCAATTTTTGGAATATTTTTTTGTTCTCATGACTTTTTTAAGCCAAATTGTGCTTTTCTTGTGTGGTCAACTTGGGTAGGTAATACTCTTGGGTTTTATCTGAAACAAGGTAAGAATTACTTGAGGAACAGAATTATGTTATTTGATAGCATCATAGCTGTTGTCCCAGGTGATAATGGGCTAATGTGATCAATTACTGATTGAGAAATTAAGGGGAGCTAGAAGCCAGCAGGGCTCTGTGTTACCTTTCTCCTGCTCCTCCCCATGTAGTTGTTTCATTGCAGCGTATGTTGGGATGGTGGGAGAATGGAGGAAATAGTTACATACAAGTTTATTCTTCCCAAGCAACTGCAATAAGATAATCCTTTTTGTGGGAGAATCAAATTCTAATTCTCAATTTCACAGTGCCAGATTAGACACAATATAAAGCTATTTTTAAAAAAACCCAAATAAATAGGCATATACTCAGTAGTTCAGTACTGTACTATATCCTAAGGAGCTGGGTTAATCTGTGCAACAAAAGGTTTATATACAAACTGCATATTTGTGATGTAATGCAGTAAGATGACTAGAAATTAAGATAATTTATGGTACTGTTTTACTCTTTCCATGCTCCCTAAAATAGGTCTGTATTTTTAGGTGTTATCTTCATCAACTTAGGTTGTGGAAGAACACCTCTTTAATTTGGCCCATAATGTCCATGTAACTAGTTGTTTGAGGAAAATGGATGTCAAGTGTTTTGCTATGAACCCACTTGAAGTAATGTACAGAATGCTATAAAAACAAATGGAAGTGAATTTGTGCTGGGCATTTTTCTTCAGTTGAAAGCATATAGATTTTGCTTATAGTTCTTTCTTACATAAATGCATGTTAGCAAAACCATAAATGAATCTGGTAATGCTCAAAATCAAATACAGTGTAAGTAATTTTTATTTAGGATACCATTATTAGAAACATGCAAATCGTTACTTTTTCTTGAAGATTTTTATTTTCTCATTCCATAATTTTAATGTTAATATTTCAATCTTAATAAAATGGAAAATGTCAACATTAACTTTTGAACATGTAAGACAATAATAAGTGGAATAAAGTGTCTGTGTTACATATAAATTTGCAGGTTGCCAGTAATTTGATGGACAAGCACAGTGTGGAGTTACTGGCAACTGTTGCTTCTGCATACTTTTGTATTTTTAGAGTTGCCTTCTAACTGGCAGGCACAGATGGCCATAGGTTATGATTTTTGTATGCTTCTGAATTAAATAAAACATTTATATGGTATTTTAAATTTTATTGTCTCAATATCTTGTGTTAATTACTCTGTATGGGTTCTGATATTGGGAAATTAGAATGTGGGATTTTTAGAACTAATAAGAAGAACATTTGTTCTAATTAAGCAGTCAGTGTTATTTTGTGGTAGTAGAAGTTGTTTAAAGTTTTCTTGGAAAAAATACTCAGATTTGAGACCTTTGTCTTGCTGATAATAAAGAATGTTCTGCCACAAAGTCAGAGTAAATTGTTTCAGTGGTATTGAAGTCAAAAGGTCATAAAGTATTTAGGATTGCTCTTACCTAGAATTTAAAATGCTTTTAGAGAAACCCTATGAATTTCTGTTTGAAATATCAAGCTTGTTCTGCCTATCTATGAAGTTCAGTGTGGAATATAACTTTTTTCCCTTCTCAGACTCCCGTAAAAATGAGGGCTAAAATCTGTATTCTAGGTGATAAATTGCAGTTATGTGTGTTTAATACAAAGAAAATTATAATTGAAGAGAAAAATTATCCACATAGAAGACATGAAACTAATTTCACTTTTACCAGAACCAGGCTTGGCTCTTTCCGTCTATTATTACCAAAATTTAGATTGAAATTTGGCCTTGCTTTTGGTGCAAGGAAAAGGTAGACTCACTTTTTCACTGCCTTACAGTCTCAGAAATGTTTTCCTAAGGTTATTTCTGGGGAAAAAGGGCAGCATGTGATAAAAATTACAGAACAAGGCAACTAAACACCTGACTGCTTCTAGTATTTAATGACAAGTTTCATTGCTTTTTAAGCTGTACCTATTCTGGAGGACATTTCTTTTGACTTGAGTATTTTTTAAGACCTAAATATAGTGGAGTTAACATGCTTAGTGCTTAACCATGTTACTGTATTGCAGTTATTTTCTTAAAATAGTTATCCTGTTAGAACTCCAAGGGATTAATTAAAGGCGTCTCCAGCTGTTGATTTAACTATATTTAGTCAAACAGCTGATACAGCTATATATTTGTTAAAGAACAGGTGTTAAACCAGTTGCTTTAAGAAGAAATAAATTGAAGTTACTACATAAGCAATGCTCAGATTGTTAGTAAATTTATTTTTGTGATATATGTCTGATGACTCTGCTGCTTTACCAAAATTAAAATTCTGACTTGATTAATGTTTTAATGTTTGTATTTAGCCTCTAAGTTGCTACTGTTCTGTAAAATAAATGTTTGGGGTTTATTTTTTTTTTGTTGTAAGCCTGACTGAACTCTCTATCTGTGAAAGTCCATTACTTATTTTTGTATTTCTTGTGGTCTGTGGCATATTCATTTTTATGGTTTATTTAAATATTTAATTGTGAACAGATCATCAAATATGGTTCTGCAGGTAAGAATGAGAAAAATTGATCCTATTTCTAACTCACTGGACTTCACTGAGTCTGTAGAAATCAACAGCAGTAAATGTAAAGCGTAACCCTACAATTTTGTTGAATCAAACACAATATTGAAAGAAAAAGCAGGTGCAATAAAATTGCAACCTAGTACATAGTTTTAGTGCTTAAGTGCTTTTTGCCTTCTGTTCAGCAGGGTAGTATCTGCCTTTTACTTTCAGAAGATAGCTTGTTTCACAAGGCTGAATTCATCAAGAATTGAGTGGGAGAAAAGTACTTAAAATCTTAAAAATATTTGTAATTTTACCACCTTACAAAAATGTCAATGCAGAAGCTTGCTAAGGAGTTCATCTTTATGAAATATTGTAGTAATTATGGCTCCTGTCTATTGATTTTTCTGTCAATTGTGTTTTGTAGATAATTTTTTAATCTGTCCCAAAAGCTTTAAGATGTGATACTTTTTATAAGTTCCGGGCATTTTTGATTGTTAGTTGTTTGCTTTTGTTTTACCTGTATCTTCATTGAGCACAAGCTTTGTCTTGATTGCTCTGTATGCCTTAGGCCAGTAGAAATACACAGCAATCTACTTTCTGTTTGGTTGGTGTCATGTGTACCCTACCTAATTTTGTCTACTACATGCCACCAGTGGCTTAGTTTTATTAGTTATTAAGTTTTAACACATCTGATCACTTCGATTTTTGGCAACATTTTATTTGGATGAAGGCGTATCATGTTGTTACACATCAAGACCATGATAGGTAAGGTTTGTGTCTCCTTTGGAGCTCAAAAATTTTATTTATTATTCTGTCATAGCCTCTTTTCAGCTGTTAAGTGTTACTAAGATATGATCATTTGATAGCTTGACTTAGAACACCAGAGATCAAATAGTCTGTGCACTTCCTAAACTCTGTCTTTTGTTTGTGTCAGCAAGACATACCACATCCTGTGCTTTCATTCATAGGAAACTGATACTAAAATCATAGTGTAGACTAACATACACCTTTGAAACAGCAGCTGTTTCAGTTAATAGAATCTCATCTACATTTACATCATGTTTAAGTTCCTGCACTTCCATGAGCTTACTGTTCTTAAATAAATGCCACAGCTGAAATTACCCATTGCTTATGTGGATACCATAACACCCCAGAAAAGTGCCTGAAGATAAATATTGATACTTTTGTTTCTAAACGATGGTGGGATAACATGTTCATACAGTCCAATGAACAGTACTGTAACTGTATGAAAAACAACAAATGCTTTCAGAGTATCTAAATAATATTAGGATGAGTTTTTAAGAATAAATTAATATACAAACCCATCTTCTGGGTGCAGATTTTCAAAAGACATTTGTGAGATGTGAAGAGCAACACAGCAAAGCAGTGAAGTTTTCTAGTTCAAGAATTAGTGGAAAATACCATACAAAAAACTCACACTTTAGCAAAGTAGTAAAACTCTTCTTCCCTCATTTTTTATGAAAGTTAAAATTAATTCTAACATTTTTATCACCATTATTAAAATTTATTTGACAAAACTTTAGCTCTGGCCTGGAATTTACTTGCTATGGCAAGTTGGATTATTTTAGAAAAGCTTAGGGAGTAGAGGAAGAAACATTTTTCTTTAGCATGTTTGTGAATCCATTTGTTAACATTGTGGTAAGCCCTCCTCCTTCCCCACCTCCCCTCCAAAAGTTGTTTCAAAGGGTTTTAGGACATTGAAGACTTGACTTTGTCTCTGCGCCCTTTGGGGTTTTTTCACCCTAGCTGAAGAATATTTCAGGATCCAGTTTTTAATTAAAGTTGGCATTAAACAGAAACCTGATGGAACAAGAATGCATTTCTGTCTGTGCATAACTCTTTTGGCTCCCATTGTTGCCAAGCCTCTGAAACTTGGCGAAAGTGACTGATAGATAGTGCCTTTTGAGACAGCATCCAATTGGTGATCCTCATCACTAAATGCAGAGTAAATGAGGCTTGATTTTATGTCAGTGCCTTGAGCCTCAATGGCCAAAGACTTCCTAGTGTTTTAGACTTCAAGTATGGATGATCTTTTTTTTTTTTTTTTTTTTTTTTTTTTTTTTTTTTTTTTTTTTTTGTAGAAAGCAGCATGAAACAAGCTTCCGTTGCCCTCTCATTTTTGTCACTAATGGTTTGTCCCAATCCAGTTATTTCCTCTTTCCTCTTTGCTTTGGTGGCATTTGGTACCAGTGTATGTCACATGATTTTTTCACCCTCAGTATCAGCAGAGAGGCAGCATTCAGAATGAGAAGAGTAAAATTATAAAGTAGATAGAATCAGTATATAAATCATTTAGGCAGAAGCAGTTTAGTTAAAGACCAGTTGAGAAATTTTTTCTAAGTTATTTTGAGGTGTTGCTTTTCTTGAAGCAGTCCAGTATTGAAATGTGCTTGGTGTACTTGTGTCAGTCATCTGTAACCTGACTTAGGGTGAATTTTCATATACTTAACTTCCATTCTGTGTCCAGAAAGTAACCCAGCTGTAATGAACTTAGCTGGTCCTAGATCTGTTCCTATTTAAACTCTTGGGACAGGGGGGAACAGCTCAGATCAGAACCACACTAATTCTGAGGCTTTCCAGCTCACAGTGCCATCTGGCGGGGTTCATTCCAGTTCAGCGCCCTTGGTAATTAGCACTGCCAACAGTACTCTTAACTTGATAAAGACTGGCTGAAAAGAATTGCCTGAGGTGCTGTTCCTCTCATTATCCTGTGGTGCCCTTCAAGATACCATAGCTGTAATTGTAAATTCTGGTGATCCCGTTGATTTTCTTCAGAGGGCTCCAAAAGAATGGCTGTCTCTGAAGCTGAAAGACTTTCAGGCTTTTGTGTAGGAAGAGACTGTAGGATTTCTTCTTTGGAATTTTTATATTCTTATTATCATCAACTAATACTCATGAACCACTTAAGTTTCCACAAGGAGAGACATTCTAGGTCTTGTTCAAGCTATTTGGGGAAATCTGGCTGTGAGTGTAACATAAAAATCAGTAGATTGGAAATACCTCATTCCTGGGTGATTATTTCTTATTCACTCAGCCTAATGTTTCCCATTTAGTAAATTCAGCATCTGTTGGATGGAACAAATAACCTAAAGCTCTGTTTGGCTCAACAGATGAGCAGATTGAAACTTGCAAAGATCATTAATTCTTTACTTACAGTTTGGATTTTCAGCTATGTGACATAATATGTTTAAAGTGTTTGCAGGTTGCTTGCTCATTTATCTTCTTTTTGTGGGTTTTAATCTCAGGATTTGAAAAGAGTTGTGATACTCTCTTATTTGTTGATTAGCAGAATAGAATCAGTAGACTACACTAGGAAGATGTCTGTTTATTCTCTGTGTTGGCAATTTCTCATTAATTTTACTTTCAGTTATCCTTTGCTTAGCATAGACATCAGGAACCTAGAAGAAGCAGGCACTATAAACTTACCTACACTTCAGGAGTTAGTGCTTTGCCAAGAGAACCCTCAGTGCTTAGACCTTCTAAGAATATGACAAAAGTGACAAAGTGCCACTTTCTTCTCTAATGCCAGTTAACTGTTCAGCATCTCTTTAGAGGACAGACTAGCTTGCACAAAACTTAGCCTAACAGCAGATGAGTTTTAAACAGCTCAGGTGAGATTTACTGCCTAAATCTAAGCATTGCTTTCTCCTAGACTCTCACCCCTTTGAGGGCCTCTTATCTGCGGCTGTGAAGCATAAAAATGTTACTGTGTATTGGAACCATAAAACCAGGTCACAGGCAAGAGAGACATTATGGCAGGTATTTTTTCAGTTATCTAGGGTAAGGTGGAATGGATAAGCTTAAACCACAGCAAATGTCCAACTTCTAAACGTTGTCAAATTTTCAAATTCAGGTTGGCCTTTTTAGTTTCTCACTATTGGCCTGCAGGACACCCCAGTCAAAAATTCTTGGTATGTATATGTGCTTAATATCAAAACGAATCCCACCTCAGGGCACTGCTTTTTGTTCTTTTTGTGTTACTGAAGGTTTCTGTAGGAATAATTACTTACCTGTGATCAAAGGGAGTAAATTAGTCCTTCATCTTTTAAGACAAGGTGGCAGTCTGTTTCAGTCTGCATATTTTGGTTTCACTTTCACTCTCAGTAATCCTTCAGAATTTATACCTTATTATCATTCAGTGATGAGGGATTAGGAGCAGTAAAATTAGGAAAGCCTGGGCATTTCTATCACAGGACTGGTTATGATCTATCATGAGTTTCATAATATATCCAATTAATATGTACTTGCAGCCAGAGTCTGTCTGGGTTGGGATATATTGTAGTTACCACTTACACAACACAGTTTGCCACAATGCATGTTATACATTCAGGTGCAGCTTGAAGCGGACTTTGCTCTATATGCAGAATAAATATACCTTCCTGAGGCAAATTTGTGCCTTTTGTGTAGGTGAAAAGTTTCAAGCAACACCTGACAAAAATTTCTGTTTCACTTTTGCTTACCCTCATTATGCTCAGTTGCAGATACTGTTGCTGTAGAGACTTTCAGCTGGCTAAATTGAAAGTTTTAAATATGCTTTCTAAACTTAAATAAAACATTTGCATTGAAGCACCGAAACCAGGATTTTAGGCTTACTGGGCTTTTTCTGTATTGTGAGGTAGTCTCAAATAACAAATGATATTATTGTTATCAAGTTCTGTTCTACAAAACAGGATTGCATTTTCAGTCATACCATAAGTGTTTAATCACCAAACTGATGTTTTAGCCATTTACTGTGGTAGGCATTGAGAGTAATTTCAAAGTTTGATGGTTTCTCTTCATTGCTGCCAGGGCCTGCTGCTTGCTCTGGGGTAGCTTGCCATGTTAACTCTGTGGTCCTCTTCAGCAGCACCTACACAGCACTTCTGTCAGTCCCCAGCTGTTACTGCGATGTGGGATAATTCTATCCCGGGTGCAGGACGTGATGTTTATTTTTATTAACTCCTGTGCAGTTCTGTTGGCTTAGGTTTCCAGCACGTTGAGGTCTCACTATATTGTGGTTCTTCTGCTGTATCTGGCTTTCCACCAGTTTGCTGTGATCCATGAACTTGTTTAAGATGTGTTCAATTTTATCATGCAGATTATCTATAAAGAATATTACAGGGCTGTCAATTTGTTTTTCAGCCACTAACTACTCTTCTTAGCTAGAGACCAGAAGATTCAGAAGTCCTTGTCTTCTTACATTGGATGAGTGGTCTAAGTATGACCCAGTCTATCACAGAACATTTCTCATTGGACACCAAACTGTTTGTGAACTTCTGACAAAGAATAAGTCTCTGTTTGTGGGAGCATGTTAATCTGAAGCTTAAGCAGTGTCTGGAACATCCTTTGAGCTATAGTAGTTGAGAAATGCAAAATCATGGTGTAAGATCTCCATGCTCTTTTTGTACTGTGTAAAAATAAAAAGTGGAATTACTTGCTCGTAGCAGCTTGTCTGAGGTTCCTTTTTGTTGCCAGTCTGTAAGTTTGTGAGTCATCCTTTTATACTTTTTCCTTAAATGAATATAAAAAAAGAAATAGGGGGTTTGTACTCAAGAAAAACCGTGAGAGATGAACAAACCCTGCTGTTTCTGTAAGAAGTGCCTGCATAGCACTGAATTGGAGAAGAGTTTGATTTTAGAAAGCTGAAGTTTGAATCTAATAGTGTTTGTGTACAGGTACATGAAGCGTCACTGTACAGCTTTTACAGGATGTGCTATACCTATTAATTTCTTCACAATTAGAAGCTTTATCTTTTTTTAAACAGCAACTGCAGCAAGTATGTTTTATATTATTTCCTAACATCCTTCTTTGGAGCACTTTAAGTTTCTGTTAACTGTAATACCTCTGAAAATGAGGCTACCCAGATCTGTTACATTATTCTGAAAATGTTAAGGATTAACAAGCATTCATAAGCAGCATCCAGTTTTAAATGGTGTTTAATGTGTTTCTGTTCTCAAAAGTCTTTTAAGCATATGAACTAAAAATGTAGCTATCGATGCTGTACAAATGTAGCTTCATTGATTTTCAGGGTTTTTTTCAGTATTGTCTTCTACTGGTATATAGGCAGTGATTAAATGTTGCACCTTTTGTTCAGACTTTTTTAAAGTGCTTAAGAGATTAAGTTTTGCATTCTGTTGGAGTCAAATTTTATTTTACTATGGATTTATACTCTAGAAATAGTTCAGTCAAACCATATTTGAAACTAATCAATGGACACTGTAACCCAAGATTCCAGATTGCTGGCACAAGTGTCAAAGGTCAGAATCTGCCGAAGGTAGCTGAATAAATAAATAATGCTGCTGACATGATTTACACAAGTAATCCCCCACTCTGCAAGTTAGTTCCCTTCTGTCTCAAGAGTATTTAGTTCCTAATAGTGATTGATTCTTCTCTGCATTTCTGACTTTCTGCCAGTTGGAGGATACTGGCATTTAAAAGTGAAGATGATGTTTTACCAGGGGGTTGGTAATTTTGGTGCTGTCTTTGATGTGGGAATTGGTGCTAGTATGTTGGTTTGGGATTCATGAGTGGGAAGTTAAAACCAGAACTAGATACATGCATATATCATCTAAATACCTAAGTTCTTCTATTCAATTGTTCTTTTACTGCAGGAAATGGTTTTGAAATGTATACCCATTATCAGTCTGCATGCTGCTCTGTTATAGTCTCTGTGTTTTTCTGTTTATGAGACAACATCTTATGACAGAATTTGTGCTAAAATCCATTTCCCATTTTTCAAACGGATGGAAAGCTGAGTAACGGTTGTAGGTGGCACTTCTGAAAGTCTGGAAAAAAACAAGTAATTATTTCTGCACAATTTTCTCTTTTTATGCATTAAAAGGAAAGAAACATATTTTCATTCTCATTTCACTGTACACTGGATATTTACTAGAAATATTTCAGACAATTTCTTTTTTCTAAATGCTATGAAGTGAACATGCCTGTTTCCAAGAGTATTGTTTTTTTGCCCAGAAGCAGGACTTGAAAAAACCTGTGAGCTGGGAATTGCAAGTTGTTGGTATATTTAGTTGCAAAAGCTGAGAGTCAAGGAGCAAAATCGATTGTTCTTCATTACTAAAAAATACGGATGAATTTTTAAACAGGATTCAGTACTGCTTGCAGGATCCAAGTAAGGTCTTATCAGCATGATAAGAGAAAAGCTGGAGGCAGTGTCTTGACAAATAGGTGAATAGTGTTAAAAATGCTCTGGATTGGTTTTCCTATGTGCTAAAAACGTGTTGTTAAGTGGATCATGGCTGACTATGTTCCCAATGCTTTCCCAGGGTAATGTGCTCGCTCTCTCTTGGTTCTCAGAGGCCTGTCAATGCAGAGAACCTGTTCTGAGCATCCTTCTGCTTCTGTTTCTTTGCATCCTTCCTCCTCCATGAGTACCTCCTGTGTTTACATACTTGGCTCTTGCTTGCAATTTTTTTAACTCAGGAGAGACTTGACATTGAGTTGTTTCAAAACTGCAGATTCAGAACTGATGGAAGCAGCATTAAGTTCTCCACAGGCTTAGTTGTGGCATAATTAAGCTGGTGTGCCTGGGAGACAGGATAAGACAATTTATCAGTGTGTATTTGTTTCACATTTTGTTCACGCTGGAAAAATCTATTTTTCTAGAAATACAAAATCTGAAAGTATTTTTCTTTTTAATTGAAAGTTTTAGTTGTAAAGAATTTGTTTTCCTTGGCTCCCATGACTGCTGGCAGACTTTTTCCTGCTTGTCATTGGAACAGTGGTAGATCCTCGACTGTAGTTTGTGAGAAAGAATTTGGTATCTGAGACTCCCCTGTTTTGATGTGAGTATCACAGAATGTATTTGGTCAGCAGTAGCTTTCTGCTGTGCTGCTTCCCTTATTTCTAGCTTTTAAAATTTGATTTAAAATATGAATTTAAAGTTACGTTGCACTAGTAGCTGGACAGTTCTGTGTGTATCTGAATGCATGTGGTTAAAAATGCTATGATTTGTGCATGCATCCATGCTACTAGTGCACTTATTTCCAAAGGCCTAGATCCTCATACGGAATTTGTCAGTTGAGACCTTGTGTAAAACAAAAATGTAACATTTTCATTTTCACATGCGTTTAGTTTTCATATGTGCTTATCTTGATCCATGTTTAAACAGAAAAAAGAATAGGATCTGTTTATAACTGCACGGTAGATTTTAATCTGTTTATTCTGAAAAAGTGAAGGTCGACAACTTAATTTTGAAAGGAGGGAAATCTGGTATGCCCAGATGCTTCAGTTAAAATATGCAAAATACTTGAGAAGAGACAAGGAGTAATTCATTTGTCCTTGAGCTACATGTCTAATTTTGTAGACAAATAAAGACTGTAAAGCTGCTTTTAAAAAGCCAACTTAACTTTCCATTACAGAAGGTTTCAATCAAGTTGGGGAAGAGAGTTCTTGACCAGTGGCACTAAATGTCATTTATTACTTAGAAACAAAACATTAAAAAAGCAAAATCTCTCAGTAGTTACACTTGAAGTCATGTTGTTTGCCTTCTGTCATTAGGACATTTGAACAAATTCTGCTTTTTTTTTTTGATAAACTGATAATATTTTATTGAGATAAATTTAGTTTTAGGAGAATGTAGTAATATCCTGAGGGAACAACTGGAATCTTTACCTTCCCATTTTTGAGAAAATAAATGATTTTGAGAAACTAAATCTCTCTTTAGTTGGGTTTGAGGGTGGTTGGTTGGCTGTTTTGGGGGTTTTTTTCTCTTAAGCTTTGAAGTAGAAGGAGACTATTCTTTCTTTTCCTGTTTAGAATTTTTGGATTTAATGATTTTTTTGTGAAATAACAAAAGATACATATTTAAAAATAGAAAAAATATCACAAAATTAAACTAATTAGAAAAGTAGTAGGGAGGAGGTAAGTATTAAGTACTTAGGTGAGCATATTTGGCTCAGCAAATGTCCAGGTCCTCCTCCTGTAAACAGAGTAGGAGCCATATGCCAAGCTCTCCGTCATCCTAAGAAATAAGAGGAGGCTGAAGAAACCCACAAAGAAATACAAATAAAGGGACAAAAGCATAAACCAGCCACACATCAGAACTGATCTCTCAGTGATGCATTTCTTTAGATTGGGGCTTCTCAGCTCTCTTGGGGCCAGATGAGAACTAGAAAGCCTGTCAGGTGACATCTTGCACTGTAACCCAACGGTGACTGGGAAAGGATCCATCCCTGTGTGCTGGTCAGTTTCGTTGTTCCTGAGGAAGTTGGATGGATGCCTGGCTTTCTCAACTGGTGAATATCACGAGCAAATATGCTATCTTTTCAATATTTGTATTCTTACAATTGCAGAATATTTATTAGAAAAAAAAAGATATTTGAGTGTTAGCTGATGTTGAAAGTTTAAAGCTTTAGGATCTTTATTTGTACACTTTACATTTGAACTGCATTTATGAAATGTATTGTAGCACTTAATGTTGGATGCTTCAATTGGAAAGTAATGATTCTTGTTTTCAGATTTTATTGATCTTTTTAGTTTTGAATTTTACTTGGTAAACCCTGATGTGCTTGTTTTATTATTTGAACAAAAATTCTGTTCTTGTTAAGAAAAAATATTTTAAATGGATTTTCTTGTGTAAACCACTGTAAAGTGATTAAAAGTGATAAGCTCTTCAAAAGGCAGTGTCTTACCGTATTTGAATAGCTTACATACTAATTGGTTTTTAAACTGTGTGTCTGGCTCACCTGTGACTTTTTATTCATCAGCATGTTTTGCTACAAGGTAGTGTGTCTTGTAGTCTGCTCACTTTTTGGTTTTAGAATATTCCCTTAAAATGTATTTTGCTACTTTACTACTTCTCTATATTTTCAGTAACTTGATCAGTTTTTTGTGTTATAACAAACTTTTAAAAAAGCTTCATATGATACTTGCTGGAAGAGAAGTTTGCTTTTGTATGTCTCTGAAATAAAAACTAAAATAAATTTCTGTAAATTATTTTAAGGTTTTTATAAAATTGAAAAATGAGATCAGGTTATTTCATTGCATTTGTCCTTTATAATGACTTTTGTACCTTTACCTTTGAATGGTTTGATTTTTAGATATCAGTCCATGGAACAGTAACTTGCAAGTATGAAACTGAAAAGGAATTAATTAACTGAGTGTTACTTTACATTTAAGATTTTGTTAAAGTGAAGTATGTAAATGGAAAAATAATCTGGGTCAGTTTCACGTATGCAACATTATTTTCCAGCTTGTTTTCTGTAGTGATTAGTTTGAAGCTTTATTAGAATAGTGGGTAAGCCTTTGTAGAGGATGCCATTAGTGATAAGAGGAAAACTTTCACCTTTAACAAGATCTTGTCTTCTATACAGCTTGCCCAATTTAGGCAGCGGAAGGCGCAAACTGATGGTCAAAATGGATCAAGGAAGCAGAAAAAGAAGAAGAAAACAGCAAACATCAAAGATGAAGAATCAATACAAGATGGGATTGAAACTGATCGATCTCGGAGTGATGAAATATCCACGTGCAGCAGTCGAAGGGGAGCAGCTGCTACCACTGACTTTGCTATTATCAGGACTTTGCATAGTGGAGAAATTATCAAACACACGCAGGCTTACACCATTGAGGTAAGTTTGTCCCAGGCTATTAACAGTCACTTTTGGGGGTGAGTGGGCATAAAATAATCCATTCATTTTCAGAATGGGAATTGGATGAGATTTTACACTATTTCCTTTCTTCTTCTGTCTGACTTAGTAGTATGTCCAGAGAAGACACTTTTTACCTGCCTGCTGGAATCGTTTTTTGTATTGTAGTCAGTTCCCTGTAGAGTATTGATAGTGTGTTTGTACTGCTATCCGCCTTAAATGTGCATAAATTAATTTTGTTTTATTAGATATTGCAAATTTAAATGGATTTTTGATCTCTTGCATTTATGGCTACATCAAAATGAAAAACTGAGCATCTTTCTTGTATTCGTGATGTAATTTGAGTTGCTCTGGTTAATGAGGACAAGGAATGAATTTAGAAATCTCTAGTGAGAAGTGGGGGCTTAAGAGATTGATGAACAGTTACTCTACTTTTACTACTTAATGAAATATAATCTTAATTGCTATTGGCTGAAAGTACATTCTCTGGTAAGTTTGGAAGATGCTGTGTGACAAATATTGGCAGTCCAGTTTAGTTCTGAGTGGACATGAATTCATGTGATGTCATTACAGATAGAAGGGACAAGAAAGGCTGATATTATTTACAGAGTAAGTTACTCCGTTTGTGAAACTAGAGCTTCTGAAATGACATAGTGGCATTCTGAGGAAGCATCTCAATGCAGATTCCCAGCTCTGTGCAGATGAATACAGTAATTTTTGAGAGATGTGTGCTCTGTGTGCAGATGAATGCTCTGCATTTTGACTTACCAGTCCTGTACTGGGGTAGACCATTTGCATCCATTTTGGCTTCATTATTGAATTTCCAGCAACTGAGGATTAACTGAGAAATTATGCTTTTTGAAATGTTTTTGCATTTTTGTTTAAAAAAGCCCCAAACTTACTGTGGTGAGGGGGCAGACAGACTAAATCATACATGGAAATGAAAACTTGTAAAGTAATTGATCCATTTATTTTACAGTTTTAAGCCTATAATACTCTAGATTATATAAATCAATAATATATATATATCTCAATATATCCATGCACTAGATATTTTGAACCTTGTAGGTACGTGCCTTTAATAAGTAGCTTTTAATTCTTAAAAAGCTCATGTTAAGGCTTCAAAACTGTTTGTACTAACTCAATAAAACTGTCTGTTCAGCTCAGATTTTCCTGGAGGAGATAAGAAATTTGGTAACAGAATAGCTATTTTCATAGATGAAGATATGACTTTTTTGCCTTCTAGAAAGAGAAACATGTACTTTATGAAATTAATCAGATTATCTACAGCTAACAAGAGAGGACCGCTAGAGAAGTGATGAGAGACTTAGAGATTTAAACTCTTGTTTTAATAATGCAATAGTGTACATAAATATGACAATTGTATGAAGTGATTTCCTTGACCAAATATATTTTGAAGTTGCAGATGGACTCTGCTAGTGTATTTCCTTTGTTAGGATAAGTATCTCCACTACAGTTGAAGAAACAGGGCAAAGTAGAGTCATAGAATAACTTGGTTTAAAAGAGACCTTTGAGGTCATCTGTGCTCAAAGCAAGTCTAATTAGATCAGGTTGGTCCTAGTGGCCTGTGTTGGTCTCTAAATGCATACAGTACAAGACATAGATGATTTTAGAAATGGAAAAAATATCTGCAGTGCAGTTGCTAAAGATTGTATGCATAGACACGTTCTTAAGATGGGGTATGATTTTTTTGAGGTCTGTCTTACTCCCAGAGAGACTTTTGTTTAAATAAATGAATGTGGAGATGCACTGGTGTTTCTGGTTTGCTGGGGGACTGTGGTTTGTCTGTTTCTTTCTTTTTTAAAATGTAGCTTTAAAAGAATAAGTAAACATGGGAATCATGTAAATTTGCAATTTGACTCTGTTGAGTTACTTAGTCACCAGCATTCACTTCCACAAAAAAAAAAAAAAAAAAAAAAACACCACCAAAAAAAACCCACCAAAAAACAAACAAAGAAACAAAACCCCCACCCTGCTCCCAATTGGGAGAGCATTTTTCTTTGTTAAATGTGGTCTGTAGCCTTCTTACTTTTATTACTTAAATAAATAATCAGTATTCTGTAGTTGGAAGGTGATTGCTAAAGTCTTTGCAGTATTAATAGAAGAGGAAAAACTTTGAAAGTGTTTCAGTGAATCTCATAATTTACAAGTTTTAGTCTTACAAGTGCAATGATTTGGCCAGAGAGCCTGTATTACAGTAATTGGATTGGCGCTTGCTGAGTTGAAATGGCAGCCAGTGTAATGGGCAGTTTCAGGCTAATCTCTGCAGTGGAGAATTACAGCTTTGAGCTGTTTGCTTTTTCACCCAGCATTAAGTCGTTGTAGGTTGCTGTGTCAGAAGAGTGAGACAGGATTACTGGAAAGCATTATGCAGGATCATTTTCTAGCTAAACTTTGATTCTACCTATTTATTTCATCTTTTACTGGAACTGATATTTACAATCATTATTTCTGTACCACAAAATACAAACTCAGAACATCTGACTATACTGCTTGTCCATCTAAAAATCTTGGTTGGGCTTCTCTGTGGTAGTTTTGTGGGCAGAAGTTTATGTCCCTGCAGTTCTTCTAGTATGATTTTAAGTCCCCAGTGGACTGAAATGTCCAACTAAAAGTAAAAAAAGGGTTCTCTTACTCCATATGAATATCAGTAAGTGAAATAGAGATACTCCTCTGGGAGCTTATTTCCCTTATGAAGGCAGAAGTGTTTCTTTTCAGAGAGGACAAAAGTATTTAGAGTACAAATAGGGTTTTTTTGTAGTCATTCATTTCCTGGTTTGTCTTTTTTTTCCCCTTCTGTGTTCCTAAGGGTGGATTCCACTATCTCTCTGTATTCCTTCCAGAAAGAGAAATGAATTGAAAGAACTCTGGAAGAATTATCATTGTTTAGCCATTCCATTTTACCTTCCATCTGAACTTACTTGTAATCTCTACGGTGTTCCATCCACTCTTGGAGGAACAGTTTACAAGATTACTTAGAGAAATGCTAGTTGGTATTTATTGGTGAAAGTCTTTTGTTTCATGCTGGATGCTTTTTGTCTTTCACAATGAGAATATTTTTTGTGCTGTTTTCACAATGAGAATATTTTTTGTCCTTATTCTCTTGCACCCTGATATCTTTAGGTGTTGACATCCATAGTGTCCTTTTCCATATAGAAATAAAAATAACCTAGACTACATTATAAAATGAACTGGAATCAATTAAGGCCTTGGGTTTAGAATTGCTTCTTTTGTGACTTCTGCAACTAAAAATGGAAGAAAGCAAAAGCTGTTTCTAAGGTAAATACTTCGTGAGATCACCTTTTCTGGGTAGTCTTGAAATGATGGATTGGAGCACACTGCTTTGCAAGAATGTCCTACTGCCAGGAAAGCAAAAGAAATTAACCTATGTCACAGTAAAATTGTCCTTGAGTCACCTGGGTAGTAAAAGCTATTATACAAAGCTTCTTAGAAAAGAAAAGTTCGAAGTTCTGTGATGAAGAATACCTGCTAATTGACTGAGGTTGGATTAGTAACTCGTCTTTCGTTTTTCAAAGGACAAATCCTTTTGGTAATAGTTTTAGAATAGCTTAACTGTTAACTGAAGTGGGTGGTAAGTTTATAGCTCCATGTTTATTGTTTCATTTCTGTAAGGTATTCCAGTTGTTAGTGCCTGAGGTTTTGACATACAAGGATCAGCAAGTGATTAAAAAAGAGACACTGAGTAGGATTCCTGAGAACTGATGAAGAAAAGTGAGAGAAATAAGAAAGTATATAAGCAGTATGAAGAAACAGAGAGGATGCTTCAGTGAGAGAAGGCATAAGTGGTGAATGTGAGAAGACATTCCTGTGATGGAAGCAGGAAAGCAGAGAGCAGTTAAAGGCTTTGACTAGAAAAGAGCTATTCTGGGATGTATGGTAAGGTGGAGGAATAATAATAAAAAAAGGATAAACAAAATGTAGTAAAAAATTAGCCCAATCACTTCAGATAATATAACATCCATTGAAACACGTTTTTAAATTGAAGAATGAGGACAAGCAAATGTTTGGAAATAGTCTGTTCAATAGTAAAGTTAGTGCCACAAGAGAACCTAATAAATCCTCAGCAGCATATGGTTCTGATTGAAGCTAGTCATCCTTTCCATTCACCATCTGGGCAGAAAATTGCCAGGATAACTTGCCAATTTTCTTCAATTCATAAGACAACCTCTGGTATTATGCCTTCCTTTATCTCTGTAAATACTGATATATAATAGATTTACTGGCACAGAAATTACCTGTATTGGAGTATGGTGTCTGCAATTACAGGGTATTTCACTTTAGATTAAACATTTATAAAGCCATGTTACCAAAGAATACAAACCTAACTGAATGCTTAGGTTACTACTGTTGATGGTGTTTTCTGATACCATCAGAAGTTTACACACTGCAGAGTTCAGTACCTCACTACAGGTTATATTCAGGTTTGGCAGTGTTTTATCTCCACTAAAATGCACTTGGTTTAAATTTGATCATAGTAAATTGGTTTGGGCCATAAATTACCAGGGAATTGAATTGAATGGTTTTGATGTTAGGAACTAAGGAAGACATGGTAAGATAATATAAAAGAATAGCCCTTCATATTCAGAATGTTCAAGTATTAAAGGCCATAAGGTTGAGGATGACCTAAAGAGAGGGTTTTATGACTGGGATATTGTGTTTACATTCTCTTTGCCTCATTTCTAGTCGCCATTTCCTTAATTAGACTTACTTGTGATCCTTGAAGGGTTGCTAGAAACCCATCTGAAAGTGGCCAAGTCAAAGTAACTTGGTCAAGAATTAATCCAGCCTTTTGTAGTTACATTTTTTGTCAGTTTTCACTGGGGTCATAAAAAAGTTAGTAGTTTCCTTCAGGTATAATTCTGTTCCATTAATATTCCATCTGTACCTTCATCCATTGCAATTTAAATAGTTTAGTACTGGATGTCAGTTCTTGCAAAATGTTTTATTGTCACCTATGAAAGTTTTCCAACAAAATATGAAAATAATTTTTCTGGTTTTGTGGCCAGTTTTGTATATGAATTCTTTTGTGAATCCTGGGATATTGTTGGGTGTCCAGTGTCCAAGAACATGACTTCTGAGCAGTGCTTAACTAGACAGAGAAACAAGTTACTCTAAAATGGGCCTGCTGTATTCCACAGGCTATTCTTTTTTTTTTTTTTTTTTTTGCATCATCTTGAATATTTCTTCTGAAGTATATAGATGGAACTTTTAAAAATTTTGTGAATACTCTGATCATTAAAGGTACCATCTGTAGAATCGAGGAAGATAGTTGCTTATAAAGAGTCTTTGAGGTGCCTCTTCAATGTATTTTAACAATCAACTACATTGTCAGTGGAGAAAATACTAAATAAGAGGTTCAAGTACTTTTCCAGAAGAAAGTAACTGTTTGTTAATAGAATACATGCGAAACAACTGTGAGGGTGTAATAAATACCTGTTTCAAATTCTATGAAGCATTGTGTGAACGTTCTTGGCATTAACATTTTAATTCTCAAACTTGATACAGTTTATGTAGTTCATCAAGATGCAGGTGTCTGCCATGGCACATTTATGCTCACTTTGTTAAGGCTTTGTTCCTTTAATTCCTCTACTTGATTAGATCACACCATTTGAGTCTTTGTCCATTTATCTTCCCTTGGTTTCCACTGAAACTGAAGGATGAGTGTTTGTTTTAAAATTCTAGTTAATATCAAAAGTCTTGCAAGTATGAAAATTATGTTCTATACAAGATTGTGTTCTTAAGCCAGCAAAGTTTCTAATTAGGTAAAATTGATATAGCAGAGACAAGTTCTTTTCATGGTACTTGTTATTAAAAAAAAAAAAAAATAAATCCCAGAAAATTTCGTTAAATTTCCAAAATATTGTTCTGTAGTTGTTTGAAGATTTTACCATGTAGTTATGGTGTTTCTGTGATCATAGTTCAACAGCAAAATGACTTTATTAAAGCCAGGATTTCAAGCAAGAGAGGGCAACCATTGCTGTACATATACTCTTACCGAATTCATGTACACCTTGTGTTTTCAAATACTGTAAAATGGATAATGTCTTGTTTAATATTTTTAGAGTGCCATCATTGTAAATATTTTAATTTTTTTTTTAGCCGGAAAGTGAAATTTCCACCACAGTAGAAGATTACAGTTCTGAGGTAAGAATAAAGTAATGCTTTTCCTAGCTTTTCTTTCAACCTTTTCTGTTACATGGTTGCTGCAATGCTGTGCATTATTTTTCAAAAGGAGAAGGAAAGAAAGCACATGTGATATTATGGGTGAATCTGTTGCATCTTATTACTGGTATCATCAATGTACCATTAAAACAAGCATTATGTCAACTCCATAATGGGATGGCTACTGTAATAAATAATGCAGTATATACATAAACTGTTGCAGCAATGTCATCCTTAAGGTCGTATTAATACTTTGTATTGCCATGGGTGTAGTGGTTGTGCATAATCTCTACTAATTTTCTGTGAGAGACTATTTAACAAGTCGATTACATTTTAATGAGTTTCAAAGCAGCCTCAGTGACTGGCTGAGTGTCAGTTTGCTGGTGGGAGATGATGAGTGATTGCCTGTGTATTGCTTCTTGTTTGGCTGGTTTGTTTTCTTTCACTTATTAAGCTGACTGTATCTCAGCCCATGAATTTTAGTTCTTTTGCCCTTCCAGTTCTCTCCTCCACCCTGCTGGTGGGGGAGTGAGTGACTGGAGCAGGGGCTTAGCTGCTAGCCCAAGTCAGCCCACACATTGTCATCTACAGCTCATCTCTGTCACACTGGATGGTAGTTGTGTGTGTGGAACTTGGGTCCAGTCAGATAAAACAGTTAAGTTTGTAAGGAGTAAACTATCTCATGCATAAATGTTGGTCAAGAACATACCAGCAAGAAATAGCCATGGAACACCTGAATACAGTAAGAATTGCTTTTAGTTTGAAAATCTAATTTTTCATGTCTCAGACAATCACTTTGTGTAGGAACAGTCTGGGTTTTATTTTGCAGTTCTCTGTGCTAAGCACTTTGGAACTAACACACCCAGAATCTTAAGAGGGGATGAAGTATATCAAATGAATCTCATTGCTGTTTGCCATCAAGAGTGTAGCAGACATACTTTTGAAAGACTGCCATGACCAAAGTGCACTTTTTTAGAATATGCATCACCATGGTATGTGATTACTTTTAAATGGAATTTGCAGTATGTGAAGAATGTACCCTTGAAAACAGTTGACAATGTCATTGGTATTGATGTATTTTGACAAGTGAGACATATTACATATATAATGAAATATTGGCAAAATTCTGATCCTACTTCTGAGGTGGTAGGAAGCAGTGCTGGAGACTGATTTTAAAAGCTGAAGAAAACACGTGTGTACAGGTCAACAGGATATAGAAAACATCTGGTATAATGCCTCATGGTAATTGTGGATGTGTTCTGATTTTAGTGTTTTGAGCTTCAGTTTCAGTTGAATTTAAAGCTCTCATTTTAACATGAAGTTTCACATCTAAACAATTAATTCTTCAGAGATTTCCAGAGATAACCTGCAGAGGATATTAGGGAGCAATTTTTTCAGATACTGAAAACATAGAAGAATAGAATTACAGTCTGAATATTCCTAAAAAACAATTACAGATTTCCTAACAAATGCAATGACAGATGCATTACTAGGCAGTTCTTATTCCTGCAAAAAGACTTTTTGCCTTGCCAAGAGTTATTTTCTAAGACATAAATAGGCAACACAAAACTTGTGAAGAGTAGCGTGATACTGGCTCTAGTGAAGAACAAGCTCAAGTGGTCAGATTTGCCATCTTTTCTAATAAACTCTTTTAAATTCTAGTTTATTAAATTAGTTGGTATCTGAAATGGGGAGACATCATTTAGGAATGCAGATAATTTAGGAGCTGATTTTTCAATACATTTCGTATCAGCTGTAATATTACTTTTTTTATTAAAAGCTCTGCTTCCATTCATGGGTACACTGTAATGATCTGAAGCCTTTTCAGTTGAAGAAGATGAGAATAAAAATAAATTTTGTCTGTAGCGGCATAATTATGCAAATATATAAAATATTGAGCTTATGGTTTTTTCAAATACATTATTTCCATTTCAGAACACTAAGAAAAGCCATATTTGAAGAGAGGCCTGTTGATCCATCTTTTTCCTTGTAAATTGCAACATTTGTATTATTTTCAGTGGTTTTGCCAGGAATTAAGTTGAATTGTGGTTGTCATGCTTCAAATTCAAATAGGTCGTAAATCGTTTGTTATGCTGTTGTTGATAAATTAGATCAGATGGTGTTAATTCTTCAGTCCCTTCTCTTGAGGAATTGATAAATTTAAGTGAAAAGGTCCCCCTTTTTAGGAGACTGACCAGACACAAAATTATAAGGCAATACAGTTATTTAAGCAAAAGTGAAGGTATATTTATATAAGAATTATTGTATTGAAGGAAATTTATTGTAAATACAGTCTTTTGTTCAGTTTTGCTCAGCCACCTTTCTAATACCTACACCATCAAGGTAGTAGCCGACTGAACACTGGTAAAATACCTTCATATGACCAGTTTGTCTTTTGGGACAAATTCATCAATGTGAGCAACAATGACACCTACCTGCATAGTCTTAAATTATAGTGGTGGTTAGCTATTTAAGGTTATGGTCTGACCTCAGAACTAAAGGAAGTGAGGCTTTTCCCAACAGTTGAAATTTTGGGGGATTTTGTAACTGTGTAAGGTAAAGTTGCCCCCATACATTTTGCATATGCCTCAGTTTTATGGTATAACTGAAAAACTGTTCCTAGTTTTTTTTTCTCTTCTTGACTCTCTTTCCAGTTTGCTAAGTATATATCTGAAAAGAGGGTTAATACAAAGTCTAGAAAGTTGTTCATTTTTATAAATTTTAATGAAATTCTAAACCTCAACCTTAACTATTGCATAAAGAAACCTGTTGCTGTCCTGTTAGTATATAGAAAAATATATGAAGCCATGGTATTTTAAAAAGTCATCAATGGTTCTCCTTCAGAAGTTACTAACTTTAGTTACAGGATTGTAACTATTTTCATCACAAATTGAAAATGGCTTTTGTTTATGGAGTATAAACCCTCCCTCGCACACCCCCCAAATATGCTAAAATTCCTTTTCCCGAGTTGACCTAATTGCTAATTTTAGCTAAGTTTCATATAGTCAGTTTGACATAACTAATAAATTGAGGAGATGCTAAAACATTGACAAGCAGCGTTCAAGGTCTCAATATTAATTTTTAGGAAGGAATCAGGTATCCAAAAGGTACAAGAAAGGGTGTAGGGGGAAGGAAAACATGGGGTAAACTTGTTAATCTGTTTCAGATACTTCTGCATGTTTCTACTACCAAATCAAACAAGTCTTTTAAGCAGAACAGTATGTATTGATTTATGATGGGCACAAATTTATTATTTAAGAGGGAAAACTCTGTAGTAATGGTATTAATGTTGTAAGTAGTTACAGATTATATATTATTGCTGCTATTTTTAACATACAATTTCAGGTCTTCCAAGGTCTAAGGAGCATTAGATAGGCTATAGTGATTTCATAAATGTAATCCTGACCTCTGGTGGCACTTGTCATGAATCAATGCCTTAATTCAGTGGTGGAAGTTGGTTTTCCTTGTGTTTCTCAGAAAGATGATTTCTTTCCTTTGCCTTAAGCATATGTATTAACTGATGCAACAGAAATGAAACTTTTATTTTTAGCAAATAGACTACAGATTATATTTTACTTTATAATACTAAATAATATTTCTGTGAATTATTTTGAAAATGCAAGGAAGAACAATCAGAATGTCCTTTAAGAGACTTCCATAACCTTCACTTGTTTCATATCATTTGTTTACCAAAACTGTGACTGCTGAGTAATGTATTGTAATATTTAATCTACTCTTATTTTGTGATTATTTGCTCATACAGTTTTATCCAGACCTCTTGTTACTTCTTGTTTCCATTATGTTAAAATGGTATGTGGTTTGATTCTTTCAATGTGTAATTGTTTCCTGGGGTACTTAACTAAGCACATCATAAGTAATTAAGACATAAGAATGTTTCAGTTTTAAAGGTGAACTGCAGAGCTTCTAAAAAAAGAAATTATAAGAATCTACATTAAGAGCACTTATACACTTGCAGAAGATCTCTAAATGGGTAAATTACTGGGACTTTAAGTCACAATGGAGTCCTGCAGTCCTTGTTTAGCCATCTACTAACACTTAAGCTGGCATGGGAACTGCTGAATTCTTTTATTTCAGATAAGAGGAAATTTAATTTTGAATTAAGATATTTTGAACATAACTCATTACCAACTATCTTTCTGCTCTTTCTGCTTGTCATGCTGGGAGTTGCCAGGTTGCTCCCAAGGTTTCCCTCCACACAGCACCATGCTGTAGCTTTCTGGTTGGGGGTTTTTTTCCCAGATTGCAATGCAATTTTTTGCTTTGTCATGTTTCCACTTTGCCAGAAGACATAAGACGTTTGAAAGAAGAAGGTATCAGATGAGAAACAGCATGGAATACCATGTTACTGTGTGCATGGCTTGTGTGATGTCGAGGAGTTACACTCCCATGAAATGGAGCAGGATTTCTGACATTCCACACAGTTGATTTGAATGTGTGTAGGAAAATCCCTTTTATAAGTTAAAGGTCTTTTTCAGAATTTTCAGCTGCTGAGCAGTCCGGAACAGCTAATGAGATAAGACTTTTGTGCCTTTCCTATTAGCTCTTGTTATAAAGTGTCTTTGATAGTCGCACATAGCCATGATTCATGGGAAGAGAAGTGTATCCACTGTATACAGTGATTGTACACTGCATCTTTATCAATTTAACCTAAGTAAAATGGGAGTTACAACAGGGAAAGGAGGGATTTCATAATAGTTTCTATTAAACTACTACCGTTATTAATCTGGGACATGGGCCAGAATCTGAATAAAGATGTTGGTGCCAGGCGCTGTGTAGACATTTGTGTGTCTGAACGTAGAGCAGACATCTGGCAATGCACGCATGATACATAGTGCCTCTATGAGTTGTCTGGACTGCTGTTAGCTGCAATTTTCTTTATTCCTTCTAAACTAAGGTAGTAGTCTCTGTGGTGGCTTCTTTTTACTGGGAAAATCAGAAATTGAAAGACCACTGTGTCAGCTCTGTAAATTCTCTAATGCAGATTTATTCATTCGCCTAATACAAATTCAATGACTGTATTGATCCCATTTATAACAATGCACTTATTGATTTGCTCAGGCATGATAGTTATTTGTAAGTAAGCCCTGATCTAGGCTGTGGCAGACATCTGAGCAGTACAGTTTCTTTTTTTGATTTAAATATAGTATTTGGGTCTGAAATACTATGATGACTTTCCGTTTCTAGTACCATTATTTTTGTTTCAGGCTCTGATGTAATAATGAGCTCTGAGAAGTGCAGCTGTTCTTGCTTTCTCATTTTTGATCATTGGTCGGCTGTTTTAAAAGCCTGCCTGTCTGTTTGATTGTTACTCATGTGTATACAGCACGCTCTTTTCATTTGGAGGGGGGGTTTTTGTTGTTTTTTTTTAATCTATAACTGCTACTTTGGCTTGTGCTTGCCTTTTGGAGATTTGCTGGTTTGGGTTTGTACAGTCAGTAGAACCAAAATTCTCATAGAAGCTGAAAGGACTTGCAGTGTTAGGTGAGTGAAAGAGGATTTATTTTCAAATGTCTTAGGTCAACTGTATAATTTCTGCTCAATTATACATTTTTACAAATGTATAATTTCTTTTTCAATTTCACAAAATTCCTTCAAATTCATAATGAAAGTCTATGATACTGCCATTCATCCCCTATCAAGAGATAGGTGACTTTCAGAAAGACTAAATCTTGTGGTGTATAAAAACCTTTCAGAAGTATAACTATGTTTAGTAATATATAAAAATGTTAAACATATAATTTAAAATGAAATAGGACTGTGTTTTATTGATTTAAAACATAAAGCTTTGCATTGACCTTTAAATCTGAATTCCTTTGTTTTCTCTAGATGCTGATTGGTAATAAGGTTTTTGGTTTTAGACAGTGGTATTTATATTTGCAATTTAGGGTGTTTCACCTGTTATCTATGCTTACTTTGATGCAATTTGCTATATAGAAAGCCATTTTGTATTTCAAATGAAATAATTTTTTGTAGCTCAACAATTCCCATGGGTCTGCAGAAATTGCCACATAAGATTCAAGTAAATGGGAAATAGAAATCAAGCATTATTTCAAATAATATATTTAGAAATTGTCTTTATACAGGTAAATGGTTGCAGTTTTGTGACAAGAACAGCTATACCTGCAGACTTAATCAGGGTACAGTATTGCAAATTGAATCGGAATACTAATGGAGAATACTAAACACCTCAATTTGTTTTGAACAAAAACTGTGTTGCTGATTAATACTTTATTTTGCATGATGTGCTCTGCATCTGCCTTGTTTGCCATATTAATATAGTGTATCATTAAACTTGAAATGCAAACCAGTTTAGTCCATCTATTAAGGCTAAGGGTATAGAGCACAACTCACAGAAACGTTTTGTGTCAGTGCTTTTGAAGTGTGAATTATACTAACAAAGGAGGTTACCATGGCAATAAGATCTTTGATGCTATATTGTATGTTAATATTCTAAGGTGGCATTTGGTACAGAATTTGATGCTTGACTTTATTTACTGTAACAAAACATAAAAATTGGCATGTAAAGGAACTTGGATTGATTTAGGAAGAAGAATTTGGAGTTGGAGACATTCATTCAGAGCATGGAATGCAGCACTCACACACACAGCTAGAGGTGATGGAGAATCAATTGGCTGGGAAGCAACAAGAGATTGAAGAACTAAACAGAGAGATAGAAGAAATGAGGGCAGCCTATGGTACAGAAGGATTGCAACAGGTATAATTACCTTATGTTGCTTTCTGCTTGCTATTTGGTTAAATGCAAAAATGCAGAGCCTCACCACAGGGTTCACACTAATGGTAGCTGTTCAGAATGAATTCAATGTGTGATATAGAATTAATTACACATTTTTTTTCAATCATATGCCATGTGTTCTATTACTTTGAGTGGCATTTCCATTGTGTGTCCTTTCTCTGTATTTTGGGACTAAAATTTTAGTCGTCTTTGCAGTGAATTTCTTCAAATTAGGAATGGAAAGACAGTTTTCTTCAAGAAAAGCTCTATTTCTTCTCTATGCAAAGACTTTAATGTCTTCCTGTTCCTCCAAGATCAAAAAATCCCCAGGTTTTACTCCCCAAGGAGTAATATAACTGAACCAAAATATGTCTGTATGTCAGACTTCACACTGTGAAATACAAAAACAGCAGTGTCAGAATGTTCTAATTTAAAACACTTAATAATTTGGGTTTACAGGAAAGCATTTCTTGCTTTAAAGTACCATTGGAATATAAACTTAAGTTTTAAAGTAAAGAATATTCTACAGTTTAAACCAGTGGTGCAGTGCACTCAAGTCAGTGCTTTATCCTTCTTTATGTCTTATTTGTCTCTACTTATTTGAAATCAGGTTATGTCACTGTATTTTGCCTTTTTTTTTGCAAAGTACTAAAAAAAACCCCTCTTATATTCAGTTATTTTTGCTGTTGCATTATTATTATTATTACTATTACTACTACTACTACTATTATTTTATCTGTGATAATAGATGTAATTTTATCTACCAATCTACCATGGCACTAGTTAAGTGGTTGCCCCAGAAGAGGTGGTTTATTTTTTTTTTTGGTCTGGTGTTGAATTTTAATTACTGTGTCTTGTATCTGTTGTGCTAAACATAATAGTCATAATTATAGCATAATAAAGAAAATAAGTGTTTCTAATGATTGTAACTACTCTTAATTTTTCCTGAAAGAGTAGAAAGTGAAAATGTTTGCATTTTTTAAATGGCTATAATTACACTTTTTAAAATAAAATAAAAATATATTTAAACCAAAATTGAGCGTTTTTGGGCTTGGGGCTGTGGTACAATAATATTTTAATTGTTGCAGTGTATTTTTGTGAGATAGTGGTACAGTATATAGTATCTCAGTTGGGAAATCCATATGGTTTATTTTTCAGAAGAAACAAAAGAATTGTGAAAGAGGAGTGGGGAAGATAGTTGTGTGCTTTTGTTCTGCCTGTTTGTCAAGAACAGAGACTGAATTTTAAAAGTTGGAAATTACATAACATGATGTGCTTTGGAGCTGACATATTTACTTATTCAATTTCATTGAACAGATGTAAAAACAAAGGTGTAACACACTTAAATTCCTGATCTGTTCCTAATTTTCTCTACTGTAACAAACATTTAGTATTTCCATTAGGCCTGTGCTTTTAAAGTAGGAGTTGACTCCAGTGTTCTAAAAAGAACTTTGTCTGGGTGCCATACCATGTTAACAGCCAACATTCAGCATATAACTCAGTGAAGGTTTTTTTGGGGAACATTGTAAACAAAACAGTTACAGAACATTACTCATGGTTTAAATAATTTGCAGTATGTAATGATGAGGCTTCCACTAGCCTTAAATGAGTTCAAATTGAGAAAGAAACTTTATACTGATACATGATTATGTAAATGCACACAAAAATATTGCCAATTAATATTGTAGAATTTCTGACTGCTTGAATGTAATACTACAAAAAATTACAACAGTTGGCAAAGAATTTTTTGTACTCTTATAATTTCTTCATCATTACAAATTACAAAAGTTTCATCTGTTAAATATACTGTATCTATTTTGCAACTTGAACTGATTTTCTCATGCAGTTATGAATGATTTCCCTGGGTTCACAGTGTAAGATACTGCATGGTATCTATTACATTCTTTAATACAATGAATGCTATTTGTTGCACTTCAAGTGAGAGATGATATAACTTGCATTTATTGTGGGAAAAGTATGTGAACATTAGTAGTTATACAAAACTACTGAAACACTATTGCTAGATATTCTGGCTTCCTTTATGATGATTTGATTATGTGGCTGCACTTTTTATTTTAAAAGCAAGTTATGTGTTTAACTAATTATCCATCTTAAAAGTTGAGATGTTTTTATTTGTTAACTATATTTTATGGAGAGATCATGTATTGTTCAATGAGGGGGAAAAGCTCTGTTTCTGGTAGTTTTACAAATAGAATTTGTGAAAGTATAAAAGCTCTACTAGTGAGATAACTTTTAAACAGGTTAGGGATGATTTATTCCTACTTAACTAAAATTACCTAGTATTTTTTGACTGTGGTTTTCATGTGCATTAATAGTTTAAATTTTATCTTTTACAGCTGCAAGAATTTGAAGCTGCTATCAAAAAGAGAGATGACATTATCACTCAGCTCACTACTAACTTACAGCAGGCACGGAAAGAAAAGGATGAAACCATGAGGGAGTTCTTGGAGCTTACTGAGCAAAGTCAAAAACTGCAAATTCAGTTTCAGCATGTAAGTTATACAGCTACCAAGATTTATTTGGGCTTGACAAAAGGTGTCACTTTGGAAACTCCATAAATAGCTACTTCCTGCTGAAAAAAAGTTTGTGCATTTTTCAAGAATCAGCCTCTTAGCAGGGTAATTATTAGTTCTCAGAGCTTTGGGCAGAAATGTCCCCTTTGAAATCAAAATATTCAGCCATCAGCTTCCATGGGCCACACCTTCACAGTCCAGTCCTTATATTTTTGGATAAAAGCTTCCTTTCTGGTGTTATTAAAAGGTAATTTAAATAACACAGTGAAGCTTCAGAAAGACATTTCTTCGAAAAAGCAATGATGATTGAGGTGCCACAGGCACAGAGACTACACCTTACAGTGTTGCAGTTGAATCTTGTAGTATTTCATGCTGTTTAAATACGTTACATAGCTTATTTTGAGCTTCAAGTGGATTATATTCTTAAGCCTGAGATTTTATTATTAAAAAGCTGATTATGGACTCCATAGCTGCAACTAGTTAGCTTTACTACATACTGATGTATCTGAGACATTACTGTCCAAAGTTAGCTCACCATGAATATTTAATTAATATATTTTTATTAGTTGACCATCCCAAATTAATAAGGATGTTTGATTTCCTCCAAAAGAACTTAAAAATCTTTGGGCTTCTGACATGGAAGAAGAAAGTAAAGATCACTATTTCTGTGTGTAGCACAAGCTGTTTCTGAAAAGCCTGATGTATTTGAGGTTTTATTTCTTTAAAATTCAAGTTGCAGGCAAGTGAAGCCCTAAGGAACAGCAGCCATAGTTGCACAGCTGCTGATTTATTGCAAGCCAAGCAACAGATACTTTCGCATCAACAACAGCTAGAAGAACAAGAATGTCTGCTTAAGAATTATCAAAAAAAGAATGAAGAATATGAAGAGCAGATTTCACATCTTCAAGAGAAAATTGTGACATATGAAATGGTATGTTCCTTATTATAAAGATCACTTTTCCTAACTGCTTTTCAAGATTTTGTAATTTGAAATAAAAAATGCCAAAGCGCAGATAATGAGTGTACTGCATAGAATGCATACAAGGATTTTAAGTTTGTGACAGTTTCTGTTAACTAACACATAATATGTATATAATTTAAAATGGAACATTTTATGTCAGTATTACGTAGCATTTTTTAAAAATCGTAGAAATACTTAGAGCAAGTTATGAAACTGTGTTTCTTATGTTAAAATGCCTTCAATAAATGACATTATTTCAGAAAAAAATATTAGTTACCTGCTTGACCATTCTTTGTTTTAAGCAAAGAATGAATTTTTTCCTTTGTGTACTTTTTAAATTTTCCTTTGTGGAAAACATTTTAAAACCACCTAAAAAAATCAAATATTATTAAAAGTGATAGAGACACTGGGGGTTGGAAAGAATAGGGGTGAGGCATGATGACATGAGTGGACTAGGGGTTCTCAGTTATTCCAAAGGTACAGGAAACCTCCAAATGAGTCAGCAAATAATTTATGTTTATGTTTTATAACTAACAAAGCCTGTGTAGCCTTCTAAGGAAGACTAAATAGCTAAGTCTGTAAATGTTCTTACATGTTCAGATAATTAGCTAAAAATAAGAACATGGTTTTCCTTATTTTTTAAAGGAAATAGAGAAAAAAGAGGGAGAAGATTTGAGTAAATTACAAGAAAAAGAAGCATTGGTTGAAGAGCTGGAAGCAAAACTTGGAGAAGAGGAAAAAAAATCATTTCAGCTAAAGGAAAAACTATCAGATGTCAGCAAATTACTTGAAGAACTGAAAGAAGAGATTTCACTAAGGAACCAGCAGATAAGTAGTATGAAAGTTGAACTTACCACCTACAAACAGAAAGAAAGACAATGTTCTGATGAAATAAAACAATTAATGGGAACTGTGGAAGAACTGCAGAAACGATGTTATAAAGACAGCCAGTCTGAAGCTGACATTGTGCAAAGAATGGAATTAGAAACACAAAGGAGACTGGCACAACTTCAGGCTGAATTGGATGAAATGCACGGCCAGCAGATTGTACAAATGAAGCAAGAATTAATTAAGCAGCATGCAGTGGAAATAGAACGGCGTCTTTTGCAACAGAAAGTAGAACTGGAGCAAACTTCAAGTCTGTGTTTTAATGAGAATGTTAATAAAGATGAAATGCATTTAATGAATATTAAAATTAATGAACTGAATGTGAAATTGCAGGATGCTGATAAAGAAAGGGAAAAAATGAAGCAAGAATTGTCACAACAGATGGAAGTTACTGCAACGGAGAAGTCTCTTCAACAAACTAGAATTGAAGGTCTTCTTCAAGAGCTGAATTTTTCAAGAGAGCAGGTTCAAAGAGCCAAGCAAACGATAGTGGATATGGAATGTAGATTAAATGAAGCTGAAAAATACCAGCTTGTGATTGAAGATTTAAAAACTCAGTTGGCTTCTGCCTCTGAATTTAGGAAGGATTTGGAATTAAAACATGAGGCAGAAATCACAAATTACAAAATAAAACTTGAAATGCTAGAAAGGGAGAAGGATGCAGTTTTGGACAGGATGGCAGAATCTCAAGAAGCAGAATTAGAGAGACTGAGGACAAATCTTCTGTTTAGTCATGAAGAGGAACTTTCCAGGCTTAAAGAAGATTTAGCAAAAGAGCACACAGTGAACATGGAAAGCCTTAAACACAACTTGAATATGCACCATAAACAGCAGTTAGATGAAGTACAAAATGAAATGAGTCAAAAGATAGAAGCCATGCAATATGAAAAGGACAAATTAATCACAAAGCAAAATCAGTTGATTTTAGAGATTACTAACCTGAAAGATTTACAGCAGTCTATTGTAAATTCTAAATCTGAAGAAATGACACTTCAAATCCATGAACTGGAGAAGGAGATTGAAGTGCTTCGGCAAGAGGAAAAAGAGAAGGGTACCCTTGAACAAGAAATACAAGAGCTGCAGCTTAAAACTGAGTTAATGCAGGAACAAATGAGGGAGAGAGAAGATACCCTTCAAAAAAAATGTTCAGAACTAGAAACACAAAACAATGTTCTTAAGGGGGAAAATGAAACTCTAGAAGAGAAATTAAAAAATATGTTGGTATGCTCCAATGAAAACGTACTTTGTAACAGTAGTGTTAGCTCTAAGACAGAAATCTTGGATTTGCAGAAAAGAATAGAAAAGCTGATTACTGAAAATGAGCAACTTAAAAACCAAAACAGTATCCTCCAAGAGGATACTGAAAGGCAGAAGAGTGTCTTTTCATTGACTGAGAAAAAACTTGAAGCTAGTTATAAAGAACTACAGAAAGAATGTGCAAGTCTTCTGAAGGCAAAAACTGAGTTAGAAGATAACAAGAAGAAGCAGGAAGCTGAATATAAAAGCAAACTCAAAACTTTGAATGAAAAAATCTGCCACTTACAAAGCAATAGGCCAGTTTTATATAAAACTAAGCCCTCTGGTTTTGAAGGGAGTAAAGAAGTAAAGGTGTCCAGGGAAGACATATTTGAGGCTGGAGAAGTTGTTGAGAAAGATGCAACAGAACTTATGGAAAAGCTTCAGGTTACTCAGCGTGAGAAAGTGGAATTATCTCTGAGACTTTCTGATCTCTCTGAACAGTTAAAGTCAAAGGATAATGAAATCTGTCTTTTAAACGAAAAAGTCAAATCCTTAAAAGATGAGAAAGAGC
The DNA here is from genome assembly GCA_013401135.1 of Cettia cetti. Lineage (NCBI taxonomy): Eukaryota > Metazoa > Chordata > Aves > Passeriformes > Sylviidae > Cettia > Cettia cetti. The sequence continues at coordinate 93,323 of VZUI01038237.1, read as the reverse complement.
AAATTCTAGTGAAATGTAAAGAACTAGAAATCACAGTTAGTCATGTTCAGAGAACAAATAGTAGTAGTAATAACTCTAAGAAAAAATGCTCTAAAGGAAAATCTCTAAAGACTCCTACTGCAACATCTGAAGGTAGGAAGAAATCCCCTGGTTCAAGAAGTAAAGCTGATGAAGGAATAAATTCAAGAGTTAATCTAGGTTCTGGTAAAGACTGCAGCCATGAGGTAACAAAAAGGAAGGAGGTCCAGCAAGTGCTGGAACCAGAACAGCAGTCTGTTGTGGAACATTTGCATGGAGTTCCAGACAGGCTGACAGAGGAAGCATCGTTAACAGCCATTACAGAGAGTGAAAATAACCTTCAGCAGCAAGTGGATGCCTTAAAATCAGAACAGGTATGTGATGTAAAACAGTATAGAAAATTCTTTAAGTATTAAAATTTGTGGGAGCTTACACTTGGAAATTTGCACTGTATTTTTTCCAATTGGCTGCTTTGAAGTATAGGTGTGTGTGTCAGTGTTGTGGCCAGTAGCTGAAAGGGGTTATGTGAATGTCTAGAATTTCCACATTGGAAACAGTTGTGAGATTATAAAAAAGAGCTTTAGCTTTGTGATGGTTTGGTTTAGGCTTTTTTGTTTGTTTGTTTGTTTGTTTGTTTGTTTGTTTGATTGGTTGGTTTGTTTTTTATAAGGTTGTGATAAGGGTCTTATAATTTCCTGCTATACAACTAAAAATCATTGTGGTCCAGAGGTGTCTAAAAACCTTTTCAGACTTCAGCTCTAAGTAGGTCCCTGTTGTCATATCACAAACATCTTTTTTCTTTAGCAATAGTATCCCCAAAGTGCAGGCTGTAACTACAAGCCTTGGAAATCACTGTTTTTAAGGTCTGATGATAATACAGTCTTTTCTCTTTGTTTAGAGTACACTTCCTTAACTACTCTGTTAGTAATGATATTGCTCTTGCTTCACTGGGCTAAAATTCATTGGGATTTTATTGCTGCAAAATAGGAATTAAAGCCTATTGAGTTTTGTTGATTTTAATTTTTTTTCTAAGTTAAAGAAGTGTCTTACTATTTTGTTAAAACTCAATTTTCCAAACTATGTATATTTAAATTTACCTTATGCATGCCATGTGTGCAGCAGTCCATTCAACAAATTATTAGTCTCAGAAATTTCCAAAGATGGGTCTTTCTATTTTCATGTTTCTCACCCTTTTAAATTGTGTCTTTATATTCAAAGACCGATTTACAACTACAAATGGAAGCACAGCGGATTTGCCTATCCCTGGTTTATTCAGCTCATGTAGACCAGGTTTGTGAATCCTTGAAGGCAGAAAAAGAGAGTGCACTTTGCAGTCTTAAAGAGGAACTTGTTCATAATCATATGCAAGAGATGACAGATCTTAAAAGATTGCATCAGCTGGAGCTCCAGACCCTGAAATTTCAACAAGCAGGTAACTTGGCCAAAATTATGAGAATAAAGCTCTTTATGAAAAACAGTGTCTTAAAGAGCCCCAACCAAACAAGCACAAGAATTTGTGTACCTAGCTGTCCAATAAATTGTTTCTATAGACTATTTAGAAGTATTTTTTCAACAAATTGTTTACCCTGCACATGCAGTCTGTTACTGAGGTAACTTGAAACAAACAGTATATAAAAAAAATAAGGAATCAAAAGTATTACAACTCATTGTTTGCTGTTTATATTAGCTCAATTAATTGTAAGGGACAATATAGTAGATTCACCCATTAGGTAAAATAATAAGCAAATTCACCAGCAAAATTTTTCTGGGCTTATTCTTTTTTTCTTTTCTTTGTATTGCTGCATTGACTCCCTGCACACTTTAAGTAAACTTTAGTACTACTTTTTGCCTCAGCAAGCTTTTATGTTCTCATGATGGTTTTCTATCCTAGCTTTTTCTGTTAGACCATGTTTTGCCCTTGTTTAAATTTTTTGCATAAGTTCTTCTCCCTCCAGTAGCTATCTGTACACTTTTATCTTTCTGGAGGTCACTAATACACAAAGCCATTTCTTATCTCTTGCTCCTCTAGAACCTGCAGCTCAGCTGTGATAATTGAAACTGTCCATGTCTTGTAACAATAAAGAGGGTAACAAAAATGTGCCCTTCCTCAGGCTGAAGAGGCAGCCTCACTGAGGCAGGAAATTAGGCCTTTGAAAATTTCTTGTGCATCTAGTGTTTAAAATAGTATGAATAATTTGTATTCATAGATGATGAAGGGAAATCTACACAAAGACTAATAGAAAAACTCAATGAAGCTGTCACTGAGGAATGTTCCAGGCTGGTTCAGGTAAGGCTTAACAAAAAGCCCTTTTCAAAATGAAAATTTGGAAAACAAGAAATGATTATTAATGAGTCATCATGTTTTTCTACATTATTTTTGCATGTTTTCTTTGCAGCTTTTCTCTTTGCATTGATCTCAAAATAGAGACTGCTAAACCTGAGCTTCCAAAATAGCATTGCAAATGGTTTTGTATTTTTTTTCCCTAAACTAGTTTGCAAAAGACAAGTCTTTTGTATTACACATAGTCTTAATCTTCTAGCTAATGTTGAACTCATCTCGGCTAGTTTTGAAGTACTTTTTTCCTTTCTCTTTGTTTCTGAGTGTATGTTTTTGATTCAAGAGTCTGATGCACAGGACAACACCTCTCGTATCTGCAATAAAATAGTAATTTCTTTCTTAGTGGCAGCTTATCTTTCAAAGATAAGATTCTTTTTGGGAAAGTGAATAGCAGAATTTTAACTTGAGATCCTGCATAGGAGAGATTAATTTTAACTTGAGATCCAGCATAGGAGAGATCAAGCAGGACTCCATGATAGCTCACAGAAAGTAGCAGCTAAATGAGAGTGCTTTGCATGAGATATTTCACAGTGTGGAAAATGCTGCCTATTTGTGTGATCCTTTTGTTGAGCTGTTGGAGAAATTATGGTTTTACTGTTACAAGTTAAATTTGTTTTTTGTTGAGTACAAAATCTTTAAATAAAGAATCCCACTGTGCTTTGAGCAAGTGGTTTCTTTTCAAGTATCATTTGTCTTCAAAAATCATATGGATAAATATTTTTGCCTGGCCATTGTGAAGATTTTTTCTGCCTTACCCTTTTATCTGATTTGTTCAGCACTTAAAGAACAAGATGAGCTGTAATCCCTAAAAAGATAAAAATTTCTACTGTAGGGAATTCCTCTTCCAAGTAAAATTGCAGCTTATGAGAATGAGACATTTAAAATGTAAATTTGCTTTCCACATCAATAAAGGAGGCCTTTCTCCACACGATTTTAATACTTGGTAGTTCTAATTAAATACTGATTTTAAAACATGCATTTATGCTTTAGCTGAAAAGTCTTTTCATACCTGTTTCTTTTATCATTAGTTTTAAAGATTGTCTTAAGTTCTTAGAATTCAACAGAACATTTATGCCATCATTTTCACAGAAGTTAATGCTCACAAAATACTACTTTTTTCCTATTTTTCTTGTTTTCTATGTGAATTGTGATGGGAAAAATAATAAGAAATTGTTTACTTTTCACTTTGTTTGATTTGTTATACAGGTTTTGTGTGGCAGTCAGAATGAAAATTCTTCAGCTGCTGTAGAAGCTGGTGATAGGGAGCAGGAAATTTTCTGTAAACCTGCTGTGAAAGAAAAACTGAGTCTAGAATTACCAGCACACAGAGGTCAAGCTCAAGGTAATGACTGTACTATCATGCTGGTTAAAACGCCTTATGTAAATTATTTCAGACTGGCATTTTTTTCATTATTTTTCAGGTACTTACTCATGAGCTTAAATAGCTGTTTTAGTTCATTTTTATTATGGATATTTTCTTATGCTGTTTTCATTTCCATGGATGTTGATGTAAAAAAGTGTTTGGGGTTTTTCTCTTCCTCTTGCTCCTTTTGTAGAAGAAGCTGGCAGTCTTACCAGAAAAATGCATATGTATCAATACCTATAAAAATGCATTCAAAATCTTGAAGGCCTCATTTGTTTCAGCATTTTGTAATGTTTATCAGGCAATTCTTCAGGGCAGAACTTGTGAACAAATTGCTTGTATTAAAATTTATGTTAAAATGTTCATTTTCTTTTTTTAAAGTCCCTGGTTCTTTGTGTAATTTAACTGTGCAAGAACGTATGGATGCACTTCTCCACAAGATAATGGAAGAGTACAGCAGGCTGAAAGCACTTCAATCACAGCTGATGGCAGAGTGTAAACAGGTAAACTTTTATAGCATGGAGTATATGAGCATTTGAATTTTCTCTGTTCCATGAACTCCTTCTGAATGACTGAGGAAGGACGTGCTGCCCATGTCACAGAATTGTGGACTAGTTGAGGTTAGGAGACACCTCTGGAGTTCATCTTGTCCAGCCCCTCTCCCAAGGCAGTGTCAGCTAGGAAAGGTTGCCAAGGGCTGTGTCCTGCTGAATTTTGATATTTCACAGGCCCAGTGGGAAACTTTGCCTTCTTCAGGTTGTATAATCCGAGCTCTTCCAATCTCTCCTAGTACAACAAATGCTCCAAGCCTCCCAACTCCTTTGTAACTCTCCGCTGGACTTCTGCCAGTATGTCTGTTTCTCAGTCATACTGGGAGTGCAGCACTGGATATAATATTTTTGTGCTACTACTAGACAAATTGTTGTTAATTGCATTTACTTGAATATTATTTAGGTCAAGGAACCAAGGCTGTCTTCTTCAGAAAGGGGGAAAGAAGAGGAACCTATCCATATGGAAATAGGAAAGGAAAGTCTGAAGACTCCTTCACAGAATCTAATGGGTAAAAAAATGCTGGTTTTTATGTATGCATATTTTAGGAGAAAGAAAAGACAATGTATTTTAATTTTAACTGATTTATATCTTACTACAGCTTGAACATAGATTTTTTTCCAATTTTGCAATACAATACTCTGATTTTCTTAATTCTGTAAATTTTTTCAGAATTACATTCTGTGATACATTTTTGGTTCAGTATTTTTTAGTTTTCCACAATTACAATTTGTTACCCATATCAAAAATGATTTTGCAGAATGGAAGATTAGGTTATCATTCCTTGTTATGGAAAAGTACTTGGCAGGATGTCAAAAATCTGTTTTGACTACATTGATTATTCAGTCCATCACTGCTAAATATTTGTGAAGAAGTTAATATAGTTTCTTTCTGTCTGTCTGTCTGTCTGTCTGTCTGTCTGTCTTCCTGTCTGTCTTTCTTTCTGTCTTTCTTTTTGTCTGTCTATCCGTCCATCCTTGCGTCCTTCTCACCCCGTGCTTCACATAACCTAATACAGATCCTAGAATTCAAGAATACTGTTCGAAGCAGATAGGGAACCTTAAAAAACAACTTGAGGAGCAGCATGCTCAAGAACTGGAGCACCTCCGGTCCTATTTCCAACAGCAGCTGAAAGAAAGTCAAGAGAGGTACACTGCAGAGCTTGTCCATCTGCAGGACAAGCTTCAGATTGCTGGAGTGTCCTCTGACCACACAAGGTACTAATCAGTTTTTCAATGCTTATAACTTCGTGCTCATTCAAGGAGTGTTTCAAATAACTGTTTGTGTATAGCTCTGTGTTCTGCTTCAGAATTGGAGAAATTCTTTAGAAACATACTGTTCTTCTGTGGTTTTGTTCTGTCAAGAGTTGTTAAATCTTATAAACAAATAACATAAACATTGCAAATTAAGTAGTGCAGCATTCATAGTTGATAGAGGAAGATTTGATAAATGGAATAATGTATAAAAGTAATTTCATATATATGAACTTTATAGCAGCAATTTCAAAACTTCAACTCAGTAGACCACATTTAATCCTCAAAACTTCAGGGACTATCCTTAACATATAAAGACATCTTGTGTAGATGTAGTTGCCTGAAATTAATTATTTTCTAGAATGATAGGTATTAATAAAGTTTGTGGTAAAGTTTAGCTCCACTTAACACATTCTGGTTTTCACCAAGTCATGGCTATGAAATACTGATATCTTTTTAAATTATTATTTCCCTTCCCTGCTTTTTGTACCTTTTTAGTGTATCCACAGATTCAGAAAGAAAATTAAAAGAAGTCTTCAGGAAAGTAAAGTGCACAGAAAATCTTCATCAGAAAAAAACAGATAAAGCATTAGAGGTATGATGTAACTTAGTTGATAGCTAATATGTATATAAAAGTGACATAATTTAGATGCTATGGCTTCTGAGATGATATTGAAATATGGACTAATACTTGGGAGATTAAGGTAGTTATCATCTTAGTACTGTGCTATACTATTAGATAGTCCATGTTAGGGGAAAAATATTCAATTTTCTGAAAAACATCTGGGAATTACGATCAAGAAAACTTGGTTTATTGATGCTGGGTATAAATTTATTTTCTTTTTTTTATCACTGAAACAAGACATTTTACTTGGCTGCTTCTTAGTGAAGTGGGAGACTGTTCAGATTCTGGGATTTCTTCAGGAATCTTTAAAATATTTTGACTTTTCTTTAAACATGGGTTATGAAAGGAGAAATTTAAGTGAAATCCCAGGACTTTTGTAGTACATGCTGCACAGTTTAGAAGAAATTTTGGAAAAGTAAACCCAAAGATTTTAAGAGACCAAGTGCAAATGGAAAAGACCCCATACATTCCTCCCCTAGGATTGCTGGAAACCTAGCTCAAAAAATTCTGCATTTTGCAAAACAGTAATATTGTTTTGTACTGTGATTCTGTGCTTCCTGACCTGGTTTCATTGCATTTGACATCTCAGATAGTTCTGGAAGGAGAGCTATTGCAAACTTTTAAAATTAGTTTTGAAGCAGACACGAGGCAAAGTCTTCTGTGTTGTGGTACAAAATTACGTGATTTTTATGAGATGGAGAAAACCTATCTAAGGAAAAAATCTCTTGCTTAAAACTAATGAAATAAAATCACAAATACATGATCTGAGATTTCATGTTTTTCTTACAGCTTGGTAGGGAGATGGAAATGCAGAATGATCTGGATGTTGTTCAATCGCTCCAAAAGCAGTACCAAGAAAGATTAGAAGAAGAAGTAGCAAAGGTATTACTTTCATTTTGCTACCTTAAAATGTGTTTTAAAAATCTGTCATTTTTGTTTGCCATTTTCAAATACTTAGGCAGTTGCTGTAGAATATGCTAACTTTTATATGATTTATTTACAAGGAATTGTTTTGTTTGGCTTCTGAATGGGAAAATCTTAAATTCTGGAGCGTTTTGGGGTTTCTTTGCTATCTGTCCTATTCCTAATTCATAATTTCTATTCATATGGGTTGTAGTGTGGTGTTTAAAATTTCAAAGGAAATGGGCAACATGCTACCATATTCTGCACTAGAATTTATTTTAAAAATCCAGAGACTTAAGGGTGTATTTCTTGCTACCATAGGCTTAACAGCAGGTCAGTTCAAAAGACTTTTGCCCTTAACAGTTTAATACTATTTTCTGATCATTTTTTATTACGCATTTTAATATGTTGTACAAAATGCATGGTTTTTCTTTGGATCTGGTGACTAAAACATGAAAAGTAAAAGTAAGATTTATAGGTAGAGTATATTTGTTTGTGGATTTACTTACTTTCTGATTTACAAAAAAAGTTTCCTCTTCTTTTCAGAATAAAAAAAATTCTCTTATCTGCTGCCAGGAAAACCCTTCTTTATGAGGAAACAAATGTTGCATTGTTTAAGATCAGTTTAAGTTCAAAAGACAAACTCACATTTTCTAGAAAGGAAGAGTTTTGTGTTTTCAAGTGTGACACCTCTGTATTTATTATAGTATTTTTTCACACTTTTTGTAGCTTATGCTACAAACCATTGTATTCTAAATCTAGAGTAGAATTGCTCATGTGATTGGAAAATTGTTTATTTGTATTAGCAACACAAAAGTTACCAGCCTGTTGTAACTGCAACTGCAGCTAGTTAGTGCCAGTAATTTCTTTGTGGTCAAGTAAAATTCCTGTGCTAAGTATCAAGCACATGGCACTGCTTTCTTTATACAGCCCAAAATTCCATGTCAGTCTAACTTATACATAGGATGCTTGGCTAGACAGAGCAGGCTTAGCACAGCTGCTCTTAAGTCTGTGTGCCAGCACTTCTTGAAGTGGATCATCTAATAGGATCTTTTTAAAAAAACCTTGATATTTCCATGCTAAATAATCTGTTGTAAGTGAAAACAGCATTTTAGTTCATTAAACTTAAAATACATTAAGTTTGTAGTTCATTAAACTTAAACTTGACATGTCTGTATTTTAAGATGTGACCATTTTCAAGATTGACAAGGTATCTTTCTTCTTTTAACTCTCTGTTTCCCTCTGGGAACTTTTTATTTACATTTTTATTGTTGATGGTCATCTATGAGATGTCTTCAGTAATAGGAGATGGTATGAGGCATAAACTATTACAGACTTCTCTTATTTTTTCAGGTTATTGTGTCAATGAGTGTAGCATTTGCCAAACAGACTGAATTATCAGGAATTGCTAGGCAAAAGGAAGAAGCAGCACCAATGCAGATTGTACATCCGGAGAGGAAACATTTTGGAATTAAGCAGCACAGTGAGGAAGAGGTTGACAGCCTTCTTAGAAAAGCAGCTGGAAAAGGCAGTAAGAATGAAGAAGGATTGAAATCACTTTGCAAGGAACTCAGAGAAGAGTCTGGAGAGATCAACTCACTTGGAGAACAGCTTCATTCTAATAGCAGCCCCGATTGCATATTAGGACAGACAACACATAAGTCAGTGATTTCTGAAGAACTTTTTTCCCATAGCAAAGGTCTTACAGCAGAAGAAACACCAGTAAGTGTTAAAAAAAGCAAAGAAAAAATTAAGATGAAAATTCTATTTAAATATTTTCTTTTACCTTTCTAAGGGTTGACATCTTCAGACCTAAATTATCTACCCTTCTTTCCTGTGTGCTATGCCTGAGGAAGGGAATACGATGCCAGCTGTATTGCAGACAGTAAATTGTTTAAAGACTTCTTGTAAACTAGGTTATATTTTAGTGTTTATACGAAGAACAGATTAAAAATAGTGCTTAAACAGTTTGAGTCTCTTGTGATAAAGGATATCAGCTGAACACAAAAATTATTAAAGTGATGTAAAGCATATAGTTAGCATTTCACAAACATGAGGTCAGGCCAAGTTAAAGTCAGTAAGATAAAAAGGAGTCATAAAAAGCACGCAACTCAATACTGTTGACAGTTATTGGAAAAAAATTATCTTTTTGAATGGAGAATAATTCTAAGCCCAAGCTGTCCAAGAAGCAGGCAACATGATAACGCCTTCATGCCAGCTACTTTCATTTTTGGAGGCATTTTCTGAAATTTATTTAAGTATTTCCTAGGAACAGTTGTTGAACATGAAATGCTAAACTAGTTGCACTGTTTCAGCCCTCGGGCGAGGTGGCGGCCGCAGCCACAGCCACAGAAACATCCAGGCAGCTGCTGTTGTACGAGGAGCGCTTGGAGGACATGCGGCAGGAGCTCGTGCGGCAGTACCAGGAGCATCAGCAGGCCACTGAGTTACTGAGACAGGGGCACATGCAGCAAATGGAGCGCCAGAAAGAAAATCAAGATCAACTCCTGGCAGAGCTGGAGAGTCTTAAAGTGCAATTAGCTGAGGTAATACAGAATTCAGCCAGTGAGTTAGTATGGGTTAACAAAGGAACATCATGGGCAGATTTGTGTTTATGATTTTTATCTATTTAGAGGGAGAGAGAGGCATGCATATATTTTCCATGTGCATGCATACACACTCATGTGCACGCACAGCTATTTTTTTGTGTGTGTGTACATACAAACCCTTATATGCATATATGTGTGGAAGGCATATTTTTCTAATCAAAGCTCAGACAGTGATGGATCGATTTAGACTTGTGTAAATGCGGAGCAAACCTGCAGCACTGCACAGCAGCCAGAAGAGAGTGAGTGTGAATGCACTGCCAATTGTGCCACTTCCCAGATACATGGCCCTGTGTAGGAGGCAGGCTAGCAGCCATTTACATCAATGAAGTCAACAGCCATGGCTAGAAATACTATTATAAAATTCTTCATTTTTCATCATTCTGACTTGAACAGTATCAGTGGCTGCCTGCAACAATGTGTTTTGGCATTTGGGGATTTATTTCCCCAGTTCTGGGAAATAAGTCCTTACCAACTTTTAGAAGGAAACAATATCTGTGGGTTTTGATGGGAAACATCAATGTTTCTTTGCCTTTTCAAACTTAATTTGCTGTCACTCTGTAGCTGTTCAAAGCCTATAGCAGGTGTCTCAATTAAACTCATTGGTTTATCTTAATTAATTATACTTCAAAAATAATGTGATTTATAGACATATCTTTCAAGGATTCCTACCACTGAAAGACAAAGTGAACAGAATCCAGAAGAATATGTCTTGCTCTGATTCAATTTCTACAGTGTAACATTACCAAAATGCACATGAAGCTTGTAATCTGTGAATTCTAAAATTCTGTGCTTTCACTGTGGAGTGGAGCTTCAGACCTTTTCAAAACCTGTTTCTGCTCTGTTTAAGTTTGGACTCAAGGAGTTCTGCAATCTAGAAAGCCAGTCATTTGTACCTTAGGAACCCTTTCCAGCAACATCAGCTATCTCTCCTAGCTGCTTTGAAGGTGTCCTAGAATTATTTATCCTGATAATCTTTCCTTTTGATATATGCATACTTTCTCCTTCTACCTTTTTTTTTCCCAGTTTGTAACTGCATCTCTGTCAGGGTTGTAAATTCCTGTGACTGATAAAAATCATTAAGTAGAACTTAGGCTTCTGGGTTTTTTCTGGTTTTTAAGGCCATGTGTGTATGTTCATAAGAACTATATAGTTGTGTTTAAGCCATGAACACTTCTAGCTCTTCTAAAAGAGAATGTGTGTAGGGTTTTTATAAAAATGAGTTATTCTTCTCTTTTTTCTTGTGCAAAACTTGTTATAGCACATAATATTCAGAAATTCCCTCCAGTTTGCATTGTGACCATTTATTTCCTAGAGAGCATAAAAATGGTTTGAAAATCTTAAGGAAGGTTTAAGTATTTTTTAGCTGTATTTCATTCTATAAACCTTTCAGTGTTTTTGTAATGATTTAAAGAGACAGACTGAAATTTCATTGTTTAAGGTCTGTAAAGAATTAGAAGTGACAGGACTTATTTTACTCAGAAGCTTAAGAAACTGTGTGAGCCTCTATTACACTTCTTTCTTAGCGTGTCTCAATGGAGAATGACAGCCTGGTTGCAGAGAGAGAGAGAATGCTTTTAGAAGAACTGGAATCATTAAAACAACATTCCATACCCGGAAAAGAGAGGCTGTTGTGTGAGTTACAAAACAACAGCACACAGACAGAGGTAAATATGGACTTTGACTTTCTGGGCAACTGTGGCGTGTAAAAGGAGGAAAAGATTCCTCTTCACTGTTACTCTTCTTGTGTAATATATTTTTCTAAAAGATGTTGGGTACTGCTGGAACAGAGCAGCTGTAAGATTCAAGAGATGATAGTGGTAAACATAGCTTTTTGACTTCAGGTAAGCAAAAGCTGGTTGAACAGCTTGAAGGTGGGGATTATTACTACTGCTGTTTCCTTAAGTCAACTCACTTTTTCATATTGCTATAGCAACACTAACAGAAAATACAACAACTGCTTCATCAGTGAAACAAAGAACAAAGTTCTTTCTAACTGGCCCTACCTTGGATTTCCTTGTTTGTGTCTGTTAATATTTTTTCCACATAGCAAGAGTATTACTTGATTTGTAATTTGCTGCAGAGGTATTAAAAAGGAAAAGACAGCTAATTTAGGTTTTAAATTTCATATTCTACCATACATAAGAACAATATGTTGATTCTGACATGACAGGATTCCTGTCCTTTTTGTTTTCTCTCCCTCTGCCAAAACTTACTCAGAATGAAACTGAAAACCAAAACAGTGTGAGAGAGCGGATCTTTGAGCATGAAGATGTGGGAAGAAATCCTGATGAAACACCTTCAGCTCTTCTTTCTAAAGAAAGGTGCTTAGAACTGTTAAGAAAATATTTTGCTTAAATTTTGATAATCATGTTCTTGCTATTAAATTAATAATATTTATAAGCTTTAGTCTGACTGATTATAATATGCATCTTTTGTTCTAGAAAACCATATTTCTAAGTTTATGTACTTTAGGTTAAATAGTGTTTTATTTTTTATAAAGCCAATGTAATGGCATAGACAAATCTTAGCCTATTTTACTAAATATTTTGTATTACACACATTGAATCATAAGCATTATTTATACACATATATTTATGTACATATTGTATATACATATGTGAATTAAGTTTATATTAGTATGATTGTCTTATTTTATAATCCCATTTGACTATTTTGGAATTTTTTTGATCTGTGCAGAGGAACAATTTTCTTAACTGGTTTTTTGAGAAGGGATTAATTTTATAATGAATACTGAGCAAAAGCAGACCTTGGCTTTAAAAGAATAACTATATAAAATGCCAAGATAAAAGCAGAAATAGCGATAAATACTTTGACTTTTTACATAATTTGTAAAAAGAACTGACTCTTAACACAAATGTGTATTTAGTATTTACATGATGTAGGGTTTAGCCTTAAAAAAGAAATCTTAATTTTGTTATTTCAATTGCAAATCTTCTTTGGCTGCAAGGGTGTATAAAGGATAAAAACCACTTGGAATTCGGGGAAAGATCAGAGGATTGATTAGTTTCTGTCCTGCAGGCATGTTCTTCAGAAGACCAATGAAAAACTCATGAAGATTCTATTAGAAGTTGTGAAGACAACAGTAGCAATGGAGGAGACAATTGGTCAGCATGTTCTTGGGTTACTGGATCGGTCTGGCAAAGTTCAGGCTTCCAAACAAGCTGGATGGGACAATGAGACAGAGGAGTCAATAAAACCCTGCATCCGTGTGGGATATGAAAAAGGTACTGATTGTATGGTTTTATATTTCATAAGAAGTATCATTTGCATGCTTTAGTGATATATTTAAATACTCCTAGTTTTGATATTTTAAATTAAACTTTTTTTGTGGAAAAACCCCCCACAACCTATTTTTCATTTGAATGCATATGACATTGCTTAAGAGACATTTCAGGAGTTGTCTGTGTCATTCTGCACACCAGTTACAACTCACATCTAGGTCCTGTTGCAAAGCCTGAAACAGGAAAGTGATTGAGAAGTCAAGAAAAAAAAGTTTCTCTTGATGGAAGCAAAGAAAATGAAACGTTAGCTCCATGGCATCTTGCACCTGTGTGTATGGGGAATGGAGACTAGTGTCAAGGGCTGTATCTCCACCAGTGCACTAACAGTACAGAGGTACAATGCTGGCCACTGAGGGCACCTGGCAGGCAACAATCCTGTATATGTGTACTTGTGGACTTCATTAGCTTCCCAAAGAAGTGTTTGCAAGCAAATCCCATTTTGGACACAGTTCCAAGAATTTCTCAACTGCCAACACTTGCCCGTCAGCTGTTTCCAGGAGTGCTAGTTGACACAAGACTAAAGGAGCATTTTGATGTTATAGTTAATTGCATACCAGTGTCAAAGAACTCTCTTGAGTTCTGTTTATTTTCTTGTGACTGTACCAGGACAGCATCTGTCCATTTCTCTTTTGGGCAAGAGTAGGTGCTCAATTGTATTGCCATTTAGGTACCCATAAGGTTGTGCACATGCAACCTGGATCTTGTGGGGAGCTAATGAACAACAGATCAGTTTAGCCTCAAACACATCATACATCTAGATTTGGCTGGAATTTTAGCTACTAGGAATGAGAAAAAGAACTGGGAGTCAAATACTACATTTCAGTATTAAGAAAGTGTCTATTACAGGATAATAATATGACTGGTGAATGAAGGTGAACTTTACTTCTTTCTTTCAAAATGTAGATTATTGTATATTATTGATTCCCTCTAGCTTTAAATATAGGTCACATTAAGCCTCGGGGAAAGTTGAGAAAGGTTGTATGAATTTGTAGCACAGAGACATCCTCTTCAGTTGATCACTCAAAAGGTTATCTGCAATGAAATTTATAATGCTGTAGTCTAAAAATTTCTGAAATTTCCAAGAGAACAGCACTTTCATGTTGTTCTGCTGTTTCATTAAAAAAAGTAACTTCTGTTTTCTACACATTTCACTATATTTAGTTGGGAGAAAAAGTATCTTTTGAAACTTGAAGCTTTTGAGGCTTTGCCTTTTTCCTCAAATAGCAGATTGGATAACTAAGCTTCTGACCTTATTTTTTGATGTATTCACTTTTTGCCTGCTCCTGCACATCAGTGTGTATACTTGTGTGCATCACTAATTATTGTCATTAACAATTCTTAATATGGATTACTTGCATTACGTATATGTTCAAAACACAGTTAAAAAATACCTTTATTTGTCACTTGGACTTATCCCTGGCTTTCATAATGCTACTATCTAAACACACGACATGCCTTGTGATTGGAATGATTTACTTATTTCTTGTGAAGTCTTCTGATGAAAGAGGACTCTCTTCAGGTAGAAAAAAGCTCTATTCCATTCTGCTAGTGACGAGGTTTGACTGTTTCAACCTGTGTTGGCTGTTAGTGTATTTTGAAGAGGTATATAAGGTTTCATTGTCTTGTAAGAAAGCAGGACAATGTTCCTGTAATGCCCCTCCTTGGTACAGAGCAGCATTGGAGTTGCCCACCTACCAGCCGTTTGTTCCAGTATCTTTTTTGCATGTTTTCCTTACATTGAGAAATAACAATGAAGGAAGGACCAATCAAAGTAAAAAGTGAAAATTAGATAACAGCTAAGCTTACAGTAGCTATCATGGCTGAATGTATGTTTGTAATGTATCTCTAGAGCTGTGCTCACAGTTCTTTTTTTGCTCTCAAAATGATACTGCAGCATCCTTTCTGCCACTGGGGTCATGCAGCCATAGTAATTAATAGTTGTACTGTTTCATCAGCTAAAGTAGTTGATCTTTCTTCAAATGGAATTAGATGACCAATTCTGTTAGTTTTTCCAGCAATGGGACTCTTGTTATTCATTTTCTATACTAACACTAAATGGCTTGAGAGGGCAGATTCTAAAATTTTTCCCCATTATTTTATGGAAGAAAGAAATATGTAGATACTGTTGTTTGTTTTTTTTTTAAACTGTGCATGTTATTGTATTTTCTAGTACCCAACCAAACAGATGTTCCTTTTTAATTAGTTAGGAAATATGTAGGAATAAATTTATACCAATAAAAATTCAATGATAAAATAGTAAAATAATGTATTTATTGAAGTGAATTCTCTCTGACCATCTGAGCATAATCCATATGTATTGACAAGCAAAACTCAGTTTACTGTTGTTGCTGAGTTTCAGCATTTTTAAAAGCTGAATCATTAAGGTCATATACTTATAACCGCACCTGATTTATAGAGCGCATTTATAGAGGGACATTGACCAGGTTATCTGCAGGCACAGGATTTTGTTTCTAGAAGAGTGAGTAAAGTTCAAATTTCAGTCATAAAACATAATTGGAAGTGAATGGCCATTTGTGCACACTAATCTGGTGAGTTTACTTGGGTAGAGGGACTGCAGTAATGCAGGTTGCCCTGGAGAGGCCTGTGAGGTTATGACATTCCTTGAATATTAAACCCTCTTCCCTATCTTCTAAGCCCCTTATTTCTGAGCAGTGTACCAGAAAAAAAGGTAGTAAATAGCTAAACACTCGGCTGCCACAAGACTGATTTTTTTTTTTTTCAACCTGTAACCCCTAAGGTTAATTCCTAAGTGTAATCCCAGGAGTAAACTGAGATACTGGCTCTACATTGTGCAAAATATGTATTGCTTCATAAGTGTCAGTTGGCAGCTCATAAACAACTTTTGCATCTGAAACTTCTGAGCAAGCACTGTATAATTAAGCAGTTTTCTTAAGATTTAGTGGGCCATGACATCTGATGTGCTGAACTGCATGCTCTATGGCAAAGGAAACAATATAAACCTTTGTTTCTTTGGTTGATTTTTTTTCATTACAAGGAGAGAGTTTACACAAAGAAATGATAGTTTTACTTAAGTCAGTTATATTCTATTTGTTATTTTGTATTGAGTGAAAAGCAAAATTTCAGGACAGAGGAATTTGATTTAGTTCTGTTAGGGTGGGAGACTGAACAGCCATAGAAGGATAAACAAAATGGGGATTAGACATTAAGCTGACAGGGTGGTTAATGTGACTGGACAATGTTTCTATTTCTTGTTTCCACCACTGAAAATCATGTGGAAAGATGCTGTACTAAGCTGCTGTGTACAAAGACCATTTTGAGGTGAAAAAGATGCAGAGACTTTTACTGTGCAGTTAGGAAGACATTTAACATGAATTTGTGTTCTTAAGTTCCACTTTGTAGAAATCATAATGTGGTTGTCCCCCATTGTATGAACAGAATTATTACAAGTTTTTTGTGCATTTGGTACTTTTTGGGGTTTTTTGTTATCTTTGAGACTACTAAAGTTTCCATGTGCCAAATTGTACTTTCAGTAACAGCTCAAATTTTTTTCCTCATTTTTTATAGTTATGTTTCAGGCAAATTATGATATTTTGTTTTGAGATATTTCATATAACAAAATGGTGGTAAAATGTTGATTTATATTTTATTATTGAGAAGTAATGGAAGCAAATTAAGAAAGAATTGTCATAAACAAAACAGGAGTTTTAAGTCTTGTTATAAGTTCGTGGAGGCCTGTTGGTACTGTTCTGGTCACTGTCAAGAAGAAGTAATATTAATGACATTATTAATATAAAAGATATTCTGAACCTGGCTTTTTAGAATTACATTCTGAGCTGCCATCAGTGTTTTTAAATTTTTTTCCAGAAGTTTCCAGACAGCCAGTTCAGACGATTTTGCAACAAACTGCACATTTCTGCAGTAATTTTGTATAATCTTTATTTTTGTATTTTACACTCAATCATCATTGCACAATTCAGATGTACCTCTCAAGCAAATAATTTACTGAACTAGAAGGGTGACAGGACATGAATTATGGGTTAAACCTGAGAAGGAAAACAGAAACAGGATTTGTACTCCATCAGGAAAGAATTAGATTGTGCAATAACTAATATGTCATTGTTTTATCTTGTTTATAGCTGTGCTACTGTACTGTGGGCTTTTATTTTGTGAGATCTCTGAAGCTAAACAGGGTCTTACCTGGTCAATTCTTAAGATGGGTGGCCTCCAAAGAGCATCAGGTGCTGCAGTAAGTGTGTTGGTGGCTCAGCAGGGAATATATTTTCCTTCAACTCAGTCTTTAACCAATACTTTGGTACAGCATTTGGAAATACTTATGCTGCTCGATGTCCATCTCAAATGAAGGTCCTTTCTACTCTGAGGATATTAAAGCTTCTGCATCGCTATAGATATTTTGAAACACCCAAACCCAGCCCAAATTTGGGTAGTTAAGACATGAAAATTCTATCAAATAAAAAAAGTGAAATTGTTCATTTTGCAGCCTTCCTTATTCTGCAGGGGGATGGAATATTAGAGTGTTGTGGGAAAGCTTTTATGTTCTATAAACCCATTGCAAATATTTAGTGTGCTGGCAGAAAATGACTGCTAGCCACTGCTAGGGTGATTCCACTACAGGAGTTTATGGCTGACGTTCCAAAGTGCTTTGAAATCCTGTGTAGATGAAAGGTGCCGTGTGAATGTATCTTCTATTCATCTGGTTGTTTGTTCTATTCATGCATATAGTGTGCTTCTATTTTTTCCCTTTGGAGTGTGAAAACAGTTTGTAACATTATATCCCACATACCTAAAAGGAGATATGAAACAGTAATAATACAACTAGAAGAAAATAATTACTAAATGCATCTGCATTTGAAAAATCTTAGCAATTTTAAGAGAAAAGTAAACCAGGTGAAACCTTCTTCAATTAATATCACTATAGATTAGTTTGTTGTGTAATGGCCATATATATGGCTGCAGATATTGTCAGAATACTTGCAGGTAAGAATGTATATTAAGTACACCAGGTGGTTAATCATGTTGCAGCTTGTTACCAAAAAGCTAAAAACAAATCTCAAAACTAGAATCTCACTTGCTTGATAGGTTCAAACAACATCAACAAGAGTGCTCATATTATTGTATGCCTGCCTGGTTAGGAGGCAAAAACAACAAGAACTAAAACAACAAGTTTTTAAAGGCAGTTTGTGAGATTGACCTGTTGTAATTTCAGTTCAGTTTCTGTAGCTAAACAAACTGTTCTAGTTCAGCAGTCACAATTTGTGGAGTAACCAGGAACTTGAATTCAAAGATAACCCAGTATTGCAACTTCATTGCAAACAGGCATTGACTATTCTTAATTCATTTAATCATACTGCTGTTCCTGAAAAATAAGATTTTTTTGAGAAAATCCTAAACAAAACCATCTAATTGTTAAAAAAATGCACCATACCAAAATACTTATTTTAAATATTTTCCAGAAATGTACTTCATTTAAATAATTGTCATTTTAAAAAACTCTCCACAGTAGCATTTTTTCTGACATTTCAAATCTGTCAGTCTAAGGACATAACACTTCTTTATTTTTAAAAGACTTTATCAACAATAGTTTCTGCTGTCGTTATATGCCTACTGTATTGTTCCTTCATACTGCAAGTATCATTTTAAAACATCTCAAGACTTTGCTTTCACTTGCATTGCTTAAATACAGCCTTGAATTCTAAATATGGCAAATTTGCTGTTTTCTAGATGAATTGCAATCAGCCTAATAACATAGGCCTAATACCAAAGTGTCTGACTTTCAGAAAGAATGGATAATGTCCTTAAATGGAATCAGACCTCAGGAAGATTGACAAGCGGGCAGGTGCCAGGTGGCCCTGCTGTAGGAACAGTTACAATCCTGCTGCACTATTCTTGATTTGTTCAGCTACCCATTTTGGTTAATTTTTAGTTCACTAATAACCATGCTGAATATTGTTTTTCTTTATTTCAGTCTCTTTGTCCTAAGAAGCTGTCTGAATTGCATGCATGCCTTTCCTTTTACTCACTTGAGTTTGATTCACTGACTTGAACAGATTTGTGTTGATGCATAGTAACATAATTGGGTGTTGGTGAGACAGGGACTGACAGTCTGGTTTTGGGTTTGTTTGGGGTTTTTTAACTGATTTGTATTTTAAAGAAAATCTTTCAAGTATTATTGCAAGTTATGCTAAGTAGTAAGGGTTACTGATCATTACAAAGGTTAGAAGATGAGCATCAGAGCCCCTAAGCATACTAAAAGTATGTCTAAAATATTGTCTGTTAATATCTCCTTTTCTCTTGCACTTCTGCTTCTTTTTAATTAACACATTGTTTGTTTTGTTTGTGTGAGTTTTAGTATGCAGTATTTCCCTTTCTGTTTTTGTGACTAAGATGAATATTTTAATCATTTTCGGACTTGTCTTTCTTATTGTAACAATTGTACAGTTTTTCATGTTTGCAATTGCTAAGAGACTGTGTGAAAAGGTAACTGTTTGGTTTTTTTTTCTCAGAGACCTGTTCCTTGTATCATGGTAGTAGTATGGGAGATGATGATATTAACATGTGGTCAGGAGCAGCAGGTGAAGGACTGCTGAGCCAACATCTTGCAGAAAGTGGGATGGAAATAGATCCTGAAAATGAAGAGCTCATTCTGAATATTAGTTCTCGACTGCAGGCAGCTGTTGAAAAGCTTCTGGAAGCTATCAATGAAACTTCTAATCAGGTGGGGTGATTTAATAGAGAAGCACTTTAAATTTTGTGTCTCAATTGGGCTTTTTATTTTTCTTGAGATTGTGTTTTCATAAGCCTAAAACCCAAAGGTTCATTTTGACAACTGTAACAATGCTTCACATGCCTCCACCCAAAAAAAGACTGCTCCAGTATGACATTACTGATGAATTTACTTTCCTGCTAGAAATCTGCTTTGGTCTGCAGAGGAGGGCTGAATTTGGTCGTTCTTACCAATCTAGGGCAGTCTTTCATTGCTTATATGGATCATCTGCATTCTGCTACAGTCGAGAGATGAGACAGGAGGTGTCAGAGCACATAAAGTTTGTGAAGAGGGAGGATTAAGGGGAACTGTATCTAGTTCAGGCATTTTAGTCAATTGTCTGGGCAAAAAGGTGGAGCTCTCCTGCTGTCTCTTCCAACTATGATTTAATCAAGGCCAGTTAAGCACACATCCTCCTTGCAATCTGAAAAGGAATCTGCACTCCAGCATTTATGTGAGGTATGTGATTCAGGAAGAGTATTCAAAAAAGAGGCAGTTTGCTATTGGAGTACTTTGTATGGTGGGATATTAGTTGCTGTCTGGAGTACTTGTTCACTGAAATAGGAGCTATATACCTAGGTCAGTTCAAATCACACTGCTTTTATCATGTGCTTTACTTTTAGATTGTGTACATCGCAGTTTGAAGGTGTCAAAGTATTTTCCTTCATAGCTTTGTAGATGAGACTTTGCCAGTACCGGCAACAGAGTTATGGCTCAAACACAGAGACACATTTTCTTCATTAATATCTACTATACAAAGATGGATATAGCTGGCTTCTTTTTTTCTTCAGTTAATAAAAAAATCCTTCTGTTACACATTTTCCCATAGTATAAATATTGAGACCTCTCTGGCTGTTCTGTGAGGGACTTGGCAAGCATTCATGCTTGTTTGCTTTGCAATGTCTGCTTATTGGATTATGTGCAGTTCTTGTATATACCATGGATCTATAGGTGACTTGAAAATTCTTTTTAAATATTCAGAAATGGAATCCTTTATTTTTTTCTAGTCTGCAGTATTTTATAATCTAAAACTGGTTATGGGCAGAAAAGATTTTAACCTTTCCTCTAATCAGTTGTGTTTTGCATATAGTCATGTATCCATTTCTTCAAATAAACTTAAAAGAGTCAGAGAAAACCTGGCAAAATCTTCAAAGTAACTGTGTGAGACCTGTCTGAACACACTTTCAGACTTGAAGTGCAGTTTGAGGCAAGGCATATAGTGGGTGTAGTAATTCAAATTCCACCTGCTGGTGTTATGTATAGGTAAATAAATTGGGCCACTCCCCTGAACTCTTTCAGTTGGGAGATACTAGCAGGAAACCTTTAAACTAGCAGAGTTTGAGAAAGTTCTTCCTGTTGAATTAACTCCAGCAACAAGGATGAATGCAAATAATGACATACCTGTATTTTTTTTTTTCATTTGCCGTAGTAGAGTTGAAAAATTTTTAGTTTCAGTTTTGTTAGTTTGCTTGTCTGCTGCAGCGTTTCTGTACAAGTAGAAGAAAATTCTGCTTCCTTGCCTTGGAAATTACTTGCTAGTTGCTGTTGGAAGATTTCTGTTGCTTTTTTCTTGTGAACCATCTCTAAGAAGAATTTTTTAGGAGTGACTATACAAAGTTTTCCTCTACCTCTTTGCTTGTGATTAATCCACCTCTGAATTACTCAGCTTGAAAAGTGCTCTGAAGCTTCCTACTGATTCTGAGTGGGTTTGTCACCAGCTGTGCTGATATGTGTCTGCAGACTGTTAAACGCGTGTGTTCTGTTACAAATTCCTGTCAGAAATTTCTAAGGCCAACCTAGCTAGTGCAAAATACCCACGAGACGGTCGAGAAGGCAGCAAGAGCAATTTTTTTTGGAATGGATTCTTACCGCACCTATTGGACATCTAATCTCTTTAGTGGTTTGTGGACTGAAGGCCAAGAAGAAGATACATATGAGGTTGAATCCCGTGTGCCCTTACCATATCCTTTTCCTTTCACTGAACACTTGGATGAGAATAATTCTGTAGTTGTAAATACTTCAATTTTTCACTTCAGCCACAAAAAAAATGGGCACATTTTAAAAGTTGTCTCTAAAATCTCGTTGCCTACACCTCCCTATTCAGTAAGTATACAAGTTTTTAAAAGAAATTAAGCTTAAATAGAAGAGAATGCAATGAAAAATTATATAAATATGTCTCTATTTTTAAAATTGTACTGCTGACAGGCCCTTTTCCTAGTCAGTTTTCGGTGGGCACTGAAAAAGCCTTATTTATACAAATCTCTGGTCATTTCTAACACAAGTAATTTCTCAGACACAGAAATATGTTAAATTCCAGATATTTGAGATCTCCTTTTAAAGCACTTCAGTGTTACTTGCTACATTTCATTTTTCTCACTGAGGATAATTCACAGTAGGGGAAAGTCTGTGCTCAAGGTTGTTCTCTCTTACCTTTGTTGCACTGACTAGTAACAGTAGGTAGCACAAGCTGGCAGCTTGCTTGCAGTGATACCATGGAGAAATTGTTGATCTTAAAAAATCATGGTTTTGTTTGTACTTCTTTTTGGTTTTACCCTGTGATATTTTTAATAATACTTTGAATTGTTATTACTGAAAAAAAGCTGGAGAATAATTTTTATTCTGAGTTTTAAATGGAAATTTCATGGATTTCAGGAAGCCAGTTGTCTATGTACAGTAAATCTATCATATGTTTCCCTTTCATCTGAGGTGGATCTTTAATTAAGCACTTGAAAATATAAGGGTAAAGGAAGAGTGCTCTGTGATTTTTAAAAATATCTCAAACCAGTGCAGATAGTTGAAGTATTTAGACCTTTCTTTAACCCCTGTCAGAATAAATAACTAACATGAATGTGTTAATGATGCCCATCTGAAAAGGAATGCCATAGAAAAGACATCAAGTATTTAAATTCAGTGTATTATAAAAGAGAATGTATTGATTATTCAGATTCTCTTTTCAAAGTTTAAGTGGATAATTTTGTGTGCACTGTTCTATTTAATGTTCCCTAACCCATTTTTCTGAGCTTTTAAAGCAAACTCTTCATATTCACTATCTTAGCAGGGCTTAGTGAGAAAGCTTTTATATCTTAAGAAATAGAGAGACAGAATAATTTAGAAAATGTAGGCATTACTATCTTTCAAACATCTGCCAATAACCAGAATATTAAAAAGTTTTAAAAAAACCAAAAACAAACAAAAACCCACACACACCCAAAGGAGCAGAAAATATCTTATTTTCTGACATTTATTGTTCTTATTCAAAATAAATGGTCTTATTTTGAATACAAGCCACACAAAAACCTCACACACTTAGAGTTCAAGTCTAACAATTTGTGTTTGTGTCTCTCAGAGAGGTGGCTGTACACTGTAATTGTTAATAGTTGAGAAGTAAAGATTTTGGTAATTGATTTCAGTTTGTTGTTATCTTAGATGGACATTCTATGTAATCGAAACTTTAACAATTTTTAATCATTATGCGTTGTTTTACTTTTGTAATTCTAATTTTAATTAGTTTTGAGACTATAATTTTGGATATGTCTAAACCGTAAATACACAATTTTATGTGACATGGTTTTCCAGTAATTCAGGATAGTAGCACACACAGTGAAACTGTGCTACATCTGTGTCAGTACTTGTTAAGTATTAACTCACCAGACCAGTGAAGAAGAATAAAAAAAATTCCTTAGTAATTCTGCTAGGTTGACCCTGTTGGAAGAAGCACTGCTTTACTTCCTTGTTGGCTGAAATGCGTAGTACTCTGAAAATTCACATTTTCCTAGTGTTCTCATCAATCTTCGTATTAAGGAGAAAAAGAGGTGAAGCACCATTTCAGTCAATTTATAATAAGGCTTCTGCAGGTTTTATGCAATGTTTTTTAGCCATTCTAATTGTATGGTGGGTGGTAGCTTACTCGTATTTAGTGCAAAGCTCATGTGTAAACAAAGGTGAATCTAGTGTAAACTCCTAAATCAGGAATTACCGGAACAAAGACACGGATTTAGCCATGTGGCTCACGGACTTCACTCTACTGACAAAGCCTGTTTGCTTAGACTTTTGTAAGTCAGTCTTCATGTTGGGCTCTGCAGATGAGTGTTCAATAAAGATTTTATCAAATGTCTAGTGAAGTTACATGAGGCTTCCCATCACACTGTAAAGCAACTGTGAATTAAATAGGAATGATAGAACAGAGGTTTATGTAATTTCTGTAATTTTTTTCTTGTGATAGCTTGAACATGCTAAAATTACTCAGACAGAACTCATGCGAGAGTCCTTCAAGAAGCAACAAGAGGCCACAGAATTTATCAGGTATCAGGAAGAGCTACAAGAACGTCTCAGTGAGGAGACCAAAGCCAGAGAGCAGTTGGCTTTGGAGCTTAGTAAAGCTGAAGGTGAGTAGCTTTTTTGTTGAGTTGTTGGACTTTGCACCTACTTACTTACTAATTGGGTAAAGAAATTGCAAATTTGATTAATTTCTTTGCAAATTTTAGAATACTATCAGCCTTCTGGATAATTATGTACATGATGACCTCTGGAAGACCCCTACCAACATCAACCACACTGTGATTATGTTTTCCAATTTTGACTCACTTATCTGAAAATATACATGACAATATTAAAAATACTAGGTTGTGTATGTGTTTGGATCCACAAAATTAATTTATTTCATCGTAACATGTTTGTTTGTGCAGACAAGCTTAAATGTCAGCAACTTGAAATCATAAGTAGTTGAGGCTGGAAGGCACTTCTTGAAATCAACTATTCCTGCCCCTTGCTCAAAGCAAGATCAGGTAGAGCAGCTTGCCTAGGTGTTCAGTCAGATTTTGAATGTCCACAGCCTCTCTGAGTGGCTGTTCCAGTGTTTGACCAACATCAATGAGGGGAAAGGAAAAAAAAACCCCAAACTTATTTTCACATGTTGAAGTGCAGTTTCCCGTATTTCAGTTTGTGCCTGCTGCCTCTTGACCTTGTCACAGAATCTCTACTCTGAATGTGATTATGTGGTGGTGATATGTTTCAGTTTGCACTGTTTGAACTGATCATTTAAAAAGTGTATTTGCAGCTTCATTAAGGAAGCAATTAAAAATTGTAGCCTTACAATGGGAGAAATCTAATAATGTATTCTGACATCAGGAACATATGTTCAAACCTGACGGACACTTTATTTGTTCTCTTGTTTTGATAGCTCAGTGTTTTATAGCCGCCCAACATTTCTATCATTATCTCTGATTAGCATCTGGAAAAGACACCTGCTCTATAGATGGGATCTCTGTAGTAGTAAGGAGAAAGATATTTTTTATATTTTTGAAGCTCAGCAGACTTCTCTGTTTCAAAGTGGGGGCATAGAGTGAAGTTTGATAGTCAAATGTTACTCCTGGAGAATGCTACCCTGCCAGGCTTCCTCTTCTTTTTACACAGACAGATAATCCATCACGATTTCACATGCTATTAATAGCTGGGACACACATAAGCTGAAAAGCAGTGCAGGTTTCTAAGCCACATGTCTAAAATGTGTTTTGAGGGACAGTTGGTTGCCTGTCAGTTCATTTAGCATGAATCTTGTGTGTCAGCAACAGAAGTACTGGCTGTAACATTTCAGTCGCTTTAGCAAAACCAGAAAGGATGAAAATTGATTTCAGAGGGAATAGATTAAAATCTGAAATACGCATTACTACTTTTTTTTCCCAAGATTAAATTGAGAATGAAAAAAGATTGTTTGAAACACATCTTAATATGCAAAAATTTGAAGAACTCTTTCACAAGATATAAATAACCTAAGAATTTATATGCTGACACAGATGGAGTTAGAAAATGTTTAATATTGAAGAATTTCAGAATGTAGGCAGCTATATGCTGCTGCTTTCTTTGGAGGATAATATTATGTCTTGATAAAAATTTTATTCACAAATCTTCAATAATAAAGTAAAAATGCCTAATATATTAGGACAAAATGGCTGTGTGGATTTGGTTCATGAACAGTTCTAGAATATAAGAGACAGAATTAGATGTTAGTTTTAGCCCTTGATAAAGACATTACACAGTTGTGAGTTAGGTGCATTTGAAGTTAATGCACTTTTAAGTGAATGGCACCTTTTTTTGTTGTTGTTGGCACAACAAAACAAAGATGCCATAGAACTCTTTGTATTTGATTTCTGCCCATTGAACTGAGCTGTGAGCATCCTCTGACAAGGACAAACTACATTCTTTTATCGAATTCCTTAGGTGGGTATGCAGAAAAATGTCTTAGTTCATTATATATCTGACAGTACTCAGTCTTCTCTTGAGATTTAATGTGTCATTTGTGATCATTTCTTTCTTTTCACAAAAACTGCTGCAGCTGAGACATTTTTCAAAGCTCTTGAGTTTTAGTGGTGTCAGATATGACTTATCTGATGTGATAGAAAAGCTAATGCATATTTGTTCACTGAACTCTGACAATTTTCATTACATCTCAAAAAAATACCCTGGCAGAAGTAAATACCACGACATGTGATTTTAGAAGACTTCATAACCTTTTTTTGGGAGTGTGCATGCCATTTAACCTGGTAAAGCCCTCGCAACTTCAAATCTGTTAAGTATTCATTGTGAACAGCATCTCATATGGTGGGAATAGCCACTGGAGCTTGTAGTGTCTCAAAGTTTTGAAATATTATAAATGATGTTACTCGTTCGGTATTTTCTGTTTCAATATCAAGCCTATATGTCTGTGTTCGCTGTGAATTCAAATATGGAAAAAAAAGATGGGTCTACATGGTTAACAAATGAAAATACCTTTAGTTTTTCTACATTCTCAAGATAGGGTAAAATGCATTTTAATACTGACTCAAGACTGGATTTATAGTGATTTATATTGAATTTATTTAAATTTCTTATTTCTCCTGTATTTATTACATGCATATTTTTCCTTGGCTTTGGAGTTCCTATTTGCTCCAGAGGTTTGTTCTGAGTAAAACTTAAGAGCTATATTTGGTGTTCTGGTATCTTTCCTTTGATTTGTTCAACATGAAAGGATAGCAAGAACAGGAATAGAAATTGTCAGGTGTTGAGCATCTAACATACATGTGCATGCATGTTAGAATACAATAGTGACTTCAATAAGAAAAAAATTGGTTTTGATTGTCTTTTAAATCTGCCTCCAAACTGATGTTTTACAGGCCTCATTGATGGTTATGCGGATGAGAAAGCATTTCTGGAAAAACAACTCCAGGAAAAAATAGATGTAATTGACCATCTAGAGCAAGAGCTGCTGTGTACAGGTAACAAATTGCAGGAGTTAGAGGCTGAACAGCAGCAGGTCCAAGAAGAAAAGGAATTACTCTCCAGACAGAAGGATGCCATGAGAGCAGAGGCGGGGCCAGTAGAGCAGCGTATGTATCCATCACAATCTTTCTATGAGATTTGCTTGTGCTTCCAAATAAAATAATAAGTAGTCTTGGCAAAGGCTTCTCCCCATTGCCTTTGTGATCATTAATAAAAATGTGATAGGGACAACTGTGATATTTTCACACCTGTTGCCTAATGTTAGCATGATAACTTCTCTTGATTTAAAAAAATAAAAGACTGAATTTTTAGAAGTGTTGAGTAATTATAGTTGTTCTTTAAGCCAGATAAATTTATCTCCAAAAATCTGCTTTTATTTAGATTATCACTGGAGATGGAATAGCAACAATGGATAAAAATACTGTCTAAATACTTCCCAAACGGACTTAAAGACAGACTAGGAAGCATACCTACTAGAACATGATTGCACTACATGTGATGGCTGTATTTATTTTAGTCATGGATGATAAATTTTTCTAATAAATTCCTCTTTCAGGGAAGAATAGCACAACAGTTGCATGATAAGGAAAGCCCTTTATCTACCAGTAATGAAAACTTTCAGCCCTGAATGGTGAAAATTTCAGATATATACCATGTCAGTGTAATCTAACTAACTGCTTACTCAAAAAAAGCATTTACCTTCAGGAAGTAAATGTGTCTTTTAATTCTTCCTTAAACTAATAACTGAAATTAATATTTCATGTTTGAGAGGGGAAGAAAATTAGAACTCTAGTGTTTTAAGAAGTACTGATCTTTCAAGGATTGCAGTGCTTACATTGTAAATAGCAGGTTGAAGTTATCATTTTATTTAATTTTTAGAAGTTTATTCCAATTTATAATGTCGCCATTTTTATAGATTACACACCTTGTGTATCTGCAATTTCCTGCAATTTTCTGTTAAAACAAAATTTTAAGAGCAACCTGCTGCTTCCTACTCTGTAATAAAGAAGTTCCCTGTCTATGATTCCTCTTTAGTTATTTTTTGTATGGTTTAGGCTTCTAAATATACTAAAGTTATTTTCATGTTTAAGAGCTGCAAGGATAAACAATTCTATAAATATGTGTAGGTACTTATATCATGCATACCAGAATAACTCGTCACATTTCCTAAGTTATCTCAACAACTTTGTCATTAAATGCCACATCTATCTTTGGCTTCATTTTCTCTTACATTGTTGCACCACAAGAAAACTATAGCTGGCATGTCAATTACTTTGCTTCTTTTTTTTGTTTTCTCTCTCTCTATTCTCCTAGGCCTAGTAGATGCTGCAATCGATGCAGCTTCCCAAGCAGGTGTGTTTGTATGTTGCATGGCCAATCTGTAACTGGGTGGAAGACTTACACGTACTGACATTGTTAATCAGGATTATTGGGCTTTTGGCTTACTGACATTACTTGTAATTCTGACTGGCCTGCAGCTTTGATGTTGTACTTCATACTGAGTTCTACATTTTGCTAACAACATTTCTTATAATTTCTAAACATAATAAGCAAATTCATCAATAACCATCATCTTATTCACCTATGAATTGCAGTTACTTAGATGGTATTTGAGAGATCTTTTTGTAGTATTTTATTTATTTTTATTTCCAAATACAGCTGAGTCATTCACTGTGATAATTAAACATCTTATTATATTGCTATATAATGGTTACCTAGAAATGAGAATTGGTTACATATGATGTAAGATGATGGTGCCTGAAAGATCTTTTTTCTCTAGTGAAAGTAAATTTTATTGTTTCTGTCTAAA
Source organism: Cettia cetti (assembly GCA_013401135.1). Lineage (NCBI taxonomy): Eukaryota > Metazoa > Chordata > Aves > Passeriformes > Sylviidae > Cettia > Cettia cetti. The sequence continues at coordinate 64,536 of VZUI01038237.1, read as the reverse complement.
TATCAGTCTTGTTTTTAAGAGTCTCCAAAAGTAAGTGCACTTTGCCGTTTGGGTTTTACCTCAAGGGATTCGTACGGTTATTTAATAGGCACTTCAGTGGGCTGTGGCTTAAGAGTCTTAGAGTGGTTTGGGGCTTTCCTGTATATGTGCTTGCTGGCTTTTCCATGATGACTCAAAATTGGGCATTCATGCAGTCACTGATTTTGCAAGCTCCAGTTGCAGGTCAGTAATTTTCCTCTCTGTCTGCCCAGCAACCTCGCTAAGTCTTTCAGTATTTCCCTCAAATTATTTATATGTATCACATTAAATAATGAAGTCTGGGAGTGGATTGATTCTACTGGCAATGGGGATGAGAAGAGGGTTGGGTTTTCTGTGCATCACTGTTAACTCCTGTGCTGACTCTAGCTGTGGTTTGAACCATGCATTTTCTTTTCTTTTCAATTGTACAAAGGCCTTTTAATTGGTATGAAACTTAAAAAGGGAAGTGATCTGATACAACTTCAGTAACAGTCCTTTAAAGACTACATAAAGAGTAGTAATTTTAATACGAATTTGCTTCAGTCACTATCATGATTATTTCTCAGAAGAAAAGATATTTTCAAAAAAAAGAAAAATAGTAAAAACCCAAGCCAGTTCACATCCTTCTGCAGATTACAGCATGGATACCTTGGGGAGTGGTTTTGCTTCATAACATTGCTTACTGTTCATATCTAAAAGTAGTGATGCTTTTATTATGCTCAGAATTACTGGAGGAAACAGAAAAGCTAATGAAGGAAAAAATTGAAGTACAACGTCAAGCTGAAAAAGAGTATGATGACCTTCAGAAGCAAGTTAAAGTCTTGGAAATAGACTTGGAAGAACAGGTCAATCGTTTCATAGAGCTAGAACAAGAGAAAAATGCAGAACTAATGGACTTAAGGCAGCAAAACCAGGCCTTGGAGAAGCAACTGGAGAAAACAAGAAAATTTCTAGATGTAAGTATGGTAAAAGGCAGATATCATGGAGGCGGGTAGCACTGATTCTGAAGTTTGGTTCATGGAGAAGTGCTAATTTTTCTCAGATTTTGAGCAAATATAGGCAGTGTTGTAGGTTTCAGCCCAAAAATTTAGTAACATTTTAAGAGTTGAGAATTATTTGGAAGTGCTTGCTTAGGAAAGCTCTGTATTTCAAGCAATTTATAGTTCTTTTTTTTCTGATGGCTTTTCATAATATTAACCCAGAATTAATTTCCTTTTTGAATTTCTGTTTATTCTACATTTATCAAAGACAAACAGTAGGGAAGAAATCATAAAATATTTTCTTACTGTCATTGGTGTGGTGTATCTGGAACAGAAGAAACAAACCTGTCGTTTTTGTGAAATATTACTTGGCGTGTCTCTGCTGTGCTGATTTTTTTATTAAAAATATGAAATTTATTGACTCAAATGTTAAAGATGTTAATTCGTCTGCAATAAGTTCTGCTAGCTTATAAATACCGACATTACTGTTATCAGCTTCATACTAATGCAAGTTAAAAGTGATGACACTTAACTTGGATGGTTTTTGAGTCAAATGGGGTATCTACATGGTTTCTTAACTTTTAGGAGCAAGCAATTGACCGAGAGCATGAGAGAGATGTATTCCAGCAGGAGATACAGAAGCTGGAACAACAGCTTAAGGTTCCACAAAGGAGTCAGCCTGTCAATGAACATCAAACCAGAGAGGTAACACATTTTATTACTTGCACTCAGTGAATATGAATGACAGGTTGACAGCTGTTAAGATATTATAATGAAGCTATTTCATGGTGTACCTACTCTGTATCCATTTGCAAGCCAGAAATGTAAACAGCCTGAGATGGAAGGTGTTGCAGGAAAGCAGTGTAACTGTGTTTTGGGGTTTTTGCTAGGCTGTTTGGTTTTAGTAGCAGACATACAGAAACTTCTTGACTTTCAATAAGGCTCTCTCCTATAACTTAACTTAGAAAATCCATTGTTCTCAAAAGTTTGTGGAAACATTTAAGACTATTCTAGAAATTTTACATTCTTATGTTCTTTGCAACAGTGTTCCTTACATTACATTCTTATGTTGGTTTTTGACATCCTGTTTATAGCACAGGTACAGCACTGAGGGAGTTGAGTTACTGAGGTTTAACACTTGTGATGTAGCACTCTGTGTGCACACCTGAACCTCCCCAGTGAAAGTCTGTTGGCACTGAAACAAATATAGTGACTGTAGAACAGCAGCTCAAGGGAATCACAGAAGACTCTTAGACTCAGCAAAATCAAGAAGTGGCAGCAGTTAAAATGCTATCAATTATAATGCTTTTGCAGATTTTGTTTGATGAACTGTTAGTCAAAGTACATTTTATTTTTTGTGGGTTTCCTTGTGTGCTGCTTTTTGATCAAGGCTGATACTTCTGTATTTTCTTTCTTGATTTTCTTTCTTGATTTTCAGTATTACGTTAGACTTTCATTTGCAAATCAAAGGTCTTACTGGGGTAGTTCAGTTGCTGCCATTCAATTCTTAAATATTTGCAATATTTAGTATTCTGTATTATATGAAATAGTGAATGGTGTCTCTGCCTGTGACAGGTCTGTTGGAACTAGGTGACCTTTAAGGTCCCTTCCTATCAAAACCATTTTATGACTCTAGGATATATTTTAGGACCACAGACAGAAATAGGACACATGTTATATGTGAGATAAGCATGTCAAAGTACTTATTTATTTGGAATTTGCAGGTTTAGAACTGTGATTCATTCATTGGGTTTCTAATTATATTTTAGTAGAAAGGTTTGTATGAAATATGACATTGTACAGTCAGTTCTGTGGGATATGATTGTCATCAGCCTCTGTGAACAATGAATCATCTGGAATTATCTGGCTACGTGTTAAAAAAAATATACAGAGCAATTCTATATCTATTTCCTTCTCTTGGGAAAAGTGTGCGCCTTCCTCTCCTGCTCACATTTTACACAGATGGAGATGGCTCTAGCACAGTTAATTTTCCTGAATTCAGGGTGTTCATTTTCAATTCATTTAGTTGTGTGTCTGTTTATTATTTGTGGCAAATTCTCATATTTAAAAAAAAATCTCCCAAGAAAATTTCAAATTTGATAGCATGATAAAAATTGTCCTATTTGTTCAGAATCTGTATGTAAAAATCATCCTGATTTATTTGTACATATACACATATGTGTACACTCTTAAGCTGGCAGATATGCTACAATGGAAATTTAAAGCATGCTGTAAAATGAAAGACAGATTTAACTGTGATTAAAATTTTTATATTTATACTTGATGTTTTGAAATTAGAAATTTTTGGTAGGAAGGAAGACAGTAAGATAATGTCTGCAAGCACCACAGATGTAGGAGCTAGTTTAGATGTAGGTGATGTTAAATATGATGTGCTGGAAATTATAGACAGGATTTTCAGTAATGTATTAGATTTACACTTAACAAATGCGGTATATATTCTTACTATATAGTATATTTTGATGTTACAGGGTTCCTTGAAATATTTTGTAAATTTTTTTTTCATTATTTATCATGCTTTTGAGAGAGTTGTTCTATTTTTCATAGTTGCACATTTTTTTGAATCCTCTTCTGCTTTGAGGGAATGCTGTGAGCATTTTCGGTTGATAACTAAATTTGTTTCTTTCTGTTGTTTCAGCTTTGTCAACTTATTCCAGGGAGGGTTGTCACAGAGTCTGCTCTAGACTTGATATTTATTTTTCCATTTCTCTCTCAGGACTTTTTTGAGGTCACTTCAGACTGTGATGTTACTCATGGATGGATAACGTCAATAATACCATCCTGTCAGCTTTATGTTCTGGTCCTCTTCTCTCCTGTCTCTTGAAATGCTTTGACTCTTCTACCTTTTGGCTACATCGTAACTTCCTAATTGTAAATACTGAAATCAGTTTCTTGAGTGGGACAAAGATTACTTTCCCTATCTCTTGCTCAATTACTCAGGTCTTATCTCTGTACATCATACTATGGATTTGTTATGCATCTTTCTTATCTGTAATTTCAATTAATAATTTCTGAAATACAGCTAGAAATGGATAGATAATACTCTCTCTGCTTCTGTTAATCTTTTAATATGTTGTTTCTGAGATACATACATCTGACCTACTGAGATGCAGAATGTTTGATTTGGATGTTTTATCCCCCATAGAAAGTGAATATATTACATCCATAACATCTGTTTGGTCCCATTTAAGGAACACAGCAAGAAAACAAAGCTTCCTGTCTTTTGTGATTTAAGTATAGCTATTCTTTGCAATATAAAGATCCAGTGGTTTTTAGCATATTCCTGTATATCACTAATCAGCTCCTTCTTTTGAATAATTTTGTCACAGATTTTTTAGAACTATGATTTTCTTCTGAGGTAAACAGCACCTTGACCATAGGGTCAAGACATTCCATCCATAGGTGTTAAAAGCATCATTTTAGTGGGCTGCATAGGGATGCTGTGCTGCTTTCTTTTAACTGACTACAGAGTCTGAAGGCTTCAGAAGGACAAGATCAGATCTAGAGAGTAGGCAATGTGGCACAGAACATACCACTTCTGAAATAATGCTGTTTATATTTGTTGGATATAGTACCATATTATTCTGACTATATGTTCTGTTTTACCTAAAAAGAAGGAGTTTTGTTAGGGGAGAAAAAGAGAAATATTTTCTTCCTGTCAAAAATGCATGGTGTTGCTATTGCTAGCAAACTCTTCCAGTGTAAGTACAATATAATAATCATGCCATATTGTCATCAGGTTGAACAGTTAACAAATCATCTCAAAGAAAAAACAGACAAATGCAGTGAGCTTTTGCTCTCTAAGGAGCAACTTCAGAGAGATATACAAGAACGAAATGAAGAAATTGAGAAACTAGAATGCAGGATAAGAGAACTGGAACAAGCCTTAATCATCAGTGCAGACCACTTGCAAAAGGTATTGCTTGGTTGAAATTTATCAAGGATTTTCTGCTTTCTTATTTTCTTGAGACCAAAATAGTGCATTTTTTAAATCTGATAACTATTAGTATTGTTTCTATTTATAGGTGGAGGAAAGGAAACAGTTTGGCACCATCATAGTAAAGGGAGAGTTACCTCTTGAAGTACAACTGCAAGCTGAACGAGAAGCTGTGGACAGAAAGGAAAAGGAGGTAAAATGCCTGTGAAAATTTCCATCTTTCCACTTCTTTGTGGTTTGTCAGTTTTTGCCTTTTGTTGAGCTTAGTGGACTATACAAGTGAAATTTTTTTACAGTTAGAGAGATAGCAGTCCAAATACCTTTGAAATTCTCTTGTGATCCATGACAGTTGTTGTTCTGTGTTGATATTTATGACTTGCAAGAGTGCTTCTGAAATAAAAATTCAGCCCAATTAAGAAAAACTGATTTTTTTAGTGGTTTTAGTAGATTTTTTTTTTAAACTCCATTCAGTTTAAGGACTAAGAATGTCACCAAGTACGCATTCTTTTATTTGTGTGTAGCAAACCAGTTTACTGTAGACATTGTACTTGAAATTTATAGCATTTAATTTTTGGTATGGCTTCTTACTCCTTTTTCTGCTCCTTTTGTTGGAAACATAGGTCACAAACCTTGAGGAACAATTGGAGCAGTTTCGAGAAGAGCTAGAAAATAAAAATGAAGAAGTTCAGCAATTGCACATGCAGCTAGAAATTCAGCGAAAGGAGTCCACTACACACTTGCAGGAACTTGAACAAGAGAACAAATTATTTAAGGTAACTGTGTAACAGAGAAACCTAAAGATTTAGTCTCCATCCTCCACAGAAATAAGTTCTTTGAAAGTGCCAAGACACCAAATTCTTTCTCTTTCCTAAGCATTCCACCATTCAACTTGCCAAAATACTAAAAAGCTCATATGATTACTTGTCATTCCATGAGATTTTTGTTATTTTAATCCCTACACTTGAAATACTCATACAAGAATATACAGAAAATGCTATATATGATTAACATGTTTTGGGGGGCTTTTTGGCAGGATGAAATGGAAATACTAGGACTAGCTATCCAGAAATCTGAATATGCCACCATAAAGGACCATCATTTAGTGGCTGGGAGACTTGCTCACATCATGCAAGAAAAGGATCAGGAAATATATCATCTTCATGAACAAATAGCAAAACTGCAACAGCAACTTCAAGTCACAGCTGACAACAAGGTACATACTTCTGAAATCTTTTTCAGAGTCCTATTTTCTGCTGCTAGTTTGAAGGAAAAAACCCTCTGTCCCCCACCAGTTACATTATCTTCTGTTGCTGCCTTAGTTAAAAAATGCAAATACTTCTGTTTCGAGCCATGATTTAAACCTAATCTATTTTTTCCTTTTTAGTCTCATTTATGACAGATGCTTTTTGCTTACTTTTCTTTTTAATTATTCTCCCTTATTTCTGCTTGGTTTCTTTTCTTAAATTCTTCACTCCTTATTCCTCTGATACTTCTGAGTATTTAATAGTATTTAGGTAGCTGAATTCAATTTCAACATTCATTTTAGCATCTTCCCTCACATGACTTATATTCAGTGTTGCACTCCAGTGACATCTGCTGGATCATGTTAGATTTTCATGCATTTATAGCAGTTGAACAACTGAGCTCCATGAGCTTGTATGAATGCTTTGTTCTCATACCAACATCTTTTGTCCAATTTCAAGCATGGAGGTGCAAACAAAATGCTGTATTTTATTAGAAGTAGAGAGGAAGAAAGAAAGAAGCAGATTTTTCTTTTATTTACTGAGCTTTAACACCTGTAGCTTTCTGTTATTTTTCAATGTTGTGGTTTTTTGATTATTTGCTTCATCTTTATACAGATAAAACACGCTGGGTTTTTTTCGGTGGCTGAATCATGCATTCTGACTGTTTTAAATGTCTTTTATTGTCATAAGCTTTCTCTCAAAAGCAAGTTAAGAACAGGATTTCTGTTGTCCCTTGGTAGTTGACTGAACATTTAGGCTAACATTCTACTAGGACATATTGAATCCACAAAAACAGGGCTCTGACTGAGCTGGGTAATTTCACTGAGTCTTTATGTTCAAAATTCAGTTATAGTGAAAGTCAGTGAATAATGACAAAACTTTGAATGGGATTTGGGAAACTGGATTTAGAAAATATCATACTTCAAGAATCCAGAACAGTTCTGCTCTATACAATGACCCCAGTAATAAAGTTACAGTTCTTGCCTTGAGAAAAGTACCTAGGATTCAGTTATAATTCATTTTAGTGAATTGATTTTTCTCCTGTTACATGAAGCTTAATTTTCTTAATTTTATCCTCTGACTTGGTTTTATTTTCCAGGACATTAATTACTCTGCTTGGTTATGAGAGCATTATTAAATATTAATAGATTATTCTTAAGTTAATCCCTTTTCTAAGTCTCTTAGACATCTTCATCCCACTAAGTGCTTTTCTTTTAATTACTGTATTTGCATTCTGTGGGCCTATATTTCATTATGTTAGGAAGAACAGAAACCATTATGCTGACTTGATGGCAATCACCAAGATCACTGTGCTTTCTTCTGCCTGTGGCAGTGGGGTTGAAACTATATGATCTTTAACATCCCTTAACATTTTATCATTTTATGATTTGTTCAGATTTTATTTTGACTTTTTTGCACTTCCTCAAGCCTATGGATTTTTAAAATTAAGTTCCTGGTTGGATAACTAAGCATAGTGAAATATTAAGTGACAAAGGATAAAAAACATGGCTATTTGAATAGTGAATTTAGTAATCTTTCATCTTTTCTGCTTTTTTATTTTTTCATTTTTGAACAGACTCTGTTAGAATTTTTCGCTGTTTCAGATACCATAACTGATTTTATCTTACATGTTTTTCTGAATATTTTTGACATATTTTCTTCTGCCTTCTGCATTTCCACTGTAGAAGAAGCACTGTTGTCTTCATATCTCCAAACATTCACTTAAAAAAAAGAATCCATTTTGTTTCTTAACCTTGCTACTTATAGTCTTGTCTGTCTATATTTTGTCTTCGTAAAGACAAATTTTTTGTCAGTCTTCTACATTCAAATGAAATTTGCATCCACTGCAATTTAACAAGAAGGTTTTTTAACGAATTTTATTCCTTTTGCTGAGACTTTTTTATTTATTGAATTTAGAGTTCATCAACGCCACTCATTCCATTTTTTGTTTCTACTCATTTATTGGAAGCCAATATAAGATGTCTTCTGTTTTCTGCATCATAAAGTCATCACCTTCATATTTGATCAGTTACATAATTTTATAAATTTCTTGGAATTTTGATCCCCTTACATAGCCTCTAATTTAAGCTGTGTCTTTAGAAGTAATCTTGGAAGGTATGATTCTTACTCTCTTCAGGTTTTCATGAGCCTCTAATTTATGTTTCCATTATAAAATAAATACTTCTATAACTTTGTCTCTTTTTACTTTGATTTAAACTATGGCACAAAGAAATTATTGTGCTGTGGGTCTGTGCGTACTACCTGCCCTGCATGTTTGTTTGCACATCTGCATATATGTATGCATGCACACATAAACACACAAACACATATTTAGGATTATGATGGAAAATGTCACAGTCAACTGATAGGTGTTTTTTATGGTCTCAGATTAAAAAGCATGTTACATTAGTATCTTTCAACACAATTAGTAAAAGGTCTATTTGTATCTAAAATACATATTCATCTGAATTGTGTGCCTTATATAAGCCAGTATCGAGAGCACTTAAAATTCAGTGTTCTCTAGCTCTGTGAATGTTACAAATGCTTTCATTTCATCTGATGCTTTAATACCTATTTTTCTGTTCTTTAAGGTCATGGGCTACTTTCTCAATCCTTTTTGAACATGTCTCAATTCTCATTAAAACTTTAGAAGAGACATCACATTAAGAAATTCATTGAGAACTTTCTTTTACAAGATCTTTCAATGTTGGATTAAACTGTTTCTGTGAAGTCCAGGACAAACATGATCTGAGTGGTTTTGTTTGGCTTTTTTTCCCCAGGTTATTGAAGAGCAAAATGAGCATATACGGGAGCTTGAAGCCCAAGTAGAATGTCTGAAAAGCGATCAAGAACGTGTGAAGAAAAAAAATGACGAGGAAGTAGAGCAGTTGAATGATGTAATTGACAAGCTTCAGCAGGAGCTGGCAATTATTGAACAAAAGATACCAACAGACGTTGCTGGTTTTCAAGAAGATGCTGACAGTCCAAAACACATACTTGAAGCAGTTCTGGCAGAAAAGGAAGCTTTGGAAAAGCAAGTAGAAAACATAAATGCAGAGGCGTCTCAAACGAAGAATGAGCTTGAGGAAACAAAGTTAAAAATGAGCCAGTTGAAGCAAGAAATAAGAATGTTAAAAAAAGAGCATGAAAGAATAACAGAGAAGTATAAGTGTGCACTGGTCCAAGGTGGTGAGTCACAACCAGAAGACAGGAGCAATGGAAAAACTGAACAAATGAAAGGAGGCTTTTGTCAGGAAATAGATTTGCCAGATCAGTCCCAGCTTAGGACTTCAGATGAGAATGCAAGAGTCACTATTAGCAAGATGGAGGTACAGCTGCAGCAACTTCAGGCATGCATTAAACAAAAAGATTCAGAACTATGCCAGTGCCACAATGAAATAAAAGACATGAAAGAGCAAAGCAAAGCTGAAAAAGAAGCACTTAAAGAAAGAATATTAGAACTGGAAAAGACACTAATAGAGAAAGTTGCTGCTGCTCTTGTGAGTCAGGTTCAGCTAAACGCAGTTCAAGAGCAGAGAAGGTTCATGCAAGAAATTCAGGAAGCTTCAAAGTGTGTGGATGAGGCAAGCAAGACTGCCCAAACAGAGGGTTTGAGTGATAGAACTGAAAATGGGACAGAATCTAAATTATCACTCTTAACACAGAGGCTTAGTGAGATGGAACATCAACTGGCAATGGTAAATCGTAGCTTGGAGCTAGAAAAAGAAAATGTAAAAGTTGCACAAAAGGAAGCTACAGTGAAAGAAAAGAGATTCTTAGAGCTTCAGCAATTGCTAGAAGAGGTTAAAGAAAAACATAAAGGAGAGATTCAGAAATATATTAAGCAAGAAGAAATGCAGACATATCAGGTAAATAGATGCCATTTCCTTTTGTCTTGTTTTCACTAAACCCCATTATTTTATGTAAAGTATAATGAATGAAACGGTTATGAATGAGAATAACTATAGGAATATTCTGCTTTACGTAGCACTTTCATTTCTATGTTATTCCTACAGTAACAAAGAAGAGAAGGATGTTATTTTAGGGAAACTCCACTATCAGTTTCCATTATGCATTAAAAACAACTTTTCATTATTGTAAGGGGGTTTTGAATTTTGGCATATAATTTCTTATTCTTAATTGGACTTGACATAGAATGGAATGTAGTACACTTCTACATGGTGTGGAGGTAGAGACATAAAAATTAAAATGATAAAAACTATCTAAGAGGATTCAGAATGAGAAGTGATACTAATTATCTATACAGGTGTGGAGGTTGTTTATTTATATATGTTTTGGTCTTGATTTATGTTTTCTTGTCTTCCCATCTCAGTTACAAAGATACTTCCCTTCAGTAGCTTTTCCAGTATTCGTTTGTCCAGATTTCCATACACCAGTGGATTATTGTCTCTTAATTTAGAACCATCAGTCAAAATTGACTATGTTTGATAGTGCAAAAATGGACTTGATGTCTCTGAATGTGAGAGTTTTGGCAATCATGAAACCCAGTACTGGACAGGAAAAGGTTCTAAGATCTTTTATCCAAATACAAATTTAATTAATGTCATAAATGTCTTACAGGTTAAATAATATTATCAGACTTCATTTCCTACTCTCTGTTGACCTTCCTCCCTGTGCTTTCTGTGTGATATATCCAATTTATGCTTGCAGTTCAGTAAACTGTAAGATAATCTTTCCTCCTGTGATCTTAGTCTTATTTTTTTGAGGCTATGTTAGCCCAAATAACATACATTTGTCTTTGGTCTTTTCACTTTATAGGTTGGTGTGCAAGTGATCAGTGCTGTTAAAACTTGGTTCTTTACCATTTTCCATGTTTTGTGTTGCCATATAGGTAGAAGCACAGCTCATGGAAAGCCAGAAAGAAAAAGTACTTATTACTGAACTTGAACAAGTGAAAGAAGAGGCAGCTGCTGCTAAGGAAGAACTAAGCAGTTACAGAGAAAAGGCAGAAAAACTTCAGCAAGAACTAGCAGTAAGACCCAGAGTGTTCCATATTGTATTTATATCGAATAAACAATATACAGGACTTATTGTTCAAATATGCATGCTATAGTTTGGGAATTTTTAATCTTTTACTGAGAATGGCACCAAGCAAAACAGCCACTCAGTGCCTTCTGTGAGTGGAACAGACCTGATGCTCTAGATCAAGTACTCATTGCCAAAGTACTTAGTTTTACTGCAGTGCATCTAGAGCTGTATTTCTTAGGAGATAATATTTGCTACCATGTGTCATAACTGCTTTAAAATAAAACTAAATCAATCTGTAATAGTTTAGAGGGTTGCTTGAATTTTAGCTATTTTAAGTATTTGGAAGTATTGCAATTGAGATTCTCCATATTTACAGGTAAAAGAGGCGAATCTTACACATCTTCAGGAAAACCTGTGCAAAGTCAAAGAGAACCTGGTTCAAGCAGAAGAGAGGCTTGCAAGTTACCTGGGAAAGGACAAAGAAATGGTGAAAACTGAAAGCAAGAAGGATGCAGAAATATCATGTGATTTGTCAGCCAGTGAGTCTACTCAAACTGGAAACAGCTCCTCAACACAAACAGACAAGACGGTGGAAATCTCACCAGTCCTTGTTAAAAATGCAGAAATTCAAATTGATTTACAAAATGGATGTTCTTCAGAAGAGATTGCAGAGATTGTAAGAGAATTTACTGAAAAAATTGACCAAATGCAGGAACTGCATGCTGCTGAAATCATGGACATGGAGACAAGGCATATCTCGGAATCTGAAGCATTAAAGAGAGAGAAGTTTGCTGCAGTACAAGTATTGACTGAAGAATGTAATACTTTAAAGGAAGTCATAGAAACCCTGCAAGCCAAAGAAGTATGTATTTTATTTTAAAATTACTGAAATACTTTGGTTCAAGCTTTTGCTCTTGCTACAGAAATTCCTATTTAAAATCTGTGAAGTGTGAACCACCACATGCTCAGTAAAAAACTTTTAAGTGTTCTAATGTTTCCATGGCCCTGGGAGAGGTTGTGAACCCCTTTCTCAGCATCTAAGTCAGCTATCAGGTGTTTCTTGGTGTTTCTTGTGCTTCTGTCTTGAACCTGCCCTGTTCTTTGAAATGGAGGTCACCCTGTAGAATGCCATCTCTCTCATACTCAGTTTTATTACTTTGATTGCAGGGGAAATGGGACAAAGAGGTTCACATTATTTCCTGCTCCTTAAAGGCTTCTCCCTTATTGAGAGTGGGTGAGGGGTTAAAGACTTGATTGTTTTCTTTTCTAAATACAGAGAGTTCCAGTTCCTGGATTAGGACCTTCTCCACCACATCAAGCTAGAGATGGAGGTTCTAGTGGTAAGGAATTTGTTTTTACAGATTTCAAACAGCATTATAAATTAAATCTGCTTTTTTGATAGTAAGTTTACTGTTAAAAAGTTTGCATTCTAACAGCTACTGCCCAGATTGAAGCAGAAGCTTGTTGCACCAGCAAAAGGTTGTGGGCATGCCAAGTCAATTAATTTGGTACGAAAGGAAAAGAAAATGTCTGGAGCAGAGATGGGTTTTAGTTGAGGCATCAGATGCTAATTATTTTCCTTTCCATTGGAGTTTCTATATCCTTCTTAGCTATTACATTACCTCTTCAGCATAGCTTCATCATCTGCTGATAGTATTTAAAGCTGCAGCCCCCCAGCAGTGGAAGATGATGACAGGTACACTTCTCCAAGTGTAATAAAATTATTAGAATGATCCTTTTCATAGGCTGGGCTAAGTGTATTAAGAGTGGGTCATTTGGGAGAAGTGTTTATGCAAGTAGTTGTTTGTCTTGTAAAACTAAACTAGGATTTTTAAGGCTGGTTGTGGTTTTATTTTTTAGTTTTGTTTTGCTGTTACTTCTTTGAAACTGAAAACCAAAAACTATGAAACAAGTGGTCTCCAGGCTTAGAATGAACCCTTAGTGACATGCAGCTACCTGTTAAAACAACAGATAAAAAATACTTTTTTGATGCCTGTTCTTCAAAGCTTCACAGTAATCCAGCTTTCATGTTTTTCTCTCCTTTTATTTTAGACTCCAGTTCAGACTGGAGTCAAGGAATGTATCTTGCTCAGACCCAAGGATCTGACACAATATCTGAAGGAGTAGATGAAGGTGAAACTTCAACAGATTTACTTCCAAAAAAAATTAAGGTAAAATGAATTCTTTTTTTATTTTTTTAAGGAGCAAGAGTGATAGTACTGAAAGTTGAGATTAGCTTCTGCTTGATCATTGATATCAGGGCCATTTAGATAACTTTTATTGTTGACTATTTTAATACATTTTCTAACAGTGTCTAATTTAATGCAGTTTTGTTGTATTAACTATAATGTCATGATCATATATTACACAATTTTATAGATTCTGTTTTTATAGCTATGTTATGGAAGCAAATGTGTTTATTATAAACAGTAAAGGTGTCATGTTTAATTACATTTTTAAAAAGTATTTTGTGACAAAGCCCTAGCTTCATAGTAATTTCAAAAAGTGAGTGGCAAAGCTCACCTGGAAGCTTCCCAGGACTGTTTTTAAAATGTCCGTTTCCATTAGTAGCTATTTTAAAAATAAAAAAATGATTTGGCAGATCTACACTAGAAAATTTTACATGAAACTGAGGAAAAAATGCAACTATTTAATAAGTTTCTGTCTGATTAATATAAAGGACTGGCTGACACTACTGTCCTTGATATGAGGAAGCTTGGTTTCCTTATGCTGTTAAAATTAGAAGTACCAGTTTTCCAATACATATGAAATAAGATTGAAATCATTATTGTTGTTATAATTATATGTTGTTATTACTGGCATTACTGATTTCTTTTTTGCTTTTCTTGTAGGGTTTGCTGAGAGCAGTCCATCATGAAGGCATACAGGTGCTGTCTCTCACTGAATTTCCATATAGTGAGAAAGATCTGTCACCTCATAAGCAAGAGCCAGAATCTTGGCTAGAAGAAAGAAAAGCTTTCCTAAACACCATCTCATCTTTGAAAGACCTAATTGCAAAAATGCAAATTCATAGAGAAGCTGAGGTATAAATAAGTAATTTATTATAACCTTCTAAGACACATTCACTGTTCAGGTTTAAATGCTAAAATATTCTGTTACAAGGTGAAATATTTTTAAAATGTGCCATAAAACTCCATATTGCACTTCATGGTATTACAGTTTATATTAGTTTTTCTGTGCATTGATAACTTTTGTCTGTATAGGTCCACCTTTTAAGAAGAATTCCATTTTGAATCATGTTCCAGTGGCAGTTTAAATAGAATTTTTAATGCTGTTATTTATTGACTTATTAATCAACAATCTGTTAAAACTTTTGCTGTTAAATTACCCCAATTAGACTCTTGGATGTATACAGGTAGTTTCTATTATTTCAGCATTTTCTTTAGCATGCAAAGAGGGCAGACGAACTTCATGTCATTTAAAATTAAATCTTTTTCATACACAATGTCTGCACACTATCACATACCTCTGTGAAAGCCTATGGGAGAGACATATAATACATGAAAATTTAAAAAGAGTAGTGTTAGATAGTAACTTCAGTAGTAACTAGTTAGGGCTAAGTTTTCAGTTACAAAAAGCTAAATTGCCTCCATCTAAAACAAAGCTAAAGGTTTAGCATTTGGGAATGCAGAAAATTTTGTAATGGGTACAGTAAATGCGTCATTTAGATGGATGAAATTTACACAATTATTAAGAGAAGCTAAATATTCCACTGAAAACACACATGCTACATAGAATTATAATGATGTAATTTCTTTCAGTTTGGCACTTTAAATTGTTTTTATACCACTGCAGATCTGTGCAAGTACTGAATCTCCTGAAGGTGTCTCAGACTGGCGAGGAGAACTTCTGCACGCCATTCAGCAGCTTTTTGTGAGGGAACAAAATGTTCTCCTTGCTGCATTTCAAACTGAACTTGCAGGAATGGGCACAAGAGATGCAGTGATGTTGATGAATCAATTAGAGCACAGACTACAAGAGCAGGTAATATAAACCGTACTGTAGTCAGAGTGTTTGTCTACATTACATTTTAATTTTAAATTTATAAATCCATTATAAATATATGTATTAATTGTAGTTTTGACAGTCTAAGGATGAAAACAAAGTCAGACTTGCAGAAAGAAAAAAAAATGTGTCATGGGAAAGAAACTTTTGGGTGCACAAGTTATAGAATATATATAGCCCTCAGAGATCAATTTGAATTAAACACTGTTGTCCTGAGTTTGATGTCATTAAGTTAATTAGAACTATGTTACACTGTCTAAGAGAAAAGGTAACTTGATTATACAAATTAATTTGCGAGACGAGAAAGTGATAAGGCTTCTATGGGATAGAGAAAAGAAGTCAGTTCTCCTCTGGAACATGGAAGGATTAGTGAGAAAATTGCAGTTTTCCAGAAAAGTGATAGCTCTTTTCAGTCTGTAATTTTGATGCCTAGTAGAGAAATAAAAAAATTACAAGCAGCCCTTCCAAATATTGTAATACTAACTTCATTGAAAATGTTTTGAATATATATGCAGTATGAATATATAAATAAATGTGATGTCAACACCATAGATATTCTCATAAAATCTGGAGTTTTATTTTGAAATGTTTCTCATGGTAATAGGTTACTAACCAGAGAGCATCAATGGACTGTCTTCAGAATGCAGACAGAAGAAGTTTGCTGATGGAGATTCAAGTATTACATGCTCAGATGAACAGTAAGAAAAGTAACCCAAAGAGAGAACAAGAGATTGATTCAAAATGCCAAGGTGACTTCTGTGGTAATATATGTCTGTTTCCAAATGCTTTCAAGACAGTGCTAAAAATGTTGTAAATGACAAAAATGGTGACTTTCTTTGGTCTCTGAATTTGATATGTGTGTTCTGAACATGCATACTTATTATCTTCTTCAATCTTATTGGACTACTTTCGCAAAAATTAAGATAGAATCTGTGTTCTTATGACTTGTATCAAACTGAGAGGGATACAAAGTTATGTTCAATTGCTATAAAAATCCAGCTTGAATTTTAAGGCTGTTTTCCATGTATATGCTTCACTGTTTAGGTTCAGCAGCTTTGAAATTATCTAACTTGGATAGTCAGTCATAATGCAGAAAATAAGAAGCAATTAGAATGAAGAACAAAAAGTTCAGAGAACAGGTATACTTTAAAATTAAGTACAGCTCACTGTCAGTGTTTAGTTACAAATATTAGGTCATAAGTATGCACATGTAATATAAGTAACTTAAATTATGTTAGCCATTATCAAAATAATGCATATTGATATAGTTGCACATATCTTACAGCCTTTAAGAAATAAAGAAGTTGAAGTGTTTTCTTGAACGTATGAAAGGTATTCAAGTATAGAAGTCATGGGTTTGCTTTTATTGCACTACTGAAAGAATATATTATTTTAAAATATCACTCTTAATAATAGCCTTGTGGTCATGCTCTGGCTAGTAGAAGCTTTACCCAAACACAGTGCATTTTTATGAAGTAATTTCCATATTAATGGTGATCTCTTTAGAAATGCTGGAGTATAATATGCAGCAGAAGCAGTTGCAAATTCTGGAGATGCAAGTGGAGCTCCGGAGTATGAAGGACCGAGCAGCAGAGCTTCAGGAGCAGCTGAATTCAGAGAGGATGATGGGTGCAGAGCTGAAAAATGAACTTGCACAAGCCAAACTAGAGCTTGAAGCAACTCTTAAAGCACAGCATAAGCACTTCAAGGACCTA
The DNA here is from genome assembly GCA_013401135.1 of Cettia cetti. Classification (NCBI taxonomy): domain Eukaryota; kingdom Metazoa; phylum Chordata; class Aves; order Passeriformes; family Sylviidae; genus Cettia; species Cettia cetti. The sequence goes on along the minus strand of VZUI01038237.1, from coordinate 47,609 downwards.
GAAACCATCAGGTGTGGCTTCAGTGCCAAGCTGTCTGTGTAGACTGTGAAAATTTTCTTACCTAATCTGAAATCATAATACTGATTTTATTAAGGGACTTGATCTCATGTAGTATAATTGTGTCATAATTATTCCTGTAAAACCCACCTGACAAAAATAGACTTTTCACATTTGATAAAAAATATATTTCAATTCATAATTTGATTTAATACTCTATTATCAAGTTTCTTTTTAAGACTTCATCACATTAGACTACTGTATACAAGCTAATAAACAGAACATATTTATTAAAGGTTTTTAATCTCCATGAACATGGAGGAAAAAAATGCAACGTTAAGATGACTTTGCAAGTACTTCCATATGAAATACTCTTAAATGTTGCTTTGGGATGGTTGATAGCAGAAGCCACAGATTTGGCACTTAGGAAAGCCATTATTATTTGTGCCTGAACCGGAGGGATGCATCCATGAACAGTATCTTAATGTTCAGCTCAGAGATAACAAATTAAGCTGGAGTTTAAATTGGGGTTACTTTGCAGATTACTGTATACCCTTTACAGACCATCAGGAGCAAGTTTCTTTTGCAAACAGATGCAATACTGATTCGCAAAAAAAATGAAATTCAGGTCATAGATTTTTTTCCTTTCCCCCCAATATATTTTTTCCCCTTGAGAAACATGGCAGCAAGGTGCACTTCCTTGGCATTCTTTAAGATTTTGTCAAATGACTGGATTAGGTTGAACACTAACTGCCTCTGAGCCCCCACAAGTGGCAGCTACAAAGGTTGTAGGATGGACACACTTTTTGTAGTTCTTGAACTATGCAACTCTTTTTGGGTTTGAGTTAGTCTGGTCTTTCTAAATAGGCTTTTCACTGCTACTCTACTAGACCAGCAGTGTTTTCAGTGCATGGATGGAATAAATACCAATTAACTGACTGTATCATGATAGGACTAGAGCCATTGCCTAATGTAAAGTTTGCCCATTTCTCTTTTAGGAGTGAAGTTAAAGAAAAAGCAGCTGAGCTAGATATTCTTAAGGATACAATGGCCAATGAACAGAAAAAATCAAGAGAGCTACAGTGGGCTTTGGAAAAAGAAAAAGCTAAAATGGAACGCAGTGAGGAAAGAGGAAGAGAAGAGCTTGAGGTATTCCATAATCTCAAGTGGCCTGGGACATCAAGAAGCATGAAAATATTTTTTTGGTTAACATTTCATCTCAGCTTACATTTTTGTCCAATGCATGCTTCATGTTCTGTTGTCAACTGTAGTATTATATCATCTAGAGCTGAAGAAAAGTGTATAGAAGATGTGTGGCAAAGTATGAAAAAGGCCTGATGCACATTCTGTTTAAATCAATAGGAATTTTACTATCATTTTCAGGCCCAAGATTAAAAGATTCTGTAATGCCTCTCAGTTATCAAAGGGGACAGAACACTGCTGATATAGCTACACCCAGCCCTCACCACAGTCTAATTCATAAAATATAGTATTTAAGAATATGATTTAAGGAGACGTATTGTTTGTCACCATTTAGAAAGTCTGGAGTTTTACCTCATGAAAATCAAACTAGGGAGTTTACTTTAGGAGAAAATGCTTCATTGCTATCTTCCTTGGTACCTCTGCAGTATTTGTTATAGTGAATGGGGGAGCAGGTATCTTGGTACAAGACAAAAAAGCAATAACTTCAACAGCATAGATTTACATCTTGAAATCCAAAATGGTTTTCCCAGTTTTACAAAGTAAATCAGCTCGCTGTCTTCAACTTCAGAACTACAGTTGTTTGTATCTCACTATAAAGTATCTGTTAAAAAGATTTTAGAATCTGATTTTAGAATAAAAACATCTGTAATGTATTTTAGTATCAGATGTAAGTGCAGCATTCAGAGTATTGTTGCATTTCTTGTGAATAGCAAATCCTGCTAAAAGCAGTATGTGTAAGGGTAGCATATTTGCAATTTGCCGAAGATAGTGAAAGTATGCACAAATAGCTTTGATCAATTCTTACGTTTTCTTTTGGAAGGACTTAAAATTTTCTCTTGAAGATCAAAAACAAAAGAATTCAGAGTTAAGTAAACTTCTGGAGCAAGAGAAGCTGCTGTCAAGTGATCTGCAACAGAAAATTGAATCCCAAGAAGCACTCAGTGCTGCCCAGCTGTCACATGAGCAAGGCCGTAATTCTGAGTTGCAGGTGCTTCTTGAATCAGAGAAGGTTCGAGCTCTCGAAATAAGCAGTGCCCTAGAAAGGGAAAAAGAGCTATGTGCTCAGCTTCAAAGTGCTGAAGATAAGGGACAAGCTGGAACACCTAATCCATCTGAGGAATTGCTTAAAGAGCTACAGAAGCAAATGGATGAAAAGCATGACCGTATAGTGGAGTTAGTAAGTGAGATGGAGAAGTATAAACTGGAATCTGTGCAAGTGAGACAGCAAATGGAAAAAGAAAGGCAGATCCAGAGACAAGCATTACAAGCAGAACAGGATGCTAACATAATAGTACAGAAGAAACTCCATGAACTGGAGTCCAAAGTAGAAAACCTTCAGTGGCAACTTGGAGAAAAGAAACAAGAAGTTCATAAATTAGGGAATGAAACAAAGAAGTTGAAGGAAATAATCCAAGATCTACAGAAAAAAGAGCAGGAGGATGAAGGAAGAAAGGAAGCCGAAAGGACACCAAGCCACAACCCAAATGAGGTACAGTAGGACTGAAAGTAATATTGAACTAATATTGAATATAGAAATATGCAATTTAGCTTTAATTCTTTTGTTCAATCACTGTGCCTTGACTCAATCTATAAAATAGCCTGCAGATTACAGAACATGGGCCCCAGAGAACAGAAAAGGGAAAGCATTCCAGTTTACTTCCTAAAACTATTCACATGCTTCCTCCTGAGATGGAAGTTATAGAAGTATATAAGGAGGAGCACAGAAGTGTATAAGGAGGAGCATGAGCAGGAGAAATGCATCTGGCTGTATGTGCACACTTTGTGTCTCAGTACAGAAGAACATTCCTTGCAACCAGTTGCAGGAATGAGCTGTCCCAGAAATGGCCAAGGTCACTGCCCTTAATCTCTAGTTCGTAACCTGCAAGGGGTCTTTGAAATATTACAAAGTGATCTTCCAACAGCTTCAGTAAAGAAATGAGTAAGCAATCAAACAATCATATGCATGAATATGTATATGTTAGTAAACAAAATAGAAGAAAAAAATCAAGGTAAAAAATCAATTTAAGAACTGTCCTAATTTTTACATGAATGAAAGTAGTAACTGTTGCCTCTTAAGTTTTTCACTGTCATAAAAGGCCAGGACATTTTAAAAATTTTTTTTAAATTACTTTTAGAACGTTTTTAGAAACTTGCCTGTAAAAGGCAAAAAGTTACTGGGTGAGTAATTTGTGGATAGTCACAGAGAGAATTGACAGGAGACTTGATTGTCTCTTTACTGACCATGTTTTTGCCCATCCTGACATCATTCTTTGTATGTGGTGCCAGGAAGAAAATTTTTCTTTTCATCGAATTTGGCTACCGGTTTTTATCTTCTGAAGCATTGGAAACTATCCACAGCCAGAGACAGGATGTTGAGTGTATTGATAACTGACAGTAGCAGCCTTTCTGCTGTGCTCAGTTTGTGCATCTTGTTCTTCTGCACAGAGGGAACTGCCAGCACTGTGGTCAGCAAAGAGTCTTCCCTTGGATCAGGTTAACAGCAGCTGTTGGGACTTTTTCCCTTCCTCATCAGCAGATAGTCTGATCTACTTTCCAGGATCTGCCAGGAATTTAAAATAATTAATCTCCTGCTGTTTCCTGTGACATTTGCAACACCAACTTTTTTCTTTGGTATACCAAAGGTAGGACAAACAGGCAAAGGCAGAGCCGTGGACTCAGGTTTCTTTGTGAGATATTCCATTGCAGTGCTGTGAGGCTGTTACCTAGGAACATCTCCTCAGTGCATTGCTTTGCTTGTGCTGGCATCAGTGGTGTGGTTGCCTGTGACTGGACTGACCTCCATGACCACGATGGTCTCTTTCAGCCCCTGTTCTTTGGACTATAAATTGATTACCAAAACACATAGGTCCAGTTGCCCAAATTCCTTGTACAACTGGTAAAGGATGTGCCGATGGAAAAAACAGAAAGGCTTGGTGACATCCTGCTGAGTTTTTTGACTGGATTCACACTGTAGCTCTATGATTGCTGGATCTTAGTTAAGAAAGACACTAGACCTTTCACGAATGGTAGTTCAGTGGTACATTACAGCAGTGTTGTAGTCATACTAAACTTCCTTCTCTGTCAGAATTATCTGTTCTTCAGTTTCTGAGTGTGTTTCAGAGTCATATGTTTTCATTTTACAGCACTGGATCACATGCATTCTATAGATATAGATAGATAGATATAATACGTATTTTTTTCCAGACTACCTGGGATACACCAAATGACAGAACAAGAAATTGGGTTCTTCAGCAAAAAATGGAAGGAACTGAGACAAATGAGTTGACTTACCGCACACTGACAGGGGAGCTCTCTGCTGCGACTGAAATTCTGGAAAAAGTCAGACAAAAGCTGCAAAATGCATCTCCAAAGCTGAAGCAGTTGGCTTGGAAAGCTGCTAGCAGGTTAGACCAGTCTTCAGCCATTTGGTTTTGTAAATAGCAGCCAGCAAGCTCATGTATTGGATTTGAATCATAATTCACAGACAGCAGGATTTAATTGAGTTTGGGGTTGTTAATTTTATTGTATATGCTGTTACTTGAGATATACTGATGGAAGACAGGATCACAGAGTATTTAGTGCTGCTATAAATCCTATATGTTTTAATAGGTCCTTTTTAAGGCACAGCAAAATTGGGTTTTTTTACTCTGTAAAGTGATAAGGTTTACCTGGGTATGTTGTAGGTAGATGAATTTAAAATAGTAATTAAGGAATTCATCATGTATAAGGGGATGAATATAGGGATTATTGTTCCGAATCATCCTCCTTGGAGAAAAAAATAATTATGGTCAAGTGAAACAGATCTTGATTCTTATTTTTGGAAGGTTGCTATGTCCATAAGATTAAAAAATATCATGGTACAAGGTCCATGGGAGGTTTGAATCTGTTTTTATTTTGCTGTGATGGTCATTTAATATTAAACATTCCTTCTGAAACATTTGAGTAAAGCAGAATGCAATGTATCTGGGAAATACCCTAGGATTTTGATCACACAGATTCAACAGATTTGTGGGAAGCAGAACCACTATTTTAAATGTGCTTCATGTAGAATATCCCTGTCTACAAATGAGTGGAAACTGTTCTATACACTTTTTTTTTTTTTTTAAATCAAGACAATTTTGTTTAGAATCACTTAGCAGTCATGAAAATGTTGCCCTGTCTCCAGTAACCGCTGAAGTGACTTGCTATAGATCCAGTGCATAGAAATCCACAGGAAGTCCTGTTAGTCTGGCTCATGGTGTCAGAGTTGATCTGCTATTGAAACAATCCCTTTTGTTTCAGATTGCAATTTGAAACAGCAGATGATCAAGACTTCACTGCAGTACAAAATGCTGTTGAAGAAGTTATTTCAGAACTGAAAATACTGCCTGGATTGTCCAGTCTGGAAGAGGTAAGAGTCAATGCTGTAACTTTGATGGGAGAGTTTGGATAAAGAGCTGTGAGCAGAAACTGCAAGGAGTTTGTAAGCCTGCACTTGTTCAGGTCTTAATAGACGAAAATTCCAGTGAGTGTTCTGATTGGAGTTTGTAAAGTGTAAAAGCTCCTTTCCTTTTTTTTTTTTTTTTTTAATTTTTAATACTTTAAACATGATTTTTCAATTTTCAAATCAAAACTTTTCTGGTTTTATTTTGAATTTCTGTGTCTTGTGGCTTTTTCTTTAAGAAAAGCTATTTCCTTTCAGCAGTAAGCCTGTAACCAAGGAAAATTTTCTCAGTACTTCCTGATACTAAAATCAACATTTAGTATTTAATTTATTGTGTTGACACAACTCATTTACTTAAACTGCCCTGTATTTACCAAAGGAAAAGCCACTGACAATTGAGTAGTGTGCACATGTGTGAAAAAAATGAAGTGAGGTAATCTGTTGCTAAGAATTCGGCAATATTTGATTTTTAAGTGAGTTTGATTTAGTCCTTACCTGTATTTTAAGCAAGGGTTTTCAATGTAACTTGAAAAAAGCCTTGAGGCTTTTCTTTTCCTCTAAGTTGGATAAACATAAACATAACCCTAACCATGAACATAATAGAAAACTTCACAAATTGTTACAGCTGGTACAATTGAGGTTGTATGAAAATACTCTGTTGTAATGTACAGGTAAAGTATAGACAAGAAAGTCACAATAATCTGTAGTTTACATGTACACTGAAGTTTTTTATATACAAATTGATACAAAGCTATTGTCATTATCTACGAAAGTTTTTCACTGTAAGCCAGTTATTTTCAAATTGGCAACTTGGATCTAATAGAAGTTGAGGGTTTTTTTTCTTTCTTCCTCATAGCTGAAGCTGGTGCTGCCACCAGGGACCCCATCCAGCTCACTGACTGAGAGGCTGCTGAGGCAAAATGCTGAGCTGACAGGCTTTGTCAGCAGACTGAGTGAAGAGAAGAATAATTTGAGGAATGCTGTTATGAAACTGGAGGAAGAACTGAGAAGACACCAGCACAGACAACCCACTGCAGACTATGTATGTCCTTGGTGGTGCTGATCTAATGAGTTATGTATAGAGACATAAAAGCATAATTTCTTGTCCTGGTCACTCAGTTGAGAGTGATCAAGCTATCAATCTTTCTTGGCTTCCATCTACAGAGTAAAGGGGTGTGAGTTATTCTTGTTCAGTGGTCAGTATGTCTCAACTCACTCTTTAAATTGTAAAACTTCATGATTTTACCCAGCTTCCTTTTATTAACTACTCTTTTAAATGCTTTGTGCCTTTCTTTTTTATCTCTATCTTATCACCATGATAAGCAGTCCAGATAGATCCAGTTGGCCTTCAAGATCATGAAGCTAGTATGATCCAGTTGAGGGGACTTTTTTTTGGAGAAGCTGTATTTTTCTGGGACATTGATTGGACTCCTCAAGTCACTGGTTTTGAGGTGTCAGAGTGCAAGGATGAAATCAGGTCCAACCACTGAATAGTTTTTCTCACTGATTTTATGAGCTCTCCACAAAACCAGTGACTAGAATGACATGGCCTAAGCTTTTCCAAATTATGTCATTCAAATTCAGTTTCCTTTGTCTTCAGTCTTCTAGGCACTCATCAGATGTTGGAGTTAATATTGATACTCTTGTTGCTTCTGAGAAGGAAATCTGGAACAGAGAAAGGCTGTCGCTGCAGAAATCCTTGAAACAAGCCAATGCAGAACTCTCCAAGCTGAGAGCAGAGCTCAGGAGTGAGGCTTTCCTCAGAGAACTGGGATCAGATACTGAAAATGCTGTTTTAAAGGTAAGAAGATCTTTTTCTCTCCCACATACTAACTACAGCTGCTTTTAAAATCTTGATTTGGGCTTATTTTTCATTGTGTCCACTCTGCTTTATTCCGAGTAAAGAGAGATTAATTCAGTTTTAAAATTTTCATGCTCAGGTAGCTGACTATTATTTTTTCTCTCCAAGAATGACATGTAAACACCTATGTTGTCATTTTGTGTGTGCTCTATTTCTTGCTGTTTAGGTGATCCTCAATATATGAAGCTGCATTCAACAAGTGTGAGCAGCACCACAGATTTCTCCATGGTACTGAGAAATGAATAATCACAGAAATGCTGTTGAAGTAACGATGTCAAAAGTCTTGGAACTGTTGTGATTCTTGGAGCTTATTGGGCTTTTTGTCTTTTTCTCTTGTTGCAGAGAATTTATGGCAAATACCTACGAGCAGAGAGCTTTCGGAAAGCTCTCATATATCAGAAAAAATATTTGCTGCTGTTACTGGGAGGATTCCAGGAGTGTGAAGAAGCCACGCTGGCCCTCATAGCACGAATGGGGGGACAGCCTTCATACACTGACCTTGAAATCATCACACATCATTCAAAGGGTTTTACACGATTTCGTTCTGCTGTCAGAGTGTCTATTGCAATTTCAAGGTAAACTGGAGGAAGTTATATTTCAAACAGATGTGACTGTGCTGTTTAATATACAGTTTTCTAGCTCTCTAGTGAAATCTAGAAACTGTCATATTCCATACCATATTAAATGGTATATTTTTGGTAGTCATGAATATAGTAGATACTTCTAGGGTGACAAGGTGAGCAGAATATAGGTAAATTCTGTAATAGGAATAAACAGTATGATTGTAGTTGAAAAGGGCTCAATATCTGATAATCATAGATGGAGTGTACTGGGTAAAGTCATATTATTAAAAAACACTATGAGCAGTTCTAAAGATAGCACTTATTTACAAAGATTTTTCTGCAAGTTAATTTCCTTTAAAGATTAAAATCTTACATGTAAGAATAATATAGATTTAGGAATTAATTTTCTTCCTCTAGGTAGTCCTTTGAATTTCACAAGACTAAGGATGAGCAGGAATTGGTGAGGAAGAAAAAGTAAAGTTTATTACTGCATAGTACTGCCATGTTGCTAACAAACCTTCTTCACAAAGGTTTGAACCCCCAAGCACTTCTGCTTGCTATTGTTCTGAGCCTTGTGTGTCATATAAATTCAAGGAAGTATTCATGTACCTGTTGTGGAAATTTTATTCACAGTGCTCTGCAGTTGGAGTTTTGGGGCTGCAACAGAGAAAGAAAGTATATTTTTAAAGAAAGAATGATTTTAAAGAAAGTATGATTTTAAAATGCTGGTGTGCTGTAGCTTAGGTGTTTGAGCCATTTACTGTCCACTTGGACCTATACAGCACCTCTGGAATTGCACAGGTGAAGCTGAAAGCAGGTTTGGACAAAAGATGGTCCTTCTTAGGGTTATGCAAAAGGATGTTTTGTATTTGATACTCAGGTTTTAGATGTCAATCTGTTAATTTTGCTTGCTGGTCAATAAATTCTTACACTTTCTAGAATACAAGAAGCAGATTACTTTTATTAGACTATTCCATTTATCCTGAAACTGTTTTTTTTTAAATTTGAAATGCAGAATGAAGTTCCTGGTGCGTCGATGGCACAGAGTTACAGGTTCTGGTATTCTGACTATCAATAGGGATGTCTTTAGCCAGAACACAGGTAAGTCATGGTCCAGTAATGACTGAAAAAATGGTATTTGAAGTCACACTACTGCTTAATGGAGATAGGTTTTAATTTGTATTATAGTCATGTGGAATGAATGTGGGCTGTTCCCTCTTTCTTTTGCTATAATTATTTTGATTATCCTCAGTTTTCATGCTTGGCACAGACACTAACCTATTTGTTTTCTCTCTGTTTTTCCATCATGGGTGAGATTTAAAAAATACGGAAGGTTTCCCTGTGGAGTGTGTTCATGAAAGCAGTTTTAGCTGCGTCATTGGAGGTGTTGTAGCAGATCTGCACCGTAGGCTTTTTCTTAGAACAAAGGCTTTTGTTACAGGTTTAAGTCTGGGAAATAACAGTTTTCTGTTTGCTTTTTTGTAGGAGTCTAAGGAGAATCAGAAGTTTCATTATTATTTACTGGCTATTTAGGTCTGCACTAAAACCTTTGCTCAGACTGTGAGAGTTTTCTCACTGACGTCAGTGAGGCCAGGATTTCATCTCTGCTTTTCCCTGAGAGAGTCTGAAAGTTGTCTATACTTGTTAAATGACATTTTTGGGATACACAAACAGAAAACTCGTATCTGAGATTCCCAGTAAAAGCAAAAGGTCTTACTGCTTTTAGTTTTCAAGACACTGCTTTTTGTATTTCTATTATTCTGTATGTTTGTATCTCTAGGTAATGAATTACGGCCTGATTCATTCTCTGGTGGCATGGATTTTTATGGAGAACAGAGACATTCCTATAGATCCAGGTCAGGCATGGAGTCTCCTAGATCACCGATAAACTTTCAACATAAGTATGTTTGGGGGTTTTAATATTATTCTCTTTCAGGCACTGTTATATAACTGAAAGCCCCAGTGTTTACTGCTAAGGTTTGTAACCTTTGATGCTGTGGAGATTTAACCTTTTTATAAGAATATGTTAAAAATTATGTCTCAGGCATTCAGAGTGTGATTACTCATCACATGATTGAGGCCAAAGCTCGCACACCCCTGCCAGTGAAACCGGGTATTTTTCATCAAGGGCATTTTTACGAGTGCCATCATACTTTGAGCTTATATGAAGTTGCGAGTTCAAATCTTCACTGACTATCAAATTCTAGCCATATTTTGGGTTTCATTTTCATGTAAACCACCTCAATATTTGTATTGTCTTAGTTTGTCATGACCATAACAGTAAACCATAACAAGGTAAAAACCTTTAATCTATTTTAGCCACTATTGACTTTTACTTAGAGAAAGTAATGACAAGAGGCAGAATCCTGTGAAGATGGTTGTGTCTTTATTGACACAAGCTTCTTAATAGAAAACCAAACTTAAAATCTATCGTGGATTCTGCTGCAGTCTCACTAGGAATTTGCTGGTCAATCTTTATCTCAAAATAACCCAGCAACAAATCCTGTGCAGTAGAAAGAAAAGGCAAGGGGGAAGAGTGGTTTCTCTGGCTTGTGCAGTTAAGTGGCAGGGAGATTAAATGGTTTCATGTGCTGGCTACCACATGGATAAGCGAAGGGCCATACAGGCCATAAGGTATCCCTGCCTACAGTATTTTGCTGTGTTGCTGGTATTTTTACTCAGAATCTCCCTTTTTGAACTGGTGTGTTGTCCTGCCCCAGGCTCCACGGGATGCACGCTGATTTAAACCCAGTCTCCTTCGCCTGTCCTCAGCTGCAGAACTACGATCCCGAACGGGCTCTGACAGATTACATCAATCGTCTGGAGGCACTGCAGAAGCGGCTCGGCAGCGTGCAGTCAGGTAGGGCTCAGGCACGGGGCCCACTGCCACGAGGGTGCTGGTTCTCTGACATACATAACAGACAACTTCCATTTTATCCATTTTCAGCCTTAAACAAGAGGCATTTCTGAGCTGTAGCAAAAAGCTCACTTAAAAGAAGATTGTCAAATTCTTTGAAAAGAGATACAAGCATGCTTTCAGTATAGATTTGGAGATCATTGATAACACTTCCCTCATCTCTAATAAATGCACAGCAAGGATTCAGTTGGCATCTTGCTAAGAGTTTGAGTTATATAGAGAAGAATGTACCCAGAAGATTGGGATGTGGAAGAGGATTTTTTTCTCCTACTGCTTTGATTACAGAAGTTACAATCAATTTGTCCCAAAGATGATGACAATTTTTTGTGCTGAAAGAGGAATACATCAAGAAAATTGTCAGAACGACGGGATGAAATTTATGAGTTTTGAAGTTACTGTGTTTGCCTTCCCCATCATTTGGGAAACTTCTGTTCTTAAAAGATTTGCTCTTTAAAAGCCCCTATGCTATGATTTCCCATGTAAAATCTTGCACACTTACTCAGCTGAATATACGTACTTGTTCCAAATAATCCTGATGACAGTTTTTCTCCATCTTATAGGTTCGACTTCATACACACAGTTGCACATGGGTATAAGAAGATAAATACCCTTCAACATCTCCATCACTGGCAGTGATGCTAAGAGATTGCCTTCTGTAAATCTGTGCTTTTTCTGTGCTTTTGTATAATGTGTATATTGTGGGACCAATATGAACACAGCTATACGATTGTGTACAGTTCCATCCTGGCACACCCACAGAGACTGGGATTTATGGATGTAGGCACTTCGTGTTTATGAAAAAAAACAAACCCAACAAAATCTGAACAAAAAATCCCCAAACAAAAACCCCCTAAAAAATCCCCCCACCTTTAAATTACATGTATATTTGTGGAATGCTAATTTAAATGATTAACTTATGAAGTGTGTATTTATCAAAAGGGTGCGAAGATGAAACTTGTGTATTAATTAAATTGAGCTACATTCAGCAAAGTTTACTTGCACTTTTTCTGGCAAGGCTACTGAAATTACATTGACTCTCGTAATATTTGCTACTGGCAGTGCAGACAGAATATCACTTGTAGAGACCTATTTTTGTAATGGTAGAAGTTTTGAATTTTATGGGTATTTTGTCAAAGTACTGAAATAAACATGACTTCATGCTTCTAACTGTGTTCAAGAATTGCTCCCTTATTCACATGGAACAGGTTGCTCCTACCTGAGTTCCTCCTGCTTGTAGCAACTGCAGCTCAACTTTTTATAGATTCCAAAGCACCACTATCAGAGAGGGACAGGGACAAGCCTGGCTTCTGCAGACCCTGATCACATCTGCCAGGGCTGGGACTGAAGAGCCTGCACTCCCTCACCTGCCATGACTGATACAAACACAAGGGTTTAGAACAGTTACACTGAATTTAGACCAGGAAGGAGGAGACAAAACCCTGGTTACACAAAGCACTGCTGAAGGGGGCACAGCCCACTCCAACAGAGAGTTACAGATTTAGTGATGAAACCTTTTCAAAAAGAAGTGACGGGGTTGAGCATGGAAAACTTCCACAAGAGGTCTGTTTACAAATTTAATTCAAAATTCCTGTGAGCCAGAGCTCATCACCATTTATCATCAGCACTCTTGAACCAAACACCATTTAACAATCCTGCATGAGTCAGTACAAACCCAGACAACATGCAGCTATTTCACCTTTTTACACACAAACGTTATTTACAAAATTCATGTTGTTGGTATCTTCATACTGTTTCTCTTACACTTTACATCAAGCTTCCAGAGATCACCATTTTCGAATTTTTTTTAGAGAATTGCTTGTTGCTTTCTGAACATAAGCACTTTACAATTACTTCAAGTTAGACAGTTAAATGGCTCATTCTTGAAATGACTTACCTGTGAACCTGCCTACCACTTAGCTGTACAGTAACATTTTCTTATATCAGCCAAGACCATCACTTGCTTGGAACAGAATCATAAATGCCAAAGGAAGCACACCACCAAGTACAATCCCCTATGGTGCCGTTCCCAGATGGGTTTGCTGAAAGTGGGTACAGAGGCAAGGTAGGCAGCCTTGCCCCTTGGGTATCTGCAGAAAGTAATCTTCAACTATTTTTCAAAAGGAAAGAGTTCCACTTGTAGAAATTACTTTTTTCTTCATTAAAGATCTGGCATGCACCTTAAAAGTGTTACATCAATAGAAAAGACACCTTTGCTTTAAAAATGCAATGAGAAAACTGTAGAACAAGCAATTGTACACAGCAGCAGTAAATAGTGTGGGCAAACAAAATAGATGCAAAACTTTTGCATTTGGTAGACTACTGTTGCTCTCCTAACAGTAGATGAATCAGCTTCCATCTGCCCCTTATTCTGTCACAATTTTATTCAAAAGTCTGTTAGTTCACACAAAAAAGTAAGGTTTTAGCACCAGATTTTACAGTGACCGCCTCTTGTATCTGATTACAGGGTTGTTAGGTGTGTGTATCATTGTTGTATAATTTATAGTTGGAAAATAGTCATTGATGAGATCAAATTCATACAAACGAAGCAAAGTAGACCAAATAGTCTTAATTTGAACATAAGCGAAGTTTTCTCCAATGCAGCGATGACGGCCTAGAAGGAAAGCCATAAAATGCAGTTAGAGTATTTTATTGCATCCTCTTTGACAGTCAGTTAACTTTAGAAATTTTATGCAGACAGTAGTTGCCCCTTTCTCAACAATCTGAGGCTGTGCTGTTTCACATACCCCATTCTATCTATAATTCCATCCAAGTCTTAGTTTTTCAAGTTGTCAGTGCATAAAACAGATGAGTAAGTGGAATGAGGTTGTGCCATTCTGTCTCCACTAGAAAGCATTAATTTATGTATCAGGAAAGAAGCATTTGCAACACTGAGATATGAGATCAGCTCTAACTCCATCATGGCAATATTTGCAAATAGTTCTGGAAGTTGGGACTCTGCACACTTTTCCTCTGCCTTCAACTGAACTTGTATTACCAAGTTTGTCCTTGAAAAGATGTGAGTCAAGCATCACTCATGCTAACCTAAAGGTGTTTTGATAACTGCTGTGAGAGATATATACAGCTATGACTAATGCAGAACTATTAACTTAATTATTTTAACAGCACTTGCACAGTAAAAAAACTTTCAGGCAGAAACAGAAAAAAAAAAAAATCTATCCTCAGAAGCTGCAGTCTGGAGAGGAGCTGTAGGAGATGACTGGTGTGAGCCACCTCAGCACAACCTCACACAAGGTGCTGCATTCTCTTACTCACCAGCACCAAATGGAATGTATGCAAACTTTTCTCCAGCTGCTGGATTATCATGGAGGTATCTGTCAGGCTTGAAGTCCAGGGCCTGATTCCAGGAGTCTCTGAGTCTGTGGTTAACAGTGGGAGACACACACACTTGATGGCCAGGAGGAATATTGTATCCAGCAACAGTCTACAAGAGAAATGACAAATGTCTCCATTTTTCTTTTTAAAGTGTTGCCTGAAGTGTTACATCATGAGGCTTAAATTTCAAGAGATTTTGACCAAGTGCATTTAAAATTAATGCAACCTAACATTTCCTCTCCTACAGGACACAGTGCTCAAGTAGTTGCAGGAACCTTCCAGCTGTTTGAGTAAGGCTGGCAATTCTACAGAAGGAGGTTTAAAAAAAAAAGAAAGAATGAACTTAAAATTTATTGAAAGCCTTTAACATTGAAGGGACATAGTTAATAAAATAGTTTGAATTTTTTGTCGTGGTACTGTTTTTGTACAAGGAGCAAGTTTTCTTTCAGATTTACCTAGCTTATATTAAATGCATACCAAATTTTTCCACAACAGAAATTAAAAACACCTGGCAAACAAAAAACGATGGCACCAAACAAAACTCAAATAAGTCTGGTAGCTACAGGAAAGGGATAGTTTTGCTGAAGAAAACTGCACATGGCTGTTCCTAGGTGCACATGGCTGTTCTTCTCCAGGTGGAACAATCCCTGTTCCTCAGCCTCTCAGCACCAGTGCTGCAGCCCCCTCCCATATACAGATGGCTCTCTGCTTGTTTCACTTCATCAGTCTCTTGCTTTCTGGGGGCTGCAGGGGTCTGAAACTGGACACAATTCCACATGAAAGTAAAAAATACCAAGTTCAAGGTATTAGTTGCTTTCCTAGCTCAACACTGGCTATGCTACCACTGACAGAACCCAAGACTGCCATCAGCTTTCTTCCCTGCCAGCAAACACAGCTCACTTGTGTTTCCTTCTGCCAGCTGAGATACCTCTGAGCTGGCCTGTGCTGCTGCAGTGAAATTAGCTCCAAAAGGTGTCCTCACCTGAGGAGTTCTGGCCATTCTCATCATGGTCATGATAGGAGGTCTAAGCCTTAAAGTTTCTTTTAGACAGCGATCCAGCAAACTCAGATCCTTGAGCTGAGAATACAGAGAAAAGGATGTATCAAAATACAGCCAAGTTTATTCAACACAAACAAAATGCTGTTTTATACCATTTAAAAACAAAAATCAAAGAGTAAGCAGCTTACATTTACATGTACTTTATTGGCTACACTGATTATTTCTTTTCCATTTGATTAAATGAAGAAAAAAGTCACTGACCAACTAGTGTCTTAGTGATCTTTCTCTTAAGTATTTTCTGCTGCCTAATTAAAGCACAAGTTCACATTGCATTGTTTTCCTCAGTGGAAATACAAGGATCTTCCTCTGCTACAGATTTATCATTTATTAAAAAAACATAGGAACTGCAATTTCCCTAATAAACGCTGATTAAAAAACCAGTATCGAGCTGAAAATTTACTTGGACAGAAAGAGAAGAGGAAACGTACTGGCAAACAGTGTTATCACAGAATGACCGTGCCGATTACTATTTTGACACAAAAGCATGTGACTGTATTTCATGTTAAATAAGCACCTAAAAGTATAAAAATACCCCTCAGGACTAATGTAACATACAAACCTGGTCATAAGTTAAGGGTGGCAGGTCATCCCCACACACTGCTTTCTGCTCTGCATAGCACTGTTCCTGTATGGCTTTGTCCCTGGCGAGGAAGAAGCCGAGCCAGGCGCTGGTGGTGGAGGACGTGTGCTGCCCTGCCAGCAGCAGCCCGATCAGCATTCCCGCTATTTCATCGTCTGTCAGCGCGCGGCCGTCCCTGCATCGAAGGGAAAGAACTGGAGCTTCATCTAGTCACCTTTCATTATTAAGCATTGCTGTTTATATTTATATTTACATTTACAATTTCTTCTAATGTACTCCTTAGTCCTTCTACTCTTTTATTGCCTACCCTAAACAACGAGGCAAAAGATCAAAGGGTAGGGAGAAGGGGGAACAGGCTGAGAGAGACTCTTTGAGAGCCTTAAAGACCATTCCTCAACAGCCAGCAAAGAGAAAGGAAGCAACCTCAGCCACCTCATGACCACCAGTGAAAATCTCAGAAATCTGAATAACCATTGACAAGTGAAGTTTTTAACCTGTTTTTAAGAATGCCACTAGGACAAACTACATGCAACAAAACCACTTCAGAACATAAGGGAGTGTTTCTTGGGTTTTGGTAGACAGTTCCAACTAACAAGCTCAAAGCTAAAGTAAATCTTCAAATAAGTCTTTAAACTCTTGGCTTACTTGTATGAAGCATCAAGTAGAGTTTGGAGCATGTCATCCTCCTTTTCCTCAGACTTTCGACGTTTCTGGATAACCTTGTAGAAAATCTTCTTTATTTCTCTGTGTGCTTGGTCTCGTCGTCTGTGATTCAAAACACTTCCATTAGCAACTTTATATAATATAACACAAAAGGCTTATGAGGATTTATTGGGATGTCTGGAATAGCTTAAAAAGAAGTGGTGGGGATGGGGGCAATCCAAACAACAGTGATGTTTAGATAAAATGCTTAAGTTGCTTCCTCTGTTACTGCTGGTACCTGAAGCTCGGCAGAGGCAGCCAGCCTGGCAGCAGCCAGGCAGCGTGAGTGAAACCCCCATCCAGGTCGGCGTACAGCTGAGCCACCTTCTCATTCAGCAAGCCTCGGATTTCCTTCCCATGTAAGCAATGACTTGCTGTCAAAATGATCAGTTCTGAAAGGGCTTCAAACAGGTCTGAGGAAAGATTTGAAAAACATTACTGAAATGTCTTATCAGATGTCTCTTGAAACAACTTTTTAATTAGATCACTGATACATTTTTTCTAAGATATTTCTAGGAATTTTTCTAGCAGAGTTGATAATTCTTCCAAAGCAAGCCATGCATCACAAGCTCAATCCTTAATAAATATAAGTGAAGTCATACTAATATTTAACCCTGAAATCCAAATCCATGGGAAACCAGTTAGTTTTGCTGTTCACTGATTTTTATATAGTAGTACTTAGACACTCAAATAGCCATTTATATATTACCATATTATTAACTATACTCACATACAAATCATATACTTTCAAAATAATTCAATATATTAAAATGTGATGTATTATATATATTTTATGCATTTAAATATAATTATGTATGTTTAAATAATATTTGACACTGTTATGCAACTGTGAACTTGCAACAATGATGATGGGCAAGCTGGGAATGATGGAAAATAACAATTTCACTTCGGTCACTAATGTAACCATATCAGCTTTGAAGATGCAGTTTTTCACTGAAGAAACTCCCAGAGCCAAGATCTCCAGCACAGGCTCTCTAGGAAGTCGGAGCAGCAGCTTTTCCCAGGGACTAGGAAGTAATTATACTGAGCTGACAGAAACCATCCAAAACGAACACAACAGGTGCACTATGAGCTAACTAAGATAGTCCTTCACTCCTTTACCTGATTTTCTGAGCAGGTTTATTCTCCAACAGCCTTTCATTTTTAAAAATCTGTATTTTCTTTCTTCTGATGTTCAGAACACTTTTACCTATGTAATTTTTAATTTCTTTTATATTGCAGTACATCTTTTACAAAAATGTACTGCATTGGCCTTAAGTACTTCCCAGAAAACTGGAGGAAAAATACAATTGATCCTGCTTACTTTTCTCTCCACATTCTCCCCATGCTTTGAAATACTCCTTTGTTTCTTCTTCAATCACAGATACGTGCTGTCTAAACTGGGCAATGTTTAGCCCAGTTTTGAGCATCTTCTTCTGTTCCAAAAATATCTGAAACAACCAAGACAGAAAAAGCAATCAGTACAAGGATCATCATATTAGTGTGATTAAAACTTACTAGAATTTGTACTATAAGAACATCCAGAAGTAAATAGGGATTATGGTTAGGACTGCAGGGTACAGCAGATACTCAGTTTTGTCTAATAGGTAATATTCTGTTTTTCACCTTTGTCTTTCAAGCAATAGTTCAGAAACATTCAAGTAAAATAATAGCTCAAAGGAGCTGCAGTACTCTCTTTTGCATCACCAAACAAAAAAAAATATTTTAGTATCTTCATTAAGCTTTATTTCTGAAAATACAAAATGCATGCAAAGTTGAACTATGGAATGTCCTTTAGATATATAATCAAAAACATAACCAGCCCCTTCTTTGCAAAGTCTGATTTAGCCTGTGTCCCCTGATGTGGCCTCCTCACTTTCTCTCCCTCTCCTGTGTTCTCTCAGGCAGAAGGACCCTGGACTAGAGGTAACCCTTTCTTTTGCAGAGCCCTCTGATCTCACTGCCCAGGAAATCAGATACAGAAGAAGGAGGCAAACAGCTTCCTAGGAAAATAGTGAGTTTCACACCCTTCTCACCTCTTCCTTTTTTTCTATGTATAGATCCTTGACTAACAAACCTACTGGTGAAAAGCCCTTCATTAGGCGAGACCCATTCAATGCATTGACAGGACATTGACTCAGAAAATTAACAATTTGATTTTTAAGCTCTAATTAGGAATGAAGCATTTGCCCTATGGCTCTGCAGTGTACCACGAGTAATACACCAAAAACTCTTCCCACCAAGGGCTATGCACGTACAATACAGAACAAAAGGCATTAAAAGAAAAGCTACTTCCTAAAAGTTTCTGTTCTGAGAATGCAGTGAGGACCCCAGCAGTCTGTCAGAGGGCACATATGCCACAGAGCAGAGAGACAAACACGTTTTCCCTTGCAGTACGCTAGCCAGCCTCCAGCTTGATGGAGACAGGAATGGCACATAGGAGTGAACACATCCTCTGCAATTTCAGCTCCTCTCAACAAAAAACTATCTGCAAGAGGCTTGGAGGGAGGAGAGAGAGAGTGAATGTGAGTTTATATATTGACTGGATATTAACAATTACCAGAATCACTGGTAAATAAGCAAATTACTCATTTTGAAGAATGAGTGGTGGTTCTTCCAAGCACATGACTGAAAGTCACAGAATTAGTAGATACTTAGCAGCTTAAGCAAAGAAAAGGGAGTCTCAAAAGAAACTTGTAGAATGCCTATGAAATTTTCCATGGCTCTCTAAACGCCTTCCCATTAGATGTCTGAAATGAAATCATGGCTGTGGCACTATGCAAAAAAAACCAGCTTACCTCTAGTAGAATGCATTCTGGCCACAAGTGGCTGTGCTACCTCTCTAGCTTCATAGAGGGAAACTAGAGATAATCAGTATCAGAGATAATTTAAATGTCAATAGCAAACACCCTGCATCTCCACACTGTGGAAAAAGAGTAGCTTTTGTGGAAAAAAAGGAATATTCTGAGGAACCTGAATCTGCAGAGATAATAAGAAAGAAGTCCTTCTGGTAGCAGAGTTATGAATTAAGTAGACATATCCACAGACACCCAAGGCTTATTGAGTAATATGATTCATCTCTTGACTAAAGCAGAATTCAAGTGCACTCTAGGGAAAAAAAAACCTAGGGTAATTCTAGAAAAAGACCTCATTTCAAAAAAACCCCTAAAAAAGCTGCATATGGTGGGCCAGTGAGGTAGGCCTTAATCATCCCTATGTGCCTGAAGTATATGGTGGTAAGAAATGCCCCTTTCCAAGGAGCTTACAGAAAATTATATAAAACTGATGGATGAGATTAGATCACATCAAAGAACTAGCTCTTGCATGAAGATAGACATTTAAATCTATCCACAAACTAAAGAGCATGAAAGCAGAAGTCAAACCATCTAACCAGTGGGCAAACTTTCACAGAACTAAGGACAAACCATGACCTTTTTAAGTTTCAGACATCCCGTGACAGTCAGATCCACAAAACAAACACAGTGAAAATCTGGCCAGCTTAGCAGTCTGATTCACAGACACTCTTCTGAAATGAGTATATACCAGAGAAGAACATGAGACGTATTTCAGAGAACCATGCATCCTCCATGGCTCTAGCAGCTGCCAAAGTGGTTCACAACTCCATCCCTGACTTTTTGAGGAAGACCTCTGACTATCCTGACTGGTAGAAACAAGTCTGTTAGAATGGCCCCACTCATGGAAGAGTGGACACAAGAAATTATCTCCTACTTGTTATCCAGGCTGCAGTCCTGCTGGTTCTCATAGGGATGAGAAGCTATGCAAATCCATCAAGTGGCAAAGAACCTACCACCCAACCAACCAATCCTCCCCCTAAACTGCTAGCCACAATTTAGTACTTCCTAACAAAGGAGGAGACAACCAAATTCTCCTTTATCTCCTTAGAAAGTATCAAGTTGTAAGCAGTAGCTGTGTATGAGATTTCCAAAAAAACAGGGTAAAAACAACATGTTTACTCTGTGGATCATGGCAAAATGCCAGCATGGAGGCAAAGAGTAGTGATTACTGCCCCTAAGCCACTCATTAATAGAGCAACAATCACAGCACGTAGGCAGGGATGAATGAAGAGGTGTGCTAAGGAGGAAAAGGAATTGATGGTCACAGAAACCAGTCAAATGACTGGCATTTATACAAACAAAATGAGGCCAAAACTGAAAATCCAAAAATAAAGTATATCACAGTGATGTTTCTTCCACCCAACTACTCTGCTGTACAACATGGACTGAACACAGAGTGCCAGTAGAGCAAGTGTGGCCACAGAAAAGTTGGCCTTTGCAGTTTAAGAGTCAGACATGACAGGCCACCCTCACAAACAAGAAAGCAGCCAATGCTTAGCTCAGATCCAATGCCACATGACACAGCCCCCGTGCTCCCATGCAGACTGTATTTTGCAAACATACACAGAATGATTTCTGTCTGAGCTAAACAAACCTCGTGGTTCAAACTGTCTAGATCTGGCATGGCATAAAGTTAACGCTCTTAGGGATTTCTCAGAATAAAGACCTGAAGTGGCTTGGAAGGGAAAAGTGAGCTGCAGTCTGTGGCATGCTGCAAGGGAAGAAAGAAGTGATGCACTAGTTTTTCCTCCATGGTGAGATCAGATGGTTTCAAGAACAAAAGATAACATCCAGAGTGACAAAGGGCCAGGTGGGAAAGAAAGCAACCTGAACATGCTCAGTCTTGATTATCCAGATGAGACTATTCACCTACTACAATATGCCACAGTTCATATGAACACAACCCCACCACACAGAGCCAAGAGCCCAGGGCTGCCTCCTGAGCATTCAAACTGCACTGCTTTTCTACTCCTCTGATATTTAAATACAAACCGCGTTGGGGACGTCATAGGCAACTCCCTTGCCAAAGACGGGCGTGGTTAACCGGGAGTACACGTCCTCTGCATTCAAATCTTCGTTTTTACTGTTGAAGAGTAGAGCAGCAGCATCACTACCCAGTAAGTATGTGAATGTCTTGCCAACCATAGTGAAACTGAACACAGGTCCATACTGAGAGAGAGAATAAACAAAAAACCAATTTCTTTGAAATAAAACCAAAAATCATTAAATCCCTATCTCTCTGTACAGTCTTTGATAAATTACTTTTTCTCCTAAAAAGTATCCAGGCATTTATTAAAGATAAATATATTTTAAACCACATTTAAATTCATTCTCAATGTACATACTAGTGATATCTAATGCTATAATGAACACATGTGAATGTACACATTTTAAAACCATTTATTTTAGAAAACATAAATAGAAGATCAGTGTTGCTAAAAAAACTAGCAGAGAGATTGCAGCACATATTGACCCCAGTAATCTACAAACACTGTCTTGAAAAATTCTGGATTTGTGATTATGCATAGATAATAAGTAGCAAATAAGATTTTGACACTTAAAAGTCATCACCAGCAGACCTTCATGCACCAAATTTGGCATTCTCTAAGCTAACCAAGCAAAGATTTAAGCTTATAACTCTAGATAGTTTTAGACAATGTGAAACAATTTGATAAATCTAATTTAATTGGAATTAAGGCTCTATTGATTTTCTTAATTTCTTCTAGACTGTTACAGTATAAAAACTACTGAGGTTTTATACACCAGGTCTTTTAACATCAGAAAGGCCTTAAAATTCATTAAGTTGCCCACAGAGGTGGTCAGCTACATTCCAACCTGGTCATAGATTGGTAAAGAATATGATTAAAAGTTACCAATTATAGCAAGAAATAACTGGCCTTTTAATTGACTTGTGATTCAGCTATGAGCATTACCCAAATGTACTAGCATATTTATGACATGTGAATCACAAGAGCTTAGAAAACAGTACTGCCACATGAAGAGATCTGAAGATCACAGAGCCTACTGCGCACACTCCATTCCATATCTGAGGTGGTAAATGAGAATGAACTGATTTTAAACAGACCTCAGACACAGAACTTAACAGATACATAAAGTATTTTTGTATATGCTCAGCCAGTCATGTGGGAAAACATACCTTGTCATAAGCATTTTCCAAAAATTCAATGGGACTTTTTCCAAATGCAATTGCATGACCAAGAAAAGGGATGCCTGATGAAATAAAAGGTGGGTAGTTCTGCAGAAGAAAGAGAAAAATAATTACTCAGAGATTATCACAGAATCACAAACTAATAGAATATCCTGAGCTAGAAGGGACCCACAAGGATGAAAGTCCATCTCCTGGCCCTGCACAGGACCATCCCCACGGGTGACAGCATGTGCTTGACAGAGTTGTTCAAATGCTTCTTGAACTCTGCCAGGCTTGGTGCTCTGACCATTTTTCTGGCATGTGCCAGTGCCCAAAAGTAATAAATTCATGTCCATTTACATAGAAACTAACCGCAGAGGAAGTTTTAAATACGTTTGTTTAAACTCTTTCGTGAAAAGGCCAACTTTAAAAAAATTTCAGTTGTTCATTTACAACTACATTTAAAAGCAGCAAGGGTTAAAATAAATTGACTGTTATCAAGCTTCTTTCTATGCTGCCTCTGAATGTGAAGCACAAAGATACTGAAACTGAAGTGAGAAACGAAACAGCGCTGGAGGATTTGTTAAACAGCCCCTCAAAAGCAGCTCCAGGTTAGCACTGTTTCATACGTGAGCGGGCACCTTCTCTGAAGCTCCAACGATGAAACAGCACCGGGAACGTCCCGGGGCTCCCTCCGCAAGCCCGGAGCCCTCTGCTTCCCGCGGTACCAAGCAGCCCGGTGAGGGCGAAGCCGGCCAGCAGCCCCAGCAGCCGCCCCCGGGGAAGCTGCTGGAAACGCCACTGGCCCGCCGGAGCCCGCTCCCCCGCGCCCGGGTTCCAGCGCCGCTTCCCCCGCGCTCCCGAGGGCTGTCCCGAGGCTGCTGCCCCGGGCCCGCGCCCTGCAGCGGCACCGCTCGGCTCCCGCGGCCCGCGGGCAC
Source organism: Cettia cetti (assembly GCA_013401135.1). NCBI lineage: Eukaryota > Metazoa > Chordata > Aves > Passeriformes > Sylviidae > Cettia > Cettia cetti. The sequence continues at coordinate 24,029 of VZUI01038237.1, read as the reverse complement.
CGTCCCTGCGCGGGACGGCGGAGGAGCCCGCCGGGCCCCCGGCCGGCCCCGCCGCCCGCAGCGCTCACCTTCTGCTCGGAGCCGAGGTGCCGCCGGTAGCCCAGCTGGAACAGGTAGCCCAGGCTGAGCGCGAAGGCGGAGGCGGCCAGCACCACGGAGAGGGGGTTGCCGACGGCCACCCGCTCCAGCAGAGACCCACCGACCTCCATGAGGTTCAGCATCTTCTCGGCGCCCGCCGCCATCCGCCGCGGCTCCGCAGGGCAGGGCAGGGCGGCGCGGCGCGGATGGGCCGGGCTGATCCGAGCCCGTGGGGCGGCTCCCGGCGCTGGGCTGATCTCTGCCCATGTGACGATTGCCGGCGCCGCAGCCAACCCGCGGCCGCTCGGCGCGGGGTGACGGCATCGGCCGGGCTGCGGCCCCCGCCATTGGGCGGGCGGCGGGCGGGGCTGGGCCAGGCCCGGCCGCCTCAGGGCTCGGCCCCACCGGCGGCAGCGCTCGGCGCTCGGGTGTTTGGAATGCTGGGGGTCCTCCAACACGTGGTCAACGCGGTTCTCAGGGAAACGAGGCTTAAGACGGTGAGCCGTCCCTCGGGCATCACTGCCGGTGCCCGCGCTGACAGCCCAGGGCGCTGATTCGTAAGGCTGCTCAGCACACGGAGAATGAGGAGAGCTTATTTGTGTTTAATTCCAGATGCTCCAAAAGTTTAATGTCAAAAAATACTGGTTTTAAATGAGTTTCCATTAAGACCTAAGGGCTTATGATCAAATAGTGCACAAAGGTGCATTTGGAAGCGGAGACCTCATCGCAGCCGAGGTCAGCTTGTTGCCCACATAAAATTTTTTAATTCGACAGGAATGTATCTTAATGCATTTCCAGAAAATTCTGGTTTGGGTAGGTCTTTTAAAGGCAGTATTTGTTCATCCAGTGAGTCCAGTCAGTTTCTAAAGTTTAAATGTGTAAATCTGGGAGTACTAGCAGGAAGCCGGGTTGATCATTACACATATGAGACATTTCAACAGGGTACAGTTGCAAAGATTATCTGTAATGCTTTAAAATAAATTTTTGCAAAGTTCAGAAACCTAAATTCTCATAAATTCCCTACTTCATCTGAAATAAACTATTTGTTGTCATCAGTTCTTAGTACTTCTAGTTTTATCATCTGGAGAAGATGCACAGGCATAAGCTTGTTACTGAATGAATATTCTTGTACATTTTTACATGTGTAATATCCTCTGGTAAATCCTGTATCAAGGTCTCACATGTGCTGAGTATTACTAGATGAGTGGAGGCAACAGAGAACACTTGTGAACGCTGAGATGTGCATGGAGTCAATGTTAAGTACCTTCAAACTCTTCATGTCAGCTATGGGATCTAGTAAAGTTTTCAATTTCTTGCCTGCAAGCTCTGAAGTTTCAACACTTTTCAGTGCCAAAGGAAATTCATCAGTGCTATAGTGATTGAGAAGGGGTTTCTTCGTATTTACAAGCCTTGACAATTCTTCTGGGGGACATGAGAGCTGTCACTGGTTGTTGCTGACATTCTGCTCTGTCAATTTATGAAGTAAGGACATTTTTGGTGGAATAGTGTCAGTCTGTTTCTTCCAAGGGAGAGAATGTCCACATTCATTACCTATATATGAATGGTGTTATTTCATTTTTATGTAATTACTAATTATATTTAAATTTAAATTTATATAGAACAGTAATTTAGTATTATTTTTATATCTTTACCCTGTAGTAAATAACAATGAAGGTAAAGCAGACCCTTTGCAAACCATGTATGTTGTTTCTGTTGAACCTGTATTTCTTTTTTCAGTCAACAGCCCAGCTTTAAACTGCATCCAGCTGTAAGCTGACCTCCCTGGAGCAGTAATTCCCTGGGCCAAGCAGCAGCAGCAGGACATCACCCCAGGAACAAGGCTTCCCTCTTGAACAAGCTGCTCACTGGGGTCAGGAGGGTCAGTTATTACACTTGGTAAAATCGTGCCTGTTTTTCAGTTTTAAGTATTCAGTTACTCTTTCGCCGTACAGGGCCTGGCTGAGTGTTCTACTCAAATCTTTGCTTTTGGCAGCTTGTATAGGTTCTTGCTTTTTAAGAAGGTCTTGTTAGATGGACTATAGGTGGTGAGCTGGGCATCTCATGTTTACAAAGGCACAAGTGTCAGCTTTGCCCATCTTGCAGCTCATTTTCATTGTTTGTTGTTTTTTTATTTGGTAGTGATAAGAGGGTTGTTCCGAATGGTCTGTCTCATGGTGTTGGATTTCTCCCCGTTCCCCTTTTTCATTTCCCTGCTTCAGATGAAAGGAGAGCACAGACCTGCCTTGGCCCAGCAGGGCAGCATGAGCTCCTATGTGCCCAGGTGCCAGAAGCCTCTGGGACTGCAGAGTTCTTGCTGCTCAGTGGCTGCACTGATGTGCAACATCTGCAAACCTCTGCCTTGCCACAATGAACAGTTTTCCATTTACCTGGTAAATTCCTGAGCAGTTTTCAAGGTGCACTACCTGGATCTGGAGTCGTCATGGGACTCTCCCTCTGTCCTCTCTGATGCTCTTCCTCCATACCTTACAAAGATGAGCCTATTACAAACTACTGCTCTTTGGTAGTAACACCTGCTCGGTGTAACATTTGATGGCACCTTCAAGCTGGCTACAAAAACAGAAACACCAAATATGACTTGTTGCAAACAATTTATTAGGTAGTAATGAATAAGAATTTAGCAGAAAGGACTATACAGCAATAAGGCATACTGATAGTATAGTTATATAGGCAACTGACACACCTTCCTAACATTTTCCTCTAGTTTTCTAAGAAAGTGCTATGTAGAGAAATGTATTTCTGATACCAGTGCCAAATGATAGCAGGGATACACAATGAAGGACCTGACTGTTGCATTATTTACCTTAAATAAATCATAACAATCCATGAAAATTTACTATTATTTAGGCCTGTGAAGTTTAGAGTAGAAAAGTACAGCTTGCTAAGAAGAATACAAAATACAAGTCTCCTGTTCATGTTTTTAACAGCTTACTACTTTAATTTCTTAAATTGCAGTTACTAATAAGGTATGAGTTAAGTTACTATACAACAGCACAGTTCTTCACATTCATTTTAGCGTTTATTTGAAAACTTAGAGGCAAGTGCTAATTTTTATTTTTTTTATAAAAGCTTTTTTTTTACAAAATATTGCACACTGTTTTAGCATGCAGTTTACACGGAAGAAATAGTCAAGTGCACTTAAAACCCTGAAATACAACCAGAAACTTCAAAGATTTGTGTTACAGATACTATTTTAATGTACAAGGATATGTTTCAGACTGCATAGGTCCCACCTTACACTTGGGACCCAACTTGTTGAGCCCCAGCCCTGACTCTACAAAGAGCAGGCAGAATGCTTACGAACTGTATCTGACTTATTTGTCATCTTCATTCCTGCATCCTGGACTGCTCTTAGCCTGAAGAAACTGAATTAATCAGTAGGAAAATAAATTGAATAGAAATAACTTAGTACCTCCTGTATGAGCTTTTGTTACTGCATATGTGTTGTAATCCAGGGTAGGATTTATAAAACTTTCTGAAGTCCTCTGAGTAAGGTTCACCTGTAAATCCCTGTCTCCCTCTCCTCCATACATACATTTTATATTGCACAGCAAAAGTAAAAATCCATTTTACAAAACAAGCATGCTAAACATTCAATATGGCTTCTGAACAATTTAAAGTATTTCCCTTTTGGCATCCTCATGCAGTATTTTAGAATAAATATGAATACAAAGTATGAGAAAGTTAGGAGTAAAAATAAAGAGAGCTAAAATGTTCGTCAGAAACCAAATAAAAAACCAGAGTTTATCAAAAGTAGTTGCTCAAAGTTCTAATTGGTCTAACTGGTCTTTTAAGCATATTTATCAATCTTATCTTAAAAATACAAGGCGTCTACAAAATACTGCAACATATACCACCTCCTTGATGTTCCACGCAATGACACGAAAGGTAAATAGGTTAACTGAGACTCGCTTAATGGCACTCATAGTCCCATTATTTCTCTGGGAACAAAAGCTTTACTGGATTCATGCTCTTTGAACTTGGTAAACTATTTAGATTTTATCAGCTTTATTGGTTAAGCTTGAGCCCTACAATAATGTTAATATATGAAACACAAAAATATTTATAAAAATAATAGATATGTTGTATAGTCTTTTTAAAAAAATAAACCATGCAGCTTCTGTACAAAGTTAAAAAAACTGTACAAATTGACTTTTCTATTGTGTAAAATTCATGTACATGGAAGTCCTGTTACGAGGAGGAACAAGTTGTTTTTTGCTCAGCCATCAGATGCCATCTCGTAACTATTGTTCATTCCCATCACTCGTTTCTTTCAGTTGGCATTAGCTGGCCATTTAATTTCATCAGGAGTTTTACAACCAGTCCTGCCTGTGTAAAGGGATGCAGTTAAATTCTATCAGCATTGCAGAATTATGACAATCAAGTACATAACAAAAGCAATTCTCAGCTTTATCCAATCTCAAACTCCATCACTTTCAATCACAAAGTTACCGGCTCCAGCTCTCTGAATCTCATATTTGGAATTAATCTAAGAGAATGAGGGATTTAGCATATGCAGGAAACAGTTTCAATAAAAAAAAAAGGTTTATCCTAATGATTATAGATGCATTTTATGTGTTTTGAATTCTGAAGGCTTCACATGCTAAAAAAACAAGCAAACATTCTGAAATACTAATAATAAAGTTTTAAAATGGTTTTTGTGGGGGCTTGGGTTAAGCTGATTTTATACTGTGCAAGGGTGGTCAATCTCAAGAAGCATGTGTATCTAATTTAGGAAAAAAATAATTGAATGTAAAGGATGCAAAATGATAGTCCTTACCTGTTTGGTATGCACAATAAAGCTCATTTTGTTTTCCAGACTGTGGATTTGAAAACACGTGTCTCCATCTCCCAACTGCCACATAAAGCAACCGTACTTTAGGCTGAGGAGTAAAGCCTGTGATCAAAGGTAGGAAACTGTCACTCAGAAAATATCCTCCCTACTTGCAAACTCAACTTCCCTTCATTCACAAAGACAGGATTCAGACTTAAACCACTGTGTTCCACAATGCAGTTGTAGTTCATAAAGTAGTAAAGTGAAAAAATGCAAGACTTTGTTAGTGACTTATAAAGACCTTAAAATCTTGGAAATTTCCAGTCAAGTTTAACTAAACAGTTGGATGTGAAATTAGCTCTAGTACAAAGATTTGAAGAGAATTAAGTTTTATAGTTATCACTGGCAGTTCACTTAAGCTGACCTTTGTTTCCATGTTGAGGAGGTGCAGCCCTTTTACATTTACTCCTACATACACTTTGATGACCTTATGGCTACTTGAACTTGCTTTGGTGAATATCTGTCCTGTGAAAAAAGCTGCTCCATAAGTAGGTATTTCCCAGCAGTTCTGCAGGAACATGCGCTGAAGATGATGCATCTCCTTACTGACACCTTCACTGGTGCTGAGATTCTGAAAAAAAAGAAACAATGGCAATCAACAAGTCCTTCCAAACAGTTGTGATTGAAGAAAATCCACTGTTCAGTGCAATCCCTACTAAATGCTTATTTCCAGAGTGCCTTCCCATCAACCATCTTCCTACAGCTAAATTAAACCTTAAAGCCATGGAAAGGCTCAGGTGCTAGAAGAGACTGAGGCAAAATCCAGATACTGATATAAGCCTTGGAAATCTGAGCACAGACACACAACCTCTGAGGGCCCCAGAGCTTTGCCTCTCTCAGAAGTAACTGGGACTTGGGATCAGCAGCTATGCATCCATCTGATACTGAATGCACTTAAAACTAAGTATTTTTCCTCCTTTAAGGGGTCCAATCCAGTGAGACACGGTAAGGTAAGCAAGTACCTCCTTCCAAAAACATGGATTGTTTTTTCTTTTCTAAGCAAAAGAGAGGTGCAGATCTCTTTTTCATTAGTGGAGCCTTCATTCAGAATGAGACAGGCTTCTGTTCCTTCCTCTTCAGTAGAGTGCAGCAGTCAGAACAAACTATCACTGGAGTGCTCCTCAAACCAGAATGATAACAACCACTCTAACAAATAAAAAATTGGTTGGGCCATGGACAGGATCAGAAGGCACAGACATGAGGGAGAACACAACTCTTCAACAGTTAGGGGCCCATGACTGTGGGTGTGGTGGACAGGATCACCCTCTCTGGATCCACACCTTGCCTTACAGCTTACCTGAATTCTATACAGCCATTTCTAACATGTAAAATCTTCAGAACAAAAGATTGCAACTGTTTTCCCCTTCCCTCCATGCCCCTCACCCCAAAATAATGTCCCAAAAGCAGAAGTCAAGAAAGCTATGCTTATTCTTACACATAATTTGATGACAGAGTAGAGACGACTTCACTACACCATAGTCTTAGACCACCATCACCCCCTCCTTCATCTCTATTAGAAAGAATAGGAATGATTTGCTAATTCCTGACAAAAAAGGTGTGGGCACCAAAAGAAAATTTATGACTGAGTAATCTCATCTCAGAAAGAGAGGCAAGGTTTGAAAACATTCCCTAGGTGCCTCTGCAGCATTTCCTGGCAGCTACCTTTAGTGATGCACATCAGCTGGTACAGTTCTCTTTCTGACACACCTCATTTTTTCCATAATTACTTGTGAAGACCACAAATTTAATCTGATCTCATTTGGGACCCATAGCCCTCAGTTAGATGCATTCTTAGACAAGCTGCCCAAGTCCAAAAAATTTAAAATTTTTGCTCCGGTAACTGCTCTAATCAAAGGAGTTTATGTGTGTGTGTCTGCAGGCACATGCACATCAGCAACACTAGCAGATCCCCAAGATACAAGTTAAACTGACAAAAAGGACTTTGGGCATCTATTGTTACAAGCAGACATGGAAATTCAAATCAGAGTGGATTTTTTCACACCTATGCCTGAATTGGAAGTGTGCCCAACATACACCTAACACTGAAGGTAATGAACAGATAACAAACATATTTACTTCTAACAAAGAGATCTGTAACTGTACAAGAAATATATTCCAAAACCCCATTCCAAACATTCAGAACATACACATTTTTAGCTTTTTATACCAGTAATTCTGTTCATTAACTGACAGCCAAACAGTCAAAAATGTTTTAGAACAGGTTTTTCTACTACCTGATTATTTATCTTACCTTGTATTCATGAAGTATCCTGTTTGTCCAATGAGGAGCTTTGCTTTTTAGTTTGGTTATTGGAACGATAGATTTAAGATTTTCTTCACTAAGAGAAAAACAAAGAGGAACAAAGTTTTTCTTCACTAAAAAAACAAAGTAAGGAAAAAGAACAGTGTCTGCCACAGTGTACCTTCAAGTCACATACTGAGCTAGACAATCAGCTCCTACTTTTATCATCAGATGAAATGTTTTCCTAAGAAACAGTGAAATTCTCAGTTAATGAAGATCCAGCTTTACATTATACACCCTCTGTCACACATCATCGCATGGAGAAGAAATGCCAGCAGAACACACGACTCATGCTTGGTTAGAGGGCAGTTTGGTGAATTCCAGGTTGAAAGCCAAAATAATGTACAAAATGCCATTTACATCAGCATATCATATACTCAGAAAATATGACAGACTGTAGATACTCTTCCTTCCACTCCTGTAGTCAGCACTACCAAGGACTCAGCCCAATTAATTTCCACATTAAAGTTATGTATTACATGACATGAAAGAGAAGCTACTTAACTGCCTATTTAAAAAAAAAACCAAAATGCAGCAAACAAAAACACTAAAAGGCAGAACGCAAGCCTAGTTTGCTTTTATGTACAATTAAGACAGTCTCAATAACTAATGATGTAACCTATTTAAACTGTATTTGGCAGTTGATATGCCAAGCAAAACCCTGCACAGGACAGTGCATCAGATCTTTAAGGTCGAGGATACTCTCATACAAAGAACAGCCTGGATATATTTTTGGAGTTACCAATCTTATAGTGAACATTTATGTCAACTACAAAAAGAAAAACTGATTATGAAACTCATCTATATGAAGAAGAACTATATGAATATGGATGGAAAACATGTCCAAATGGCTTTTTATCTAGCCCAAACTATCTTTGCAGGTAGTCATGTCTGTAGAGCCAAACACTTCCAATGAGCAGGATGAATTTGGAACCACAGTATGGATATGCCTAGTGAAGAGAGGAACACCACCCTGCAGCTGCTGGGAGTCAGCAGGGAGTAGTTTCATACAGAACTCAGCTGCACTGAACTGCACACTCGTACAGGAGTGTGTCCCACTTAGACCCCATTCTCCTTATGCTCCATCCACTGGCTGTGCCACTGCAGAACAATACATGCAAAAACCTGCCAGGCCAAGGAGCTCAGCTGATGCTGTGAATAAGAGAAGATGAGAAGCACAGCAGCATTCCAGAACAGCACAGCTGCTGTTTCATGAATGAAGTGAGGTGGAGATGGCAGGGGGTGAAGATGTACACAGTAGAGAACTGGAATCTTCATGGGCTCAGATACTGCTGTAGAAATGTATGTGGGAAGAACAAGCCATCCCAAAATAGCTCAGCTACTGTTGTGCTGGCATGCAGAGGGAAGGGGAGAGAAAAATACCATCTGGCTGAGCCCTACTGGTGCTGTGGGTTTGACCAATTTAGTACAGAATTTCTCCTACAAGTGACAGAAGAGAAACACTCTTGCTGCATGGTCTGTCCAAAGAGGGAAAGTCAATCCCAGACATTGATCAAACCGCCATAGTAAGATGTTTCTTCAACATTGCTCAAAGCTTCAGTCCTGTCAGAATCCTTCAAATGCTGTTTATTTTGGTATTGCTGTATTTCAGGACAGATTTTACACACTACAGAACCTCTACCCCTCTGTCTAGGACTTCAATAATTAAGATTAATACATTTTCACAAACAATGTCCAACTTCTATTAATGCTACAAGGGTTATGTGATTACTCTGAACTGTAACTCGGTGATGAAGAAAACCAACAAATATATCATACCAAAAGTTTGAAGGTTCCATAGTAAGTGCTATCTAAAAATACTTAATCTAATCCATAATTTTAAGTTTTAAACACATACTTACTTTAGAAAGCCCTGCTTATGTTTCTTGCTCTCATAATTTCCATAGACTATTTGTAGAAGCAGACTTGCCAGTGTAATCAGTTTTGCATCAGGTGATGTATAAAAACCTTTCAGTAAATTATATCTGGCCTCATCAAAAAGTATAAGAATAGCCAATGGATCCTCAATCTGTTAAAAAGATTAAATAATATGATTTCTTTGTAAAAAGGAAAATAAGCTTAGAAGATATAAATATCATTTCTCACTGATTGAGAGACAGAAGAAAAACGTGTGATCCTGACTGAAGTGTACATTTTAATGGTGCTTTGTAATAGAAGCAGTGCTTTTCATTGACTTACTTCAACACTTAACTGATCTAACACAAATGAAAGGCAGCTGGCACACCATGCCCAGTCAATAAAGTTCACAAAAATACAGGTATCTGTGGATTTTTTTCCCCCATGAATTCATTTTTGATAATATGTTTGAATAATCCCATTGAAATCGACCAATTAAATAACTAAAAAACATCAGTACAAGGAAGAAAATCAGGCAGGTTGTTTTTAGCTGAATGACAGACAGAGCCTGACAAATGGAGACATTGGATAAACCCAGCTGGGACGGTGAGAAAGAGAGAGAGAACAAAGAGATGGCAGGAAGGCAAGAGAGAGGAAGAGAAGAATGTGAAGATTCAAACCATTACAGAAAAGGAGATGTCAAAGTTTAAATAAGTTTGGGAATTACTACAGTCACTATACACACTGTGTGTTGACCGTCAGAGTGTTCTGAGTCTGACCATAATTTCATCCACTACCAAGTGCTGACCTTTTTTTCTATTTCCAGTGGAAGTCTCACATCCCTTCTCAGGAAAAGCTGTGAAGTTTCCCTTTGAGGATCCAAGTTTGTCAGTTCAGTGAATATTTCAGGCCAGTCTCGAATATGCTGCAAAGGCTTGTGATATGGCTTCAGCTGAAGACCTGAAAAATAACAGGTTTGTTTCTAAATAAACAAACAGAATAATCCAGCACATACACACGCACATAAATTATTAAATGCTGCACCAAAGCTAAAGTACCTGAAATTGAGGACTCATTTACAAACATTTACCATATTTTTCTAAACTGCTATACAGAAAAGGTTTTAAAAATATGGATTTATTGACAAAACTCTTAGCATCAATTCGTTAAATGCAATAGTGTTGAAACTTCATTATTTGCAGTTTCTCAGGAGTGAAGTGCTATTTAAAAATTCAATGGAGCACCAAGACTGATCTTAAAAACACAATAATAAAACATGAGAGACTCTTGCCTCTATTAAATGGCAGAAATACCAAGTCCAATAATCTAATTTCTGACAGAGAAACACAGATATAATTTATCTTATTTGCTCTTTTTGCATATATATAAAAACCACAAACTTTTCAGAACAGACATTCTTCTTTTTAATCTGTAAAATGTCTTGTTTCTTAACAGGCTAAAGTCAATCAATGTTTCATGTTCTCCTGTGTATATGAGCTCTGAGACATTAATACAGAGCTTTCAACTACAGTCCTACCACGTACTAGAGTCTGTACCTTTGGCTTACTCAGTCACCCTGCCTGTCCTTGTATTATCACTTGACTTTTTCTAGGAGTGAGGTTCTGGGAGGCTGTATCTGCCTCATCCTCACTGCTCTGGCTTTCACACTGTGGCATTTCACATTATATGAAAAACTTACATGGATATGCTATAGCACATCTTTCACTGAGAACAATCTGTTCATTTAACTTCTCCATCTTACATTCAAACACAGAAAAGCATCATCTGTCCTACAAGCAAGAAACCTGAAGTCCTAACCATTGTACGCAAACTGAAACATACTTTATAATGAAACTCGTCCATTAGTTGTTTCAACCGTGAGTCAGGAGGTCATTTTCAAATCTAGGCTAAATATCTAGAGAATTACTTGCTTTTACACAAACAATGTATCAGTGAGCTATTCCCCCCAAATGCAAGAGTAATACCTCAATGATTCTATGAAAACATTACATTTAGGAAAGGAAAAAGCAGCAACACTATAACCCTCAAACACCACCTTTTCTTCTCATTAACATCTATGTTTAGCTGGGGGTTACAGTTGTCATGTAGCATACAGCAAAGTAAAAAGGCCAATGGTATGACACTGGAAGAAAAAGATTAAAGAAAAATAAAGAAAAGATTTCCTGCAATAATCAGAGCTACTTAAAAAAAAAAAAAAAAGTAACAATACCACTATAGTGGAACACTGGCAACAGTAAATAAAATTTTAAATGAAAGGCTTTTGTGTAATCACATTGTCAACACAGTATCCTACCAGACTGGAACTGAGCTTTGTAATCCACAAAGTCCCTTAACTACCTTGTTGCAGCAATACTGTTGACAACATTATCTGAAAATACCCAACCACACTCATTGACTCTTTTGGGCTTCTATTTATCTTTTGCTATATATCTCAAATAAAAACTATAATCAGAAATACCACAAAATACCACAAATATAAACGTGACATTTACATCAGAATTCTCTCCCATCAAATAGATTTGAAAACTTGTTTATCAAAAATTATTTTTGTGGAAAACACAGAAAAAATCATATGATTAAAGGAACTTATGAAAAAAACATTAATCATCTCACTTTAATTAGTAGTTTTAAAAAGACTAAACATTGGTAAAAACCACTACATGCATCCAAATTCAGATACTCTGGGAAGAAAAATACAGATAAAACCAGGATAAGCTTCTAGTAAGGCCTATGACATCCAAGGTGCTCTGTAACAGAAAGACAGCCTCATCTTCCTGGATGAAATACATTACAGGTGCCAGAATGATACAGTCACACCTACTGAGGGTACCCAAAGTAAAAGCTACAACAGAGAAGCTCTCCACAGCTCTGAAAGCAGTCTGGAGACATCAGGCTGTAAAGCATGTCACCTACTCTCCTAAGACAGCATTACTTTTTCCTAAAGCAGAAATAAACTATGATAAACCCTCAGGTATGACCATTGTCCTTTTTACTTACTGAGGTTCTCAGAACAGATCCAGATAGTGAAGTACTGCTGAGTTTCTTGAGACAGGCGCATGCCCTCCATTATTTGCTGCACAGTGGTGTTGTTTCCGTGTTTCAGCTCCACAGAGCGATACGACCCGTCCATACGATAAATTCGTGCCTTTTCATACTACATAAAAATGGGAACATATTAAACAAACGATTTGTTAAAATCCTTCCTGTTGGTGTTTCTAGAGAGGAAAATAGTTTTACCATATATCAGCAACATCTATAATATTGGGAAAAAGAACATTGCACAACTCCTACATATTTATTATTTACCCAAATTGCTTGTTTCGTGTCCTGTGCAAGTTCTTATACTGTGCTTTTTACAACAGTAATTCCAAGAAAGATCTTGCTGGTATTTTGAGGACTTCTGTTGAACTCAAAGACAGGTAGGTATTTGAAAGTTCCCTGAGGGATCTGGGCTTAGCTGCCTATGTATATCCCAAAACGTTCACTTTGCTATATAGGTTATACTGTAACTATAGTAAAAAGTTTTATTTTTAGAGGGAAGCACTACCCTTTACTCAGAACCCGCTAAAAGAATACAATCTCACTAAATCTTATAGTACTCCTGTAATATAATGTAAATAAATCTAATAAATCATTTTCCCTTTCAGAAGTCCCACAGCTTTCACTGAATTGCATGTGAGCCCACAGTATGCCTCCTGAAAGACATACATAAACATAAATCAGATGCTTAAAGCATATATACACAAGTCATAAATCAGTGAAATTTCTCGTTTTCATTTCTGTAACAGGGTACATGTTTCAGCTGCTTGAATAAAAACATTTCAGGAATTTATTATTTCCCTTCCTCAAATCTACTAAGTCATCAAGAACTGAGTTCCTAAAAACTTCTGGAAAAAAAGATGGATGGCTTGGAAAACTACAACTGATTGAAAATGAGGCTGGAATGGAAAACATCAGTCTATTTTTGCTGCAGTAGTCACTGTCATTCCTACTGCAATAGTTTATAGGGGGAGTTTATACATTGTATTAATTAAATAGTAATGAGTGACAACATAACATGCATTACACTCTGAAATCTGCTTAAAATGTGTCCATTAGTTTTTAGAGTCATTAGACACACACACCTTCACATGATCTACTGCATAAGATGATCCTTAAAATAAAGGTCAGCTCCTTCCTTAATTGTTTTGGAAGATCATTCATACAGAGTGAAATGAAGATAATTTAAAACATCTTGAAAAACTGACAGGTTTACTACCACCTACTTACAGGGATATAGGTTGCATCTGAAGTCAAAGAAAAGAAACAAGTGGGTTTATATCACTTAGCTAATTTTAAATCTACTTCAGGATAAGAGGAATTGCATTGTAAATTTTGTTTCCTATCCTGCCTTAATCTCCACTGGCTGCCAAGGAAGTCTGCACTGTCTAAATGAAGAAGAAAGCCTATTTCATAGAAGCCTACATTTAGCCAGCTGAATGCTCCTGCTTATCAACATATAAGATAAGAATGCATAAAGAAAGCTGATGGTTGCACGATCGAAAAATCAGTAGCTGATGTGATGCTCCTACAAATAAATTGGAGCATCATGTTTATATGTCTTGAGCCATGAAACAGAACAGAAAGATTTAAAAAGACAAAATGTCAATTTGCAAACATTTACACTAACAATTTCAATGTGCTGCAGATTTCCAGTAACAGCCAGAAGTGACTCTAGCTCTTCTACAAGATTAGGTGTAAATTAAACTTTAAACTATTTAGAAAATAAACTCATACAGGTTTATTTATGGCTTCCTTCAGTAGTTTTGCAGCTTCTTCCCACTCATTTTGTTTGTTCTCTTCACAGACATTCAGCGGAGATCTTCCTTGTTGATCAGTAATGTGCTACAAAGAAACAGAAACACTGATTTCACTGAGACAGGTACACATTTACACATTTCTGAGATAATTAAAATCCTTGATATCAGTGTTCAAACATTTAACTGATATGTAATGGGAAAAGTAGAGGTAATGAAATATATTTAACCATATTTTAGTAATTACTGGACAAGATCATTGTGTTTATACATTGTGATCTGGGCACCAAATTATTTCTCATACAGAAGCTAGAAACTGTTGCTAAAACTGCTATTTCTATACACAAACAGAACTTACTCTGTCAATTTCTGGGTGATTTAGTAGAATTTGTACTATTTCAGCATGCCCACCTCCAGCAGCAAAATGAAGAGGAGAGCTAAGTTGACCATTCAAAAGATTTGGATTGCATTTCCCTTTCTCCAACAGCATTCGAGTGGCTTCAACTTTTCCATACCTGCAGACATGTTTAAATCAGAACAGACACAGCAAATATACAATAATTTTTTTCAGATGGTCCTTATTATGGAAAAGTGTTCTTTTCCACACTGAAGAGTTTTTAGTTTTCAAATTACACCATATACAATAGAACATTATTAAGTTTTTAGAAATTAGTATCAGTTCTACACTTCTTTGATAATCACTGGCCTAGTAACCATTGATTGGATTCATTATAGACAAACTGAACCTTGCTTTAAGCTAGCTAAGTTTAGGGAGTTGCAGCAATTCAGTCATGGCAGAACAGAGTCCAGCTTTGTCTGGAAAATAATAATCAGTGTGAGAATCAGAGTTCAGCTTCTGATTGTCACGCAGATGGATCCTGAGGATTCTTAACCCTCTGCTTATAACTGGTAACTGTTGTGTCTACTTAATGAATAAAGTATTTACAAACTTTCTGACAAACACTAAAAAGCAAGTAAGATTGTGGGCTTTTTATAACCAAGTTTGATTTTCATGTTATTCCTATCATCAGACATACTGACCATTATAATGGTCATAAAGATAAAACAAAGCATTTTTATGACTGATGAAAGCTTTCAAGCACTTACAGATTAAATCACAGAGTTATGGTCAGACATGCTGACCTCTGTAAATCACCTAGTCCTACTTCCCACTCAAAGTGTGACCAGCACCAAAACATGCTGAGCTCAGCTACTGCTGTGCTGTAGAACTGCTCACAGGCTTAAGCCAACAGAGACTGTGAAAGCAACCATGCTAAAGTAGACCCAGTTCCTCCAGCACGAACTAGAACAGATAGCAGAGATACAAGAGGCAATAAGTAAGTGATGACACGATCTCCACAACTGGTCTCCCCAAAAACCATTCAAATTAAAATTATCTCAAAACCTGAAGCAATGTTTCTCTTCAGAAGGTTGATAATAACATATATTACAATCATAAAAAGTCTAGAGGGTTTTATCTCTTCTTTTGGAGGCCGATAAATTACATAAATGATAGTGCTAATCATGATAGCTAGAATGCACTTGGTTGGCAAAACTACCCTTGACTCACCAGCATGCATAATGGATTGGTGCCCAGTGGTCACTATCCAACTGATTAACAGAAAACTTTTTATCCAGAAGGTGGCTTAGTAAATCAGAGTCACCTTCACAAGCACTGCGGTGAAGAGGGAAATCATCTACCCACTGGTGTTCCCTATGAATTAAAAGGGTAAACAGGAAAAACACCATTCAGAAATATTACAACTGTTGTAAACTTTTTAAAAATTACTAACATAATACTAACCACAGATCTACATGAATAAAAAAGAAGTTCATGCAGCTAAAATGTGCCAGTATTCATACAAATAGGGTTTTTGTCATGCAGAAATCAAGCCACAGCTGTATTTATTAGAGTAAGATATGCTTCTCTAATGTTTATAACTTACACCTTTCTTGATTCACATTTGAAGTATTGTGTTTCAATACTTAGAGATTTCAAATAGAAATATGTATTTATACAGTGAAGCCCAAAGTAATAGGAATCGCATTCTAAGTCTACCAAGTGCTACTGTAATAAACCAAATCAAAATTATCCATTAATGAAAAAGGAATGTAATATAATACTTGTCCTCTGTGACACTGCTCATGCTGCGCTGCCACTTTTCTCTTTTAGGAATCTGAATCTTCGAATAGTCTGGGGCTCCAAGGCCAAAGTATGGATTTATTACCACCTTGTCAACCTGTGAAGACATAATTTAAACACAACTGAAAAAATACCTTACTGAGATTTGGCTACACAATCCCCCATCCCAGTCAGGTATTCTCTTGAAACCAAAGTTATGACAGTAACATTTTATAATGAAACACATGTTATAATGAAAGAGAATTAGGATCAAATACGAGTTTTGGAAAAACTAGTGCACACCGACTGCTAAATAAACAACTCTGATGTGTGCACACATTCATATAAAAGAAATGAATGAACTTTAAAATGAAAATGTATGTATGTTTCACAAATACAGAATGAAAATATAGTTCTTACCCTATTGGTATATTGAAGGTCAGATCCAAACAAAGGATTGTAGATACACATATCTGCTTTCTCCAATGCCAGCATTTTACTCTTTATTTCCAGGGCAGTATAACCCATGTGCAATGAGCTCTCTGTTTGGCCAGGTTCTATGGCATAGGCAGGGTTTATTACATTTGTTTTAATTCTCTCAAGAGGAGATGGTCTGAATAAAGCTGGGATGGAGTGAGACTGGGTGTGCCGTTCATCCAACCACCTGCAGAAGAGAATGGGCAAGTAACTAATTTTCAGGTAGAAAAGGATCATTTTGGTCATGCTGTCCATTATTTTGTTTGATTATGGATTGCATATATGATAATCACACATTTGAATTAAAAAATAATTAAATTTGCACAGCCAATTTTATAAGACTAAATTATTCCCTGAATGTGAAATTTGTTAATGGCTCTCAGTTAACCAGTTGTATTTGCTCAATTTTGTGCAGATGCAAACTCTCAAAGAGAAGGAATGCGCTAAGAGTAACACTGGTTATAACCACAAAACTTACCCACACCAACATGTCACCATTTCATTTACTTTCAGTTTATGAACATTACTACTCTGAAGAAATTTTGAAACTTAAAGCAGTTTTTTTAGGGGTGAGTTTCATTATCTGTATTGACTTTAGCTTTTCAACTCACATGTTTCATTTGGGAAAGACAGGAGAAGGCAACAAACTAGAAGGTACAATTTCCAAACTGCTAAGTCTCTTTCACATAGGGTACCACCTGCCTTTTTATAAAGCTCTGCTGAAATTTATTCTCTTCTCGGCGCACTCCTACTGACAGTATTGAAGAGCTGTGGAGCTCTCTATTCTGTGCTACCACGGGAAATCAGCACTGTACACCTGCTGCATTTCTCCTACCACATATGCAATATAACACAGGGCTCAGGACAAGTTGTTCACCTCAAGTTTTGGATAAATATATTTTTACTGAATTGTTAAATTGTTTTAGTGTTATATTAAGAGATGCATTAAAGGTCTAAAGCCAGGTTTGTATTTGGGTTTCTGCACACACTTTCTCACAAGCTTGAGGTACAAATATGCTTTGCTGGAATACAATAAATTCTGTTTAGTGGTTGAGCCTGGAAATGTAGAAGAAAGAGAGGTACATGCTTTGGATATCCACTGACAGACAACTTGGATCTTGTCTGTCCCAGAATCATATGTAAGGATAACAGAAGGTAATCTGCAGTTACGTGCATATGCTTAAGCCTATTTTTAAATCCTAGATCCAAGTTATAATGTCCTGCAAAAGCAGCATTCTCTTCACTTACTCATGGTCCTGGCAGAAAAAAACAGTAAAATTGTAGTCATTGTGCTATAAACACCCTCTCAGGTATTGCCAGGCATTTTCCCTAAATATTTGGTAGATAAATTAGTTATAGCAGTTTGAATCTTTGATAAGTATTGTTTCAGATTATGTACACAGAGAATAAAAAAAAGCATAAACTATTTTCTATTATACTTCCAAGGCTTCTTGTGAGGCTTGAAACATTTCTAATCAGAACTTAGAGCCTGAAGGCATTCAGCAAGCAGCAAATGAATTTAACTGGTATGATGGTATACATGGAAATACTACAAGTCTACTAATAACCTGTAAAAACTCTACAAACAGAACCTTTTAAGCAATAGCTTGTAGCATGATTTTTTACATTAGACAGAGGCCTCAGCTAAATTTATTACTGCAAGTACGTTCACACATGCATCTAAGTGCATCTATTATTTCTTAGTTACGGGTACATTAAAAAAAACCAAAAAACAAAAAACAAAAAACAAGGGGAAAAAAAAAGAAAAAACAACACCACAAAAAAACCCACCTGTTCGTGTATTCAAATTTCAAACTACTACAAATCTGGCTAAACAACTAATCACCTTTCTGAAAGTTAATTCCCTACTGCAAATAAATTTGTGTGTCTGGGGAAGATGCACTCCCTTTCTACAGGGAAATTTAATTTAAATGCAAATCTTAATGGTATACAATTAAAGGATCTTTTTACTACACTCTGGCAAGTGCTCTTACTCAAATGACAATTATGCCATTTACAGAAGATTAAACATTATGATTTTACAAAACATTCACTGTGAGCATGAACTTCCAAAAAGCTACTTGATTTAGATAAACACACCATTCTTAAGTTGGCAAAAAGACTTTTAGAAATGTTTTTAAGGTTTCCATTTCTGATAAACATGAAGAAAATACCATGATTATTTCCTTTTTAACCACAAGAATGCTATAAAAACTAGATGTTACATTGACAAGTTATCTTTTTATATTTATATTTTGATATAAAATATCAAACATTTTATTTTAATGAGAAATTTTTTATGATGTAAAGTAATGAAGTATTTTTACTGATGGTGTCTCTTACTTATCCAAGGCAATTAACATTTTTGCAGTAAGTGTAGCAAAGTGTGTGCTGGATTCACTGCAGACTCTCATGATGTCTTGTAAACAGTAGAACACAGGGCATCCAGGACTGTATGTATATTTCGTATTATCTAAAAAAGAAACATATTCTGAAGACACATCAGTGAGAAGAATCTTGTTTTCCTTTCTGCATCTTTTGTAGTTACACATCCCTAATTAAGACTAACTTTAGACTGGAGTGGCTTAATTTTCTCCAAATAATAATTGATAGCAATCACATACAATTCTTTCATAGCAATTCACAACCAAACAGATTAGCCTTAAAACTCCTATGTATTCTGTCACTATTCCATCAGTGTGATCAGGTTCATTTGAGGAATAAATGTTAAATGCATCCTGTTACCAGAAAAAAAAAAAAAAAAAAAAAGGAAGATTACTCAGAACTAGGAGGGGTATGTATTTGTACTGGTAACTCCACAATAGTATCTATTTGATAGGTTTTATCAAGTCTGACAAGTATGGAAAAATTAGTAAGTTTCCCCAAAATCACAGAGGCATTTTACTTCAATATTTTTAAAAACACTTTCCTGACAAGTAATTTACTTGGCTTTCTAAAGAATTTATTTACTGTTTAGAGACTTACTAAGCATTCTTCTCTGAGAAGAGAACACTGAACTGAGTAGGATGTCTTAGAGTTGCATTCAGCAAATTCCACACAAGGCCTGTGTTTTGAAATATAACCAAGTGCATAAATACTGCTTAAACCAGAAATGTGCTATTGTTACAAAAACAAAAGCAATACATTAAACTGAAGGTTTCTTCCTTGATTTTAAGTAACTTCTTCAAAGTTTAAAATGTTCAGGGAGTTTTGCACCTGCCTGCAACTTGTAACGTTTAAATATAGAAAAAGCCATATATAATATTAAAATCTATTATATAAATATATCATATAATATATATAATTACACATATAATCATGTATCAATGAGATAGATATATCTAACTTAAATATATCATATAAAAAAATAACCCTCAAGTGAACTATTACTAAAATGGGTGCAGTCTCACAAATCGTGTTCATGTTACCTTTCACAACAGTTGGAACAATGTAAAGAGATGCCTCCTGGCCTGCCTTCTCTCCATCTAGAGGAAACTTCTTCATTAACACCACACGCTTTCCTAGCACATTATTTAAATACAAAAGACAAACCACAAAACAATTAATTAATCATTAAAACAAAGGGAAAAACCTAGAGTTGGCAATCTGAAAGCTTACCAGACTCAATCTTCCTACTTTCTAGGAAGAAAAAAATTATGATTATGAGCTGTAATCTAAAGAAAGCGAAGAAAATCTAAATGCATATGAAAAACTAAAGAACATAAATATGTATATACCCACTAACATGAAAAAATGATATTACTGTTGTTCTTTCCAACTTTTCCAAACTCAGCTGCATATTTTAGCAGTGTACAAACTAAGCTGGGCATAATTAATGCTTGGGCCATCCAAGTCAGTTGAATTAAAACTCTCCAAACCATGCAAGGATCAGAGTTTTTGCTTTTAGAAGGCGTTCATCTATGTGTGTTAATTCCATTATTCTGTGTTTGCTGCGTAACAAGCTCTGTTACGTTCATTCAGCTGCAGGTTCCACCTGCAACATAGTATCACCTGAACTGCAGAAATGAAGTCCACAGCAAAGACCAGAGGAAATGTAACAGGCTGGCTAAAACAAATTTGTCAGCACAAGCGTGAGGTTCTTTGCTAGGTCAGCTATGTAACAACAAGGAAAAAAAATGTACTCATCAAATTCCATCTGTGAGCAATAGAGTTATGCTAGAAGTATTTTCATATAGATAATGTCTTCTGAACAACTGAATTTATAATCTATCAGTTCTCCAGTCCAAATCAAGTTTTAGCTGAAGTTATAGATACAAAAGCCACTTTGATCTGGTTTACTGGAAGTTTAGCTATTAATCTAAACTTGAGATGAAGAAGCAGCACAGACAAAGATTCATTTATTAACAATATTTTAGTAAGCACGTTATAGAGTTGGAAAGTAAAGAGAAACAAAGGTAAATGAAGGTTTTAGCTGTATAGTTGGCATAGGTTTTTTTGATGAGCCTCAAAACATATCTTCTTTTTTCATACTAATTCCATGCTTTTGCACAACCTTGCCATACCAATTTAAAAAACATTTTTATGATGCTATCAATAGTATATTAGATTAAAATGGTTTTACCTTTAATACCCTGATTGGCTGGTGAAATTGGTTTGGTGGCTTCTAATACATAATCCAAGATGCTCTGGGTTATCTCAGCACCTCCTTGAAGTTTAGTTTCCAACAAAACTTTCTTTCTTTTTTTCTTTTGGCCTTCAATGGGAACTTCAAGCAGCAAAATCTTTCAAACAATAATGAAACCAAGTAAGTTTAAGCACAGCTGAAAAAAGCAGAGAATTTTAAAAAATATTATTAATATTTATTATACCACTGTAAAAGTAGTAACAAAATTCAAGAAGTACTAAATGTTGAGGAGCAGAATGTTGAAGTCAGAATGACCTCTGCAGCAGACTAAAGAATATAAGACAAGGCTACATTCTCTTCTGTTATATTATTACATATTTACTATTTAAAAAGCCAAACAACATAAAGAAAAGAAATAGTTTTACTTCATAGGATTTAGCTCGATATTCCCGAGAATTGAGGCTAGCAGTATTTTTTGGACGAATCACAGCAACATATGCATCTCCAATGTTTTCTGGGTTTCCCATCTCTCCTTCTTACTTTATCACTGGAAATAATGAATAAACAGGAAGAAAAGGTTCAGCTGAAAAAAACATCCAATAGCACACTAAACTCAGGATGCAGTGCTCATATCCACTGATGCTTTGTATTATTCATTTATTGTTCTTTAGCTGGAGAAATGCCAATGGCTGATATAATTCTGCTTCCTTTTCTTGAAAGTGGAAAATAGGACGTCATATAGATTTGATACAAATAAGCCTGTTCTCTAACCCATCTTTAAAATAAAAGCAATGTATTTTTTTCCACTTTGTAACTATCTTCCCCATTTTGCAAAAGAGACAAAAGCCCAAAGAAATCTTGAACTCTAGAAAAAATATGTAATTGAAAAGGAAAGCCATTTCAAAGTGACAAGCACTGTAATTTATAAATTGTGCTGTAACAAGTACTGCACTTCTATGAATTTTCTTATGGATTTCAAGGAAATACCTGGTTTTCATCTCCCCCCCGCAAAGTAGAACACAGTCTTGCCTACAGCTAAGTAACAAAGCTCATAAAAATAAACTATAATTTAGATTCATTTACTTAGTTTTATTTCAGTGGAGCTGCAAACCAGTGCAGCACAATTCATTCAAATAGAGCTTCTGAAAGGAACATATCTTTAGTTTCTGAAAAAGAGTGAATAGAAGCATTTAGATTTAAGAAAAAGCTTTGCTTACCCTTCTGTTAAACCAAGGTGACAATTCCTAAAATCACAAAATTGTATGGAAATTATATGGAAAACCTCCTAAAGCTAAATCACATATCAGCTTCCAGAAAGAAGGTTATGTCTGACCATTTCCACCTTCCAGCTGATCATTTTCTTCATCTGCAAATGAACACCCTTTCATTCCATAGCATCAGTAAGCACATGCTTTTTGCAGATTAATTCCTCCACATATTTTAAATGTTAGTGTTTCTAGCTTCTCCACCTCTTCTAGAAGAAACAGAGGTCTTCAGAGGTCTATGCCCTTAGTCCAGTATTTTTCCTGGGATCAAGACTACCTGAAAAGATATCGAAAAAACCTCAACATAAATAACAGCATGGATATTTTCACCATCAGTTAAGATAAATATATCAGTTAGAGGATTTAATGATGGTATGTGAGCAGTATAATATCGGAAGAGAAACAGCTAATGATTTGCATTACAGTAGCATCTAAAAAACATTAAATAAGCAACATGCTGACTTATGAGAACTCATACTTTAGGATATTAAGAATTTTAAAAGGAAAAAGGAACAACCATCCCTTATGCACAGAGAAAGGCCTGCTCCTTGGGTTTCCTTACACATGCTTGGATACACAGGGTTCAGGTCACAGGCTTGTGTGGAGGGAACCTGCACGGGTACGGCCGGGTCACCTGGATGGCAGGTGGCGGGACAGGTGAATAAACAGAGGGTGAACTCCCTCTGCCACTGTTCTGCACTAAATCCAGTGCAGAATGAGCATGCCTTTGAAACCGACAGCGCTGAGACTTGAAATATGACTCCAGAAAAAAAAAGTAAGAATGAAGAAGGGTGGGGGTTGTAAGGATGTGACAATAAACACAGACAGCTTCAGAAGTCACCACCACGAACTGATTCTGACCGAACCCAAGTGCTAACAATTCCAGGCGGCCCCATTCCAAAGGCTGCGGGTCTAAGGCACACGCCTCACCCAGGCTTCTCCCAGCACCGCCGACCCTTCCCGCCTCCCGCAGGACCCGCCGGGACGCGGCGGAGTGCGGCTCCCGCGGGACTCCTGGCGGCGCCACCCCCGCCAGGGAGGAGGGAAACTGGGGGCATCGGAAGCCCCGCAGCGCTGCCTCGCCTCGGCATGGCCGGAGGGCGACGGGCGGGAGGCGGCCCCGCACCGCAGCATCTCCCGCCCCGCACTGCCCGGCCGGGAAACGCCCCCGAACTTCCCCGGCCGCGCCCAGGAGCCACCGGGCACTGGCCCCCGAGAGGTGCTCCCGCTGAATCCCCGCGGGGCGGGAGCGCCTCCTCCGCCGCCAGGACCACCCCGGAGCCGGGGTGAGGGAGCTCGCCCCGGCCCCGCTCCCCCCCTGCCTGCCTTGCCTTCCTCGGTGGCGCCTGCCGCCGCCTGTCCGCCGCATCCTCCCGCCGCGCCCGCCGCCAGGCCCCGCGTCCCGGCCTGCTCCGCCCCGGCCCCGCCCCGCTCCCTCCCCCGGCGCGGTGGATCCGCTTCCCGTCGGAGCCCCGCGGGCCTCGGCTGCCGATGAGTTTCCGGGTCGGCGGCCTGAACTTGTGCTGTCGCCGCCGCCGCCGGTTGTTGACCGCGGGCGGAGAAAGAGGGAGTGAGCCGGGGCTGC
This sequence comes from Cettia cetti, assembly GCA_013401135.1. Taxonomy (NCBI): domain Eukaryota; kingdom Metazoa; phylum Chordata; class Aves; order Passeriformes; family Sylviidae; genus Cettia; species Cettia cetti. The sequence continues at coordinate 89 of VZUI01038237.1, read as the reverse complement.
GGGCAGGGCCGGGCCGGGCCGGGAGCAGGAGGCGCGGCTGGCGGGCGGGGAGGCGCCGAGGCGGAGCAGCCGCCCGCGCCCGCGGAGCG